>OU342742.1:242507692-242851939 GCA_910589775.1 Avena eriantha | reverse complement strand
GGATTGTATATGCCTTCTGTGGATGAAGAACCCTTCACAGCTTGCGACGACCATCAAGCTGGTCGGCCCAATACATGCACGCATCGCCTGGTCTTCCATGGTCTTTCTCAAGAGACACCTCCGGCCGCCGATCCACCACAAGAGAAACCGGGATTGGTTTTCAGCCCCAACACACTCCGAAAGGCGATTGATGAGCAGATGGCAGTGGCTAACACTGTTGTGAAGAAGAAGCACTACATGAAGAGAGGTAATAATAATAATAATAATAATAATAAGAAGGGTGCGAGCCAGCCTCTTCCGAAGAGGATCCGGGGTCAGGACGCCGTCGTCGTACCATCCACACAATTTGGCTTGCCCCGAGTGCATGTAGCTGGTGATCCGAGTCAACGGATATGATCCACATTGCGGATGGAGCCATGTTAACTTTGCACGAGGGTGTCAAGACATTAGAGGCCCTCCTTCTTAAAGAGGAAGATCCAAATTACCCCGGTTTTCACGGCCAAGGTGCCATTGGACGTGGTCTTCGTCGATGAACCCCCCACGGATATATTATTCATAGCGTTCGAGGACATATTCAAGCTGTTTCTCATGAAACGGCTGAACTAGAAATTGGTCCGCCTATACGCGCTCAATCTGGCGATCACGATCAAGAGAGAAAGTACCCCGGAAATCGCGATAGTGGATCCCTACTACATGCGGGACAACCAGTTGGTCGAAGGATCAGAGACACGGACCAAGGCGACGACGTACCTTGAGAAGTTCATGGTGGACAACAAGAGGAAGGGCACACTTCTTTTGCCTTTCTTTCCTGAATAAGTACACACACTCGCTCATCGCCACCGTAACTTATGAATTTCTTATAGATTTCTTCCTTTGCTCTTTTTCCAACATTCCATTCCAATTGTGTTGCACAGAGACAAATACTGCACACTCATCGTCCTTGCCCCGAGGTATTTGCTAGCCACGTATTTCGACTCGGGGAGTTTGACGAAGAAGAAAGACTACACTAGAATAAGGGGTGTTCTGAATGAGGCTCTCGAGGGCTACACCAAGAAGGGATGCACCTTCATAGATAGGGGGAATGTATCAAGGATGGCAAACACGTGTTCAAGCACATGCTCGAGTTCCCCTGCGTCAAGCAGTCGACTACTGGTGCCAAGGAGGCCTTCTACGTCCTCCATCACCTTAAAGGCTATGTTCGGGATTGCCAGAACCTAACGCTGCCATCTAGTGTCCGAGGATGGGCCGAAACTTTAGCAAAAAATCGACGATGCTGATCTTAGAGAAGACTTCCATCGCATTCAAATGAAGTTGTCGCAAATCATCATTGAAGATGTGAACACAAGTGGTGGTGCCCTACAACAAGCCAGAGGGTTGAGTAAGAGGGAGATCAAAGAACGCCTCTATAAGCAGGGTGACACAAGGACGTGGATGACGAAAGAGGGCTATCTACTGTTCCCAAAGCTGAGCGAGAAGAGGAAGTCTTCATCATGATCGATGTGTGCCTCTAGCATGATCCAGTGTGTGTATATTCTTGATGGACGCCTGCTGTATTAGTGTGTGTGTCATAAACTTTACTATCTCATGGTCGAAATGGTCATTGTTGTTAGACTTAAACTACTTTGTGGTCATGTTGTCGTTGAACTTATTGCTTCTATGATGATCTATCTTTTAGGTTTATGGATCCATTGTTTTATATTCCGTGAACATATATATATATATGGATGTGAACCCTTTATTCATTCTTTTCATTGTATTTTTACTAATATGCCTTGTCGTCTATAGAGATGGCGACGAGGTGGTATGTGGTGTACATGGGTAGGGTTCCAGGAGTCTATGAGGAGTGGGAGGATTGCCACAAACAAGTGAACAAGTTCAGCGGCAACATCTACAAAGGATACACGACTAGAGAGGAGGCGATAGCCAAGTGGAGGAACCACTTGTGGAAGAAGAACCGGATGAAGATATTGGTCAGGCTAATGCTCTTGCTCACCATTATCACAGCTGTATTCTATTTGATCCTAGTGTAGGCGGCGGTGGCCACTTCATATTTGTAACGTGAGATTATATGAACTTTGTATTCGGCGCTTGTGTAAAAATTTGGCACTTGACACTATATATGTATCTCGATCGGGCTCTAAGTGTTTGTATTATATATATGTCGGTTTTCATGCATCTACTAATTGTGCAATGTATTTTATACTCATCTGGATAAATACTATATAATTCCTTTAATAAATACCTGATTATACACCAGGAAAGTATTTTACTTTGAATACATGTTACGCAATCAGTGGCGCATATAATTATATAGTCAGTGGCGCATGGCTTTTCTTTGGCTCATACACGTAAATGCGCCACAGAAGTTATTCCTGTGGCGCATATGAAGAAATGCGCCACAGAAGAGTTATCAGTGGCGAGGTAACAGTGGCGACTAGGATATGCGCCACAGAAGTCCCATTTCAGTGCGCCACATATGGGATGACTCTAGTGCTTGTTTTAGTATAAGAACACACATGCAATGACTCTAGTGGCTCCATATGTGGTTTGTGAAAAGAACACACATGCAATGACCACTAGTTGATCCATATGTGGTTTGTGGAAAAGAACACGCATGCAATGAACACTGGTGGATCCATATGTTGTTTGTGAAAAGAACACACATGCAATGACTCTACTGCTGGTTTTAGTATAACAACACACAAGCAATGACTCTAGTGGGTCCATATGTGATTTGTGGAAAGAACACAATGCAATGACACTAGTTAATCCATGTGTGGTTTGTGGAAATAACACACATGCAATGCCATTGGTTGATCCACGTGTGGTTTGTGGAAAGAACACACATGCAATGACTCTAATGGATCCATATGTGGTTTGTGGAAAAGAACAAACATGAAATGACCACTGGTTGATCATGTGTGGTTTGTGGAAAGAACACACATGCAATGACACTGGTTGATCCATGTGTGGTTTGTCGAAAGAACACACATGCAATGACTCTAGTGCTAGTTTTAGTATAAGAACACACATGCAATGACTCTAGTGAGTCCATATGTGGTTTGTGAAAAGACACACATGCAATGACCATTGGTTGATCCATATGTGGTTTGTGGAAAAGAACACACATGCAATGAACACTGGTGGATCCATAAGTGGTTTGCGGAAAGAACACACATGCAATGAACACTAGTTGATCCATATGTGGTTTGTGAAAAGAACACACATGGAATGCCATTGGTTGATCCATATGTGATTTGTGGATAGAACACACATGCAATGACACTGGTGGATCCATGTGTGGTTTGTGGAAATAACACACATGCAATGACTCTAGTGGGTCCATATGTGGTTTGTGAAAACAACACACATGCAATGACCACTGGTTGATCCATATGTGGTTGGTGGAAAGAACACACATGCAATTCCATTGGTTGATCCATGTGTGGTTTGTGGAAAGAACACACATGCAATGAGTATGGATCCATATGTGGTTTGTGGAAAAGAACACACATGCAATGACCACTGGTTGATCCATGTGTGGTTTGTGGAAAGAACACACATGCAATGACACTGGTTGATCCATGTCTGGTTTGTGGAAAGAACACACATGCAATGACTCTAGTGGGTCCATATGTGGTTCCTGTCAAGAACACACATGCAATGCCATTGGTGGATCCATGTGTGGTTTGTGGAAAGAACACACATGCAATGACCACTGGTCCATCCATGTGTGGTTTGTGGAAAGAACACACATGCAATGACACTGGTTGATCCATGTCTGGATTGTGGAAAGAACACACATGCAATGACTCTAGTGCTAGTTTTAGTATAAGAACACACATGCAATGACTCTAGTGGATCCATATGTGGTTTGTTAAAAGAAGACACATGCAATGACCACTGGTGGATCCATATGTGGTTTGTGGAAAAGAACACACATGCAAAGAACACTGGTGGATCCATAAGTGGTTTATGGAAAGAACACACATGCAGTGAACACTGGTGGATCCATATGTGGTTTGTAAAAAGAACACGCATGCAATGACTCTAGTGCTGGTTTTAGTATAAGAACACACAAGCAATGACTCTAGTGGGTCCATATGTGGTCTGTGGAAAAGAAAAGACATGCAATGAACACTGGTGGATCCATATGTGGTTTGTGGAAAGAACACACATGCAATGCCATTAGTTAATCCATGTGTGGTTTGTGGAAAGAACACACATGCAATGCCACTGGTGTATCCATATGTGGTTTGTGAAAAGAACACACATTTAATGACTCTAGTGCTGGTTTTAGTATAAGAACACACATGCAATGACTCTAGTGGGTCCATATGTGGTTTATGAAAAGAACACACATGTAATGACCATTGGTTGATCCATATGTGGTTTGTGGAAAAGAACACACATGCAATGAACACTGGTGGATCCATAAGTGGTTTGTGGAAAGAACACACATGCATTGAACGCTGGTTGATCCATATGTGGTTAGTGAAAAAGAACACATATGCAATGACCACTGGTTGATCCATATGTGGGTTGTGGAAAGAACACACATGCAATGACACTGGTTGATCCATGTGTGGTTTGTGGAAAGAACACACATGCAATGACTCTAGTGCTAGTTTTAGTATAAGAACACACATGTAATAACTCTAGTGTGTCCATATGTGGTTTGTGAAAAGAACACACATGCAATGACTCTAGTGCTGGTTTTAGTATAAGAACAGACAAGCAATGACTCCTGTAGGTCCATATGTGATTTGTGGAAAGAACACACATGCAATGACACTAGTTGATCCATGTGTGGTTTGTGGAAAGAACACACATGCAATGCCATTGGTTGATCCATGTGTGGTTTGTGGAAAGAACACACATGCAATGACTCTAGTGCTGGTTTTAGTATAAGAACACACAAGCAATGCCTCTTGTGGGTCCATATGTGATTTGTGGAAAGAACACACATGTAATGCCACTGGTTGATCTATGTGTGGTTTGTGGAAAGAACACACATGCAATGCCATTGGTTGATCCATGTGTGGTTTGTGGAAAGAACACACATGCAATGACTCTAATGGATCCATATGTGGTTTATGGAAAAGAACACACATGAAATTACCACTGGTTGATCCATGTGTGGTTTGTGGAAAGAACACACATGCAATGCCACTGGTTGATCCAAGTGTGGTTTGTGGAAAGAACACACATGCAATGACTCTAGTGCTAGTTTTAGTATAATAACACACATGAAATGACTCTAGTGCTAGTTTTAGTATAAGAACACACATGCAATGACTCTAGTGGGTCCATATGTGGTTTGTGAAAAGAACACACGTGCAATGACCACTTGTTGATCCATATGTGGTTTGTGGAAAAGAACACACATGCAATGAACACTAGTGGATCCATAAGTGGTTTGTGGAAAGAACACACATGTAGTGAACACTGGTGGATCCATATGTGGTTTGTGAAAAGAACACACATGTAATGAATCTAGTGCTGGTTTTAGTATAAGAACACACAAGCAATGACTCTAGTGGGTCCATATGTGATTTGTGAAAAGAACACACATGCAATGCCACTAGTTGATCCATATGTGGTTTGTGGAAAGAACACACATGCAATGCCATTGGTTAATCCATGTGTGATTTGTGGAAAGAACACATATGCAATGACACTGGTGGATCCATATGTGGTTTGTGAAAAGAACACACATTCAATGACTCTAGTGCTGGTTTTAGTATAAGAACACACAAGCAATGACTCTAGTGGGTCCAGATGTGATTTGTGGAAAGAACATACATGCAATGACACTGGTTGATCCATGTGTGGTTTTTGGAAAGAACACACATGCAATGCCATTGGTTGATCCATGTGTGGTTTGTGGAAAGAACACACATGCAATGACTCTAATGGATCCAGATGTGGTTTGTGGAAAAGAACACACATGCAATGAGCACTGGTTGATCCATGTGTGGTTTGTGTAAAGACACACATGCAATGACACTGGTGGATCCATGTGTGGTTTGTGAAAAGAACACACGCAATGAGTCTAGTGCTGGTTTTAGTATAAGAACACACATGCAATGACTCTAGTGGGTCCACATGTGGTTTGTCAAAAGAACACACATGCAATGACCACTGGTTGATCCATATGTGGTTTGTGGAAAAGAACACACATGCAATGAATACTGGTGGATCCATAAGTGGTTTGTGGAAAGAACACACATGCAGTGAACACTGGTGGATCCATATGTGGTTTGTGGAAAGAACACACATGGAATGACTCTAGTGCTAGTTTCAGTATAAGAACACACAAGCAATAACTCTAGTGGGTCCATATGTGATTTGTGAAAATAACACACATGCAATGCCACTGGTTGATCCATATGTGGTTTGTGGAAAGAACACAAATGCAATGCCATTGGTTAATCCATGTGTGGTTTGTGGAAAGAACACACATGCAATGACTCTAATGCTGGTTTTAGTATAAGAACACATATGGGTCCATATGTGGTTTGTGGAAAAGAACACACATGCAATGACCACTTGTTGATCCATGTGTGGTTTGTGGAAAGAACACACATGCAATGACTCTAATGCTGGTTTTTGTATAAGAACACACATGCAATGACCACTGGTTGATCCATAAGTGGTTTGTGGAAAAGAACACACATGAAATGACCACTGGTTGATCCATAAGTGGTTTGTGGAAAGAACACACATGCAGTGAACACTGGTTGATCCATGTGTGGTTTGTGAAAAGAACACACATGCAATGCCATTGGTTGATCCATATGTGGTTTGTGGAAAGAACACACATGCAATGACACTGGTTGATCCAAATGTGGTTCATGACAGGAACACACATGCAATGACTCTAGTGGATACATATGTGGTTTGTGGAAAGAACACACATGCAATGAACTCTAGTGGATCTATATTGGCATACTTTGATGTATGCCACGATGAATTTCATTGTAAAAGACACCCACTTTCCTTTTTTATACTACTCAGCTTTGCCCTTGGTTTTTTGATACTACCCAGTTTTGCCCCCTCTTTTTTTAGTAGAAGCCCAAACCTGTGCCCACTCTGTCTGCTACGCCCTGATTGGTTGTCAGAGTTGTCACACGGATCGTGCGCACCAACCGTTGATCCTGTATGATCCAACGAGGCTTGTTGCACACGTCGTGCCCTTCACAGGACAGCGCAAGACATCACGTACGTCTCCCTCAATGAGACTTCTACAAGAAGGAACACGATGCCGTCCATGGAAAAAGTCATCGAGTGGTCATGTCATGTTTAATCTAGTATGCAAAGGCTACAAGTCTACTTCACGGCAACTGGTCATCCACGGCCCACGGGCTATACAATTTTTACTACACAGTGTGCCTGCACTCTCACTTCCGACAGGCCCCCACCACATGAACCTTCCACGCAGCAGCCACAGCCAGAAGAGCTGCCTACCGGGGCCCTTGAGGAGGCCTAAATGTCCCCGCATTAAAAACCTAGCCTATCGGGTCCTCCATTCGCACTCATCCACTACTCTCTCTTCCCTATATAGCAAAACCCCACAATCTTGAACGTACTTGCACGAACCTTCTCCATGAAACCAGTGCGTGGGGGTGAGTGTCTGGGCATCGCCGTCGGGGTTGTGCTTCACGCAGCAGATCTGGAGGAGCATCACGCAGCACAAGGCGAGGAGGACGTGCAGTTCAACCCCTTGGGGGACCATGTGCTCACCGGTGCTGACAACTTCGGAGGCGCAGATGAGGGTGTGGAGTTCGACGAACACGCTCCGCTCGTGTACCCGGAGGTACATCTATTTCTACATGTTTCATATTTTCTGCTCGAGCTTAATCTATCCTGGCATCATGAAAAAATCTAGTCCTAATGATTAGATGCAATGTATGAACCGTTACATGGAGAGACCTAGTCTGTTCTGAATGAATCCACATTATTTATTTATTAATAAGTTACCAAGAACACAAACCACATTAATTTAGGAGCGAGCTGGGGAGACGGCCGTAATGAACTGCTGAACCTGTATAGACATGTTATTGCATCGAAAGTAACTTGGAATGGTGGAAGGAATATATATTTATTATTTTGCTTATTTCGGTTTGTATTCCATACATTACAGGTGTATTCAAGTGAGATGGACTCTGACAAGGAGACCAAGGACAACAAGAGTCGCCATGTCATGAAGAATCTCAAGAGCGGGATAATCCCTTTCCGCACTCAACTTGGGGAGCTCAAGTGCCCTTTATGTAAGAAAGGAGTCAACCCGAGGATTGCCAGCTTGATTCCGCATGCGGTTGGCATCGGTAAAATCCTGGCTAGTAAACACAAGTCGGCGACCAAGGCTAAGCACGCTGCTTATGGCAAATTCCTGAGGGAGTATGTCAAGACCGGCCTAGTGCCCCCTTACTTAGGAATCAACAACTTCTAGCCGACCAACCCTGTCACTGTGCTGGCCCAGCCACTAATAATATTTAGTTCTCCTACCGTATCTAGACCCTTAAACTATGGGGATTTCTATTTTCGTACCCTTCAAAATATATTCAAGTTCATCTATTTATGGAGTTAAAGTTCCGGTGGCATACTCGTTATTTTGCATGGATAGAGGGGTGCCCCCGACAGATATAAGGGTTATCCTGTCCGCTAGATCACAGAGGATCAACGGTTGGTGGGCACGATCCGTGTGACAACTGTCTCGACCAATCAGAGCGTAGGAGCAAAGATGAGCACAAGTGCAAGAGATGGATACAAAGAGAGGGGGAACCGAGTAGCAACCAAGGGCAAAACTGAGTAGAACTTAAAAACCAAGGGCAAGACTGAGTAGAACTTAAAAACCAAGGGAAATGTGACAAAGGGATTTAAATAGAAAATAGAAAATGATTTAAAAATGGAACCAAACCGCCAGTGTTACACTCGAGGGAAAAACTGAGTACAACTGAATCGCCAGGGTTAGACACAAGGGAAAAAACGCGACTCACGGTACGCGTGTGCGGTGCATGGGGTGGTAGCGGACACGTGTGGACGTGCACGGTGCATTAGCATACGCGCTACACGGTAGTGCAACAAAACATCGCTTCCCTTCTCCTTTAATAGAGGCCTCCCCACTCCCACTCATCACGCACTCGCTCACTCAACCGTCTCCACTGTCCCATCACCTTCTGCAAATGCCCAACAAAACTCCAACCACGCCGGTGATGGAGAAGAACGAGGTGGTGGCCATCGGCGCCTCCAAGGCCACCGGCGAGGAGCCCCTGTCCCCGTCCCCGCATCTACCGTAGCCGCCTTCGAGGAGGCCCCCGCCGGTCTCGGACAGATCCCGCTCGGCTGGGACCCCTACGAGGAGGTTGTCTACATAAGGCCGGAGAACCCCTATGACACTAACATCACCGACCCATGGTATGAGGTAACCAGGGTTTTCTCCCCTTCCCTTGTTCTTCCCCCATTCCCATCGTTGGATGCTAGATCGTATGTTATTAGGGCTCGACTGTTCGTATTTTTTATAGTAGCTAATCCTCTTGTGTTAGATCTCGATTTTCGATGAATCCCCCCATTCGTAGTTGGGACCAGTATTCGATTTGGTTTGAGATTTGGGGAAATCGGGAGATCTCATGCGGTTAATTTATGCAAAAAACAAATCCTGATAATCAAAGTATCTCAATCATGTCCTTATTTCACTCTACTGTTTTTTCCAACGGGAGGATATCAGCGACCTCCACAGCGACGACGAGTCCAAGGACACCAAGACTCGTCATGTGTTGAGGAGGCTAAAGTCCGGTCAGTACAACTACTTCTTCGCCGTTGACGTGTACAGGTGCCCCTTCTGCCCCACCAGGAGGCTCCGCGCCACGGACTTCAACTCCCTCGTGAAGCATGCCGAGGATGTGAGGACCTGCGGCGAGTCTGTGAATGTCCATGGCTTCATGGCCAAGCACCAGGCGCTCGGTCTTCACCTCCGCAACCTCCAGAAGGTGGCTATCGAGGAGGGCCGCATGCCCCCGATCAGACCCAAGGCACCCAAGGTCAAGGGGTTGGGCAGCAAGAAGTGGAGGAGGCGCCAGAGGGAGGAGGCGGATGCCCTCCTGGCAGAGGCCACGAGGGGCCACTGATCAGCTGCTGCTGCTGCTACTGCTGTAAAGCAGCTTCTTTTGTCTTGTCTGTGTTGAACCTGCCAGCTGCTGCTGCAGAGTAGCCTAATTGTCGAACCTTTTACTCACAAAAAATTTGTCGAACCTCATTAAGTACCATACTATATAACCTATATTAGCTTCTTTATCTACATCTGCTCTGTTTACTGAATTTATTTATGGTGCTGGTTTGTTTTTCTGCTCTAGATTCCCTACCTTTTTGGGCAAAAAACACAACTGTTAGAGAGAGAGGGGAAAAGGCGCTCTTAAAAAGGCCAAATAACAAAAAAATCTTCCACTTTAGGCGTCATGGCGCACGTAACGGCCAAGCCTTTGACCAGACGGCACCACCCTCCGAGCGCATGTGAGGGCTTTGGAATATCGGGAGGGCAAAAGTGAGGACAAACGAGACACAATGTTGCTATAGCTAAATCTGACAAAAAGCTGAATTTGGCTTTACCATGCAATTGGCTAGAGCTCCACAATGTAGCTATTCTAAATCTCTAAACTATGTGGTGCGTTGAAACCTAGTGCTTTTCCACCGACACGTGTGTTGCAAAGTTGCTTGATCGTCCATGATTACACAAGTGGCCTACAGAGAAACTTATAAAAGCATGGGCAAACGAGCTTCATTTTGGCAAATTCTAGACAAGCTTTGTGCATTTGGTAGGCCTGATCGGCTGGGCGGCTGCCTTGGGGTGCAGGGATGCTAGGTCCATGTCTATGCTTACACTTCTTAAACTTGTTAGGAATTAATAATAACTGTACACTTCCTTCTGTCCTGTCACGTTACGTCGTGTCAGCACCGTGCACCGCTGCGGATCGGCAACGGGACGGTGGTCTACGTGACCGGTCTCTGCCACGCCAAAGCCACGTCGCACACCCGTCCCATCGCCTACCAGGACGGACGCCGAATTTAATCGCTAGGATTGGAAACCAACGGTGCTCGCTCGGTCAAACTTGCTTCGGCATGGGTATGACCAGAATATTGGTAAAAGGAATTTAAGCATCGCATTCCGTCTCCTCAGCACATCACTGTGCGAAAATCCCCAACTCATTCCTTCTGCCGCCGCCGCCACTGCCACCGCAAGAACCATCGACGCTGCCGCAGGCACCGCCTCCGCCTGGCCATACCACCGCAACAGATCACTCCACCGCCACGCCCAGTCCTAGCCACCGCTATCGACCCTAGGCCACCGCTGCCGCATTAGCTGCTGCCATGGACGCAGAGTACGACGTGTTCGGCGACGGGAGCGACTACACCGACGAGTACACCGTCACCGCCCATGGCACCACCAAGTTGACGGTCGTCCACACAAATGCGTCAGCGGAGGTCGCCAAGGTCATCGCAATGTATGAGCGGTGGCTACAGGAGCCGATGGATAGGTACAAGATCGTCGGCCTTGACCTCGAGTATACCAGAGATAGGAAGAGGATGGCGCTTTTGCAGTTGTCCATGCGCAACCACTGTCTCCTATATCACGTATGTAGGGCCAAATCTGTATGCCCGGAGCTTCGCGAGTTCCTACACAGGAGGGTGATCTTCTTCGCCAGCATCGACATCAAGAACGACACTCCGAAGCAAGAACGAGATCTCCTCGTTCATGTCGTCAATCACGTCGATCTCCAACGTTTGTGGAGATACCCGAATGGCGGTATGGGGAAAGCCGGCATGGCTAGACTCGCTTCCGACATCATCGACCGCGAGTACGCCGGCATGAAAGTCGAGTTCCCAAAGCACCTGCACGAGCGATGGGAGTGGAGGCACCTGGATTACGATGCGATCAAGTACGCAGCCAGGGACGCGTATGTCTGCTACGAGATGGTCAACAGGATCTGGCGGGTGGGTGAGTGTGCTGTTTACCACTACTAGTTTTGCATTTCGTTCCTAGATTTATCTCGCATGTATTTTCTAAGCATTCTGTGTGTAAGAACGAAGCTCGTATGAACCCTGTGCTATTAGCTACTTAACTTGTATGAATTACATTCCCCCTTTTGTATGCTCAACATTCATTCTTACAAATTCTGTCTGTGCCATTTGCATGCAGCAGAATCTAGGACTGACATGCATAAGGTGTGATACAATCATAAGTCATAACCAAACCCAGATTATAGCGAAGGATACAGTCATAACCAAACCCAGATTATAGTTTGACAAAGGTAATACACAACAGTTCGTAATTGCTCACATAGTGTACTTCTGAAATAACATGTTTTCATAAACACAACAATCATGCACTAATAGTCTACATCCTAGCCTGTTGGAGAAGGCAACCGATCAGGATGCCTTCGATCGCTTGCCCCGGCTTGTAGATTCATCTACACTCCGGCATCTGGGGCAAACAACCTGCCTTGGTGGTGGTTCAATGATGCGATGCCTGGAACGAGATTTTACAATCTGGCGATACAACTCGTGGCCAACATACCCGTCAATTGCAGTGTACTTCAGATTAGGTTCAGAAAGTGGCTTATCCTCCCAGTAATCGGGCCCTAAACGCCTCCATGAACATCTCGGCAATCTATGCTTCATGTCAGCGTACCACAGGTCGATGAGTTCGGAGGCAAGAGCGGCCATCCCGGACTTGCCACCCTTCATCCCTGGGATCCATTAAATTTCCTGGATGTCCACTCTCACTCCTTTGGGATTCTAATGTTGACAGTCGGGCTTTCAAGTAGTTTAGTGTCATTCGTGATGTCAACACTAGTAAATGTTACGTGCTGGTTCACGAGAAAGTCATGAAACAGATCCCTAATGTTTTCGCCCCACCTGCATGAAAATGAATTCAGACAAATAATATAGCAATAACTTTTGCAAATAGATGGTTCAGGAACAAAAAGACAACAAAGTCTACCAGATCCCGTCAGCCCCCTTCTCGAAAAAGGCTGGTATACGAGGACGTGCCCCTTCATGGAGAGTTGCACCACGGCGATCCTACGGTGATCGCGGCTGTACTCGAGGTCAAGACCTACGAACCTGTTTTCTTCGAATTGCAACCAACTCGTGTAATTATTCAGAGTGTTCCTCACCGTCCGAGGTCGGTGGTGTAGATGACATCGATCTTGTTCCCGCCATGTACTTCGATGTCGAAGTGCGCAGTTTCTTGCCTGTCGTTGTTTCGGACGTCCGGAGCGTCCATGACCACATGCAAGAGGGAAAGGATACAGAGGAAGAGGGTGATGCGGTGGTGGAGGAAATTGATGAGGCCGTGGAGGAGAAAGACGATGAGGCCGTGGAGGAGGAAATGAGACGGAGAAGTGAAAGATTGGAACCGCCCTTACCAATATCTAGAATGGTGCACGACCGTTCATACTACGGTGAAGGTGGAGAAAAATGGCGGGTTTACACGTTGACGCTAGCGCTTCCTAAAATTTGTTCTACGCCACTTGCATGCGGTGGAATCGTGGTCTGCCATGCACGATCCAAGTCAAACGTAGGCACGTTTGCACGTGCCGACCTTCACTCACTGACTAGCGGGCCGCACATTTCTCTCATATGATTTATTTTTTCACTTCCTCTAGACGGTTCCAGTGCCCGCTCTCAATAATTACGCCCCCTTCTTGTCTTCCATGCAGATGAGAACCGGCAGCGGCGGCGCTTCCTTGCAGATTCACTCCCCACTCGAACAACTGCCCCCATCCCTGATTCCATCCCCTCTCGAATCCATCCGCCTCCATATCACACCACCTCCATTAATCTACCAGATTCCAGACTCCATTTGCCGCTATGTGTAGAGCTTGGGGTAGCAGCAGGCTGAAGTGAAAGGCATGCGATGATAATGCGGATGGCCAGGGCGACCGCTAGCGCGAGGATTGGGGATGGCCGAACCTCAGCACCGCGAATGTGCACAGGATCGCCTCGAGGTTGGACATCATCTTAGCCGACCGCCTCGCTCGCTGCATCCCTGGCTACCGCTTCACGATGCGAAACATGGACGAACAACCGTTCGGCACGCCAGGCCTTCTTTACCCCAATAACAGCAAATGGCCAAACGAGCGCGATGGCCACGTAAGTTCTAGTATCTAGCTTATTCATTCAGTCATATCGTTGATTCATATGTGCTGAACTCTCATCCGAATCCTATGTTCCTTTCGTCGAACGTGTTGTGTGCACACGTAGTTTGAAAAAATCGAACCATTTAAGACTATTTTGTACAGCGGAAGCTCTGCTCGTACCTGCTATTTTGGTATTTTCATAGTGACACAGTCTTACTTTAGGTGATAGACGAGTTATCAGTTTCGATTTTGCAATGGAATGCCTGCTAGGTGATATTCTGTTTCCTAAAATAAAAACAAACAGATTAGACGATTTAAGGCTGTTATGCCCCGAGCTGTTTATGATCATCGTCAGGAGTTTGTTCTGGGGGCTCTGCTACTACTCCATATATTGAGTATCTTCGTAGTGACACAGGCACAATTTAGGCGATATCTGAGGATACACTCGTATTTAGGCGACATTTTGTGTACTTTAATCTGAAGGTCCTGTTGTCAAATTTTATTTGCAATGGAATCCATGCTAGGTGATTGTACCAACTGACAACAAACTCTGCAGAATATTCATGCAAAACTGATGCTACTGGATAAGTGGTCCGAACCAGTAGTGGTGAATATCAAGGAAGAAGAAGAGACGGAAATGGAAGATGACCAGAACTAGGTGGGTGGCAACGACGACGGGCTGGTCCTTTTATCACAGGATGGCAGTACTTGGACTCTAAAAAATGGCTACAGATCGGTGAGACTTGCATTGACATCTTTGGAGGGTGTCGGCATTACTGCATTCAACAACGGGTGGCCGCCGCCCATTTCCGAATTTGCTTACAAATTCAACATGGCAGAACTTGACCTCGTGAAGGTACAACTCCCACATAGACCGCGGGAGGGGGCGTGGAAGAACTAGGAGTATGACCTCTTAGCGGTGTTCGACAAGGCAATCACATTCATTAGATGCCCAGAAGACAATGAATGGACAGTCTTGCGCGACGACTTCTTGCGGTCGAAGAAGTATGTCGACGTCGTCTTCACCTATGACTACTCTTCGTACAAACCGCAACGCATTTATGCGGTCACTGAACCTAGCGGCGACGTGCGCGTTTGGGAGCCGTCCATTTGGGGTGAGTCATGGTGTCATATAGCATGTAAAATCCGATTCAAAATTCTGCTTACTGACTGTAAGTAACACGCAGGTACCCACGCAGCCCCGCGCATCATTCCAGCTCCAGTCATCGAAGATGTAGTAGCAGATGCTGAACTTGGGACACGGCGCTGGTTCCTGGCACCTCTCGAAGGCGACACGGAACAAGATTATGAACTCATGTGGATTCATATCAGGGGAGCACTAAACAACGTTGGTGATACAATAGAACATATGGGGACACAACTTTCTTCATACTCATCACTGCGGTGTCACGTTTTCTCGAGGTCCGCATGCCCATCCAAAGACCCAGTAGAGCAAGTCTGGAGCAGAGTCAACAATCTAAAGGGACAATCTATGTTTCTTGGGATCAACTACCCTTTCTTTGTCGGAGCCTCTGGAGCTGTTGAACCTGTAATTGCTCAGGAAGCCCTGGCCCCTGATGCTGCTGCTGGTGGTGTTGGTGGTGGTTGAGTTGATGAAGAACTAGCTGCTGTTGCTCCTGGTGAAGCTGACGAAATACTTGGTGATGTTGCTCCTGGTGAAGCTGACGAAATACTTGGTGATGCTACTGCTGGTGAAGCTGACGAAATACTTGCTAATGCTGCTGCTGGTGAAGCTGACGAAATACCTGTTGAGGCTGCTGCTGGTGAAGCTAACAAAATACCTGTTGAGGCTGCTGCCGGAGTCCAGGAAGAACATGCTGGTGTTGCTGCTGAGGTGCCAGCACTTCCAGTGTTGATAGCAAACTGTGTGTTTGCTGCACACTCACGCGCCTATCATGTTGACACTCCAGATCCGACCTGGAGCCGAATCCACGTCAGGGGGAGGGGGCCTACAATTGGCTCATCAGTGGGGTCGTACGATTTGAAGGAGAATGCCAGATGTCCAAACGCCGCATTCTAGTTCGTTCCGACGATACCACCAGCTCCAGGGAACTAGTGCTCATACTGGCAGATCCGATGAACCATTTGTCTTTATCTTTATCATTAGTTACGCTTATGTGTGTAAAGACTAAGCTGTGCTTATTTGTGTAAGACTAAGTTAGGCCTAACTGCGTAATATTCAGTGAAGCCCAGCTTTTCTTTCCACGCCCATAACAACAGAATTGCAGCATAGAACATACAAATGTAATGTGCATACCAGGCATTTTTGCTCAGGATAACAACCACTTCAAGCAAATGATACATCGTGTATGCATTTAAACGCATCACTAGAATGTGCCACCTATTGATGATTGATGACATGGATCTAGCTTTTCTGTGTGTATTTGCATTGAATCGCTCATTGATTTGTTCACATAGTTTTTGGCAATGGCTAATGAACTCCACTCTCTTGGTAACTTGCTTCGTCAACGAGCACTTGTTGATGCAATGCAAAGTACAGAACATGGTCGTCATCGTCATTCCATTTAGGTTCTCTATGTTTCGTCATCACGGAGCTACTAATTTCAAATGAAAATCTAGTAAACTATATATGTGTACGTTGTTAGCGTATGCTACGGCCACGGTACATACATGTTTTTCTACAATCACAAGAACGAAACTTGATGCATTTTCATCTTGTTGGTGTTGTGCCGAACTGGGTGGATGTGGCTTTGGGGTTCGGAGAGGAAGGTGCCATGGCTGATGCGTGTGCGACCATGGCGACGGCGAGCTCGGATTCTGGAGGAGGACAATAGGACCTAGCATGGTCGGCATGGTGACAGATCTCACCCGGGAATGAATTCCTGTCCCCACACCGTGCCAATGGTGCGGTCATGGTGAGGGCGAGCACCGATTCAAGATGGGGAGGGGAACGGGCCGAGCAGGTTCATCCAAGTCCTAGCTCCGTGCCATGGCCGCGACCACAGATTACCGCCCCAGAGGAAGAAGAAGACGCGTAAAGGATGCATGCGCCAACGCTGCAAGCCTACATGGCAGCGATGACGACAGCGACATAACGACGAAAGATGACAGGGGCCCAACTTGACGGCCATTAGCCTAATTTTTTGTATTGAAACGTAAAGTTGAATTCGTGCCGAAAAAGACCCTATGAGTATTTGGCATGCCAACAGTAGTCATCACGGCTGATTTCAGGGAACTCGGGTACCGCGTTGCCTAGCCACCCTAACTTTTGGGCCGCAAAATGATATTCTCCAATAGAAGTCCCTTTCTTTCTTTTTGTCTCCTTGTGGGGCTTGGGATAAGCCCGATAAGCGGGACGTACTCTCCTATGAGATTGGTTCGCAGCAACTCCTTCTCCTTGCACCACACTGGTGCTAGTAGAGCAGGGGTCGAAATTGGCGCCTAGGCCAGGAAGGCCGCGAGAGCCTGTTGTTTCTCAAAGGCAACCACGAGCGCAGCTTGAGCTAGCTCTTTGGCTCGAATCAAGGAAACCAACAACATAGGTGAACAAGAGGGATTAAGATAAAAACTGGAATCAAGAGTCACCTCTAAAAGATGAGCAGGAAGGGAGGGGCGTTACCTTCAAGGTTCTTCTCCGTAGTGACTCGCATGGCTTTGGCCAGCACCGTCTCCGCGTCGTTGTTCTTGTGCCTTTGGCTATGCCTGGTGGAGGAGGAGGGTGTGGACATAGCTCTCTGCGAAGAGCTGGCCTTTGAGCTCTTAGCAGCGATCGAAGAAGACTTGGACGGAGTCACGATCCCCACGTCCACCTCCACCGGCACCGAGCGCTTGCCCTTGGAGTAGTTGACTCCTGTCTCCAGAGATAGGTCCACCACTGCCAAGGGAGGATAGAATTTTGCCGCCTTCAGCTTCTTAGTTCGATATGCCAAAGTTTCATTCTCAAACTCCCACTCATCCAGATTCTCCCAACCAATCTCCCACTGTTCCCCTTGGGACATCTGCTGGATCTTTCCAGGCGTGAACGACGAAATGTGCACCCGTTCTCCATCTTCAGAGGATTCCTCCAAAGACTCAGAAGAAGTTGGTGATAGGGGAGCATTCTTGGACGTAGGTAGTGAAGGGGGAGGAAGAGGGGAGACCGCCTCTAAAAGTTTTTCTACAAAGGATGGAGAGGAAACTTGTGAGCCATATTGGTCTAGCTTATCGGATTGGAGCGCCATAGGGGCCGAAGCAGGGGACGAGCAAAATGGACCCTTGGGGGCCTGGTCCAGCACACTGCCAGAACCAGAACCATGGACCTACCTTCCAGCCACACGCTTGAAGTTTATCAGCAGACCATCATGGGTGGCCCTTTTCCCCATAGATCTCTTAGATACCTCCACCCCTTTACCTTTGGCAGAAGGATATGACAACTTTCTGCCGCTATTGCCTTTCTGGTGCTTCTAGTGGGGGTCTAGGGAGGTGCGCTCCTCTAGCTCATCATCGTGGTCGTCCAGATCGCGATCGTCTGCTGGCTTGGGGGGAGGCGGAGGTGGGAATGCACTAGCTCCCTTAACCCGCTTCTCCGAAACCACCTCAATCTTGAAGCCCTCGCCCTCAATGAAAATCACAAAGGAGAAGGCTAACTTCTTAGGCACATGTGTCAGAAACTTCATCAGGATTCCTTAAACAGGGAGAGGGCATCCACGTGGATAGGTTTACCAACCAGAATCATGGCCACCATGATCCGCTCCTCCACCAAAAAGGTTTTAGGCACCCCATGAAGGTGCACCCAGGCTTCTTTGAGATCACCCATGTTGCCAGGGGAGGGGCAACCTCATCCAGGACAATCACCCGGATCTTACTGCCTGACAACATCAGATCTGCCGTGTTATAGCATAGCCGGAGGCTGTCAGGGTTGGGAAAGACATCTGAGAAGTCTGTCTCACTCAACCTCACCACCTCCCAATTCCAATCTTCACAGACCAGCTTCTTCAGGCCTTCCCCGATAACTTCTTTTGAAGCTTTGGAATCATTTCCACCACGTAAGACAGGTTCTGTTTCTTCTCTGCAGCCAAAGGAGCCAAGTTCTCCATCGCAAAGAAACCAAATCCATCCATGGACACTCTATAGTGGATCAGCACCGGTGGCCTATTAGCGTCTGGGCACATCCCTATCGTATGACCATCCACATTGCACAATGCATAGTGTGGTGGAAACGTGCAAGTAGATTGGAAGTGCCCCGGCTGCGAACAATTTAAGCAAGTTATATTTCGCTTGGACCGCACTGGTTCCACATCCAGCACCTCCTCTTGCAAGTGAGATGAGGCCCCCACCGACGGTGCCGACGCAACGGACATCGGCGTGAGGGACGACTGATTCTTGTACTTCTTTACTGCCATCTTCTTGCAGGAGGGCGCTACGCGCCCCCTCACCACCGCGTTGGTTCCCAACTCCCGTGGAGTAGTGCACTACTTCTATTTCTCTCGAGGAGGCTCCGCTTGCCTCACCGGAGACCTTTCACGCTGACGGCCCCAGCGTTGCTCTAGAAGATGGCGGAGCTCAGATTCGGTCAGATCTTCTACGTGGTGGTGAACACTTTGGTTCACATCACCGAACAGGCGCTTGCTAGATCCACGAATGACGAGTCCAAAATTGATTTTTGTATTTCACTGCGTCTTCGCATGCTATTTTTTTCTTGTTTCAACAAGATCCCAAATCATGGAGTCATATATGAACATATAAATTAGAGCTATCATATTGTGTAATTATATGATATTTCTAAGTGATAAAAGTCATTTTATGAATTTACCTTCGCACCTGGAAGAATACTAAACAAGGAGGAGGCACCAGTATCATTAACAACCACTGGTACGGGCGGAGCCCGCCTGTACTAGGCTCCATCGCAACCACCTCATCAAATACTTCTCCCTGGCGAAGACGATAAGAGGAACCGACATTCACAAGCACCAGAACCACGAAACACCACATTCAAGAAGGATCTGAAGGAGGAACTTGGCTGGGGTAAAATCCCAGCTGATTCACGGATCATTGGAGGACAGCACATCATCCCCTTCATCATCAACCGCTGCATCTCCATCACCACCATTACTCCCATCTTTCATCTATTAGATCTCTTTGTAATTCAAGATCCAATTATGGTTTAGATTAGATCTATCTTCATACTTTTATCCATTCATTTGATTATGATGATTGTCGTGGTGGTGGCACGGCAGATGCCATGGATAGGCTAAAGATGGGGCCAATGTACACTACGGGAATCCAGGGAGGGATAGCGTGGTGATTCCACGCACAAGTGTTGTTTTATTTCATCTATCAATGGTGGTTACAAGTGCTCCTCGAGCTTTTGGTGAGAAGGAGACTAGGTCTCTTACCCCTCACAACTAAGCTCTAGAGTTCTACCTTATACAAAGAATAATGATCGATCCCCTTCTATGGAGGCCCTGGTGCTCCTTATATAGGCGAGCCCAGGGTACAAATTTTAGGGCTTACGTGGAGGCATATTCCCCGAATATGATCCTCGATTAAACCTAGATGCTTCTTTATTGCTTTAAACGGCTCGTCCAGGCTTTGGACGTAGCCCGCTGCATGCCCCCCGTCCTATGGCATCACCAGACATGGCTTACATCACCCGGCTTCGCCCGCGTCACCTTTGTCGGCCACGCCCGACTGGTCCTCTCCTCTGCTTGCTTCGCTCATGCTACAACAGGCAAAGGCCACCTTTTGACCAGCGGGAGATTCCTTCCTTCTCTTGTAAGCCATGTGGTAGTCCGGCTAGCGCTTCACTAACCCGGCTACGAGGGTACCTGCACAATTTAGTGAATGAACATGGCCGACATACGTTTTATGCCGGCCAGATTAATGCTAGGCGAATGCCCCACGGGCCGGGTGACTCCGTAAGTCGGCGTACCTTGAGGTGACCCGGCCTGCACTTGCTTTAACCGTGCCATAGCTCGGCTAACTCGGCCTTTATACCCCGGCATGACCCTACCCGGGGTACCCCCCAACATTAGTCCCCGAAGCTGGTGCGGTCTTAGCAACTTTAGCTGTTAAGGCCACAGCAGGTTCCCCTACCCGGATCTGTTCTTCTTCAGCCGAGTTATTCTTTAATCCGGACTCATTACTTTGATGCTCCCTTGGCTCGTTCCAAGTTATTCCTCGTTGGCCGGGTCTTTGCTCACGCATCCGGGTTAGCTTTCCTTCTCTCATACGCTTCGCCACGTCCTACGTGGAGGGTAATCATCACTTTGCCTCATTTTAAGGGCCGCACCTGTTTACTGCGCCGGTTCTATAGTAATGTTAGGAATAACTGCTCTGCACGTCCTGTCGTGATAGCACCTCGTTAACTGTATCATTGCATCACGTCACGGGATCTTTTGTTCCCTATGCCCCTCGCTATGGCTCGCACTTGATTGGTTGAGTTGCTGCGTAGACGGCCACAGCATGCGGTTGGGCCGTAGCGATGGATCCCACTACACGCCCGCAACGCGCGGTTAAATAGGGAGCAGGGCAATATTGGGGAAGTTCCCCACACTACACGCCCTCTGCCTCTCTTCTTCTCCGTTGTGACGCCACCGCCACCACTACTTCCCTGCCAGCGCTACGCCACCGCTTCCGCGCTCAGCCGTTCCTCACGACCGCGTCGCCGCCTCCGTTCAAGTTCTTCGCCATGGGGCCCTGCGCTTCTAGGTTCCCCGCGGCCGGCTACCTCTTCTCTGATTTTGTTCTTGAGGACCTCGACCTCACCATGACCTAAGAGGAGGTCGCCGTCGTCGCCCAAGAGGAAGAAGGAGAAGAATCCCCTTAGCAGGGTGGCTGGGCTGGCGCCTTCGTCTGTCAAGACGACCTGGACTGGTTGTATGCGACGCACCACATCCCCGCGGGCGTCGCCTGCTGCCTCGCCGCTCAGGAGATCACTCCCTCTCCTAATCCAGTGGAGTTCGTTGTTTTTTCTCATTTCCACTACGGCTTTGGTTTGCCCGTTTCTGATTTCCTCCATGACTTCATTTCCACCTATCAACTACAACCGCATCATCTCCCCACCAACACTATTACCTCTCTTTACTCTTTTGCGTCCGACATTGAGGGGTATATCAGCCTCTGGCCCTCCAAGGAGATGTCGATCAAATTCTTTGGTGTGTGGAAGAATGTTGTCCCTAACAAGCACCTCACCCCCGCTGAGAAACACTTGACTCAATGTGGTGCGGCATCGATCTCTCCCCGCAAGAACTCCGCCTTTCCCCGGGTCACCAGCCTCGAGGGTCTTGCAAAGGCTGCGCTCGGACGTTCTTCTATGTCCAGAATACTACGGATGAAGACTTGATCTGGCTCCTCCCTTTCAAGATTGGTGTCATGGACACCTCTCTGTGGGAGAAGATCCCAAAGTGACCCACAGCTCTGGCGAATCAGGTTGTCTGCCGTATCAAGGAGCTGCCCAAGGAGAAGTTGCGGGCGAGGATATCATGATCACCTTCGTCCGTAGACGGGTCTCCCCCCTTCAGAAGCATGCCCACAAGATCTACTACCTGAGAGGCCCCCTCGACCCCCACCGGACCTCCTCCTTCGAGCTTAATAAGTCCGAGGTGTTCCGCCGGGTCAAGGCCATATTTAATGTGGAGAAGGAGTTCTCCAAGGCTTGGGAATGGGGGCTTGCACCCTTTACCCGGGCCAACCCTCCACCTAAGGTAAATCCCTCTCTTGCCATTTTTTCCGGGTTTCCTTGGTATGTCGAGCAATTTTTCTAACTTAACCATCGATACTTTTTCAGCGATTCCTCCGGCAACCACTTGAGGATGGCAAGGAGCTGGCAAGCAAGTGGGTGGCGGACCGAGCTGAGCCGGACGAGGTGGAGCCTGACTCGGAGAGGTTCTTGCCTACTCCAGACACCACCAAGCGTACCTCTAATAAGGCCTCTTCTTTAAGGGATTGGCCGGATGACGATGACTCGGATGTTGAGGTTCTAGAGGTACCTGACCCGGTGCCTATCTCTTACGCATTCCCGGTTATGTCCGAATCTTCAGCCAACCTGGCCAGTCAGGTCCTCGAGGTTCCCCCTCTTGCCACGGGTGATCCGGTCCCTGCCCCTTCCCAGAAGCGCACGACTACCTCGGCCGCAGCTTTGGAGGCGCCACCGCCCAAGAAGAGGCAGAAGAAATCTAGGGACAAGGCTTCGGCCAATCCCGCGGCCAAGAGCACGGTCCGGAGGGCACCCAAACCTCGAGCGCCGCCAACCTCGGACGAGTAAGTCGCTGTTCCTTTCCCATTTGCCTTTGAGTCTTTTTTATCTCTGCCTTTCTCCTTTACCTATTTTTCTTTCTCTTTCTGACTTGCTGTTTTCTCATTTCCACAGTGGTCCGAGGGTTATTCCCTAGAGCGGCCCCATCATTTCTTCTCTGATCCGGAGTAGTTGTTCTCCCCCCACGACGATGACTTCCGCCTGCTGAGTCCTATCCACGAGGACTCTGCGGCTGCGCCTGATCAGAGCCCACCTTGTCATGAGGAGGGCAACATCAACGTGGGGGGTAGCGGAGCGACCGAGGATACGGCAATGCCGGATCTTCCCAGTTCCTCTGCTTCGCCCCCACCGTCCTGCTCTGAGGTGCCAGCTTCATCGGCACCACCCCAAACAATTTCTTCTTCAACTCCTGCTTTATTTAGTATTAGCAACACCAGTACCAGTAGCACCAGCAGTACCAGCGCCAGCAGCACCACCACCAACAGTACCAGTGACACCAGCAATAGCATCAGCACCAGCAATACCAACAACATCACCAGTCCCAGCACCAAGACCAGCAACACCAATAGCAGCATCAGTCCCAGCACCAAGACCAGCAGCACCAACAACAGCATCAGTCCCAGCACCAAGACCAGCAGCAGCAGCAACAGCCGCAACCAAGCCTTCGAAGAAAAAGTCTGAATCCATTGCCTCTGGATCTACAACATCCATTGCGGATATCTTTCAGCCAGCCTCCACCGCTCAATCTGGCTCTGCAGCTTTGGCTCCTCTCCAGCACCCGACATCATCTGGCAAGCTCAAGAAGGCTGCCGAGCCAGCCAAGGACTCTGTTTCCGGGTCTCCCGCTGCCAGATCAGAGGGCAGTAAGCAACTGTTCCTACATACTAGTCCCGTTGCTGATCAGTCCGCGAGGCGAGAGGCCCATGCCAAAGGCTTGGTGATGATGCATTCACCTAGCGGCGAGAGCTACAACCCAACCCTTATTGAATATGTGGATAACTGGAACAATGCCGAGTTCATTGATCCGCAAGATGATCTGCTGGAGAAGTTTGGTCCGACAGAGTTTAGCTCTCAAATGAACTCCGCTACCAAGGCTATTTCTCTGGCTGGCCAAATGATGGAGGTAATCCTTTTCTTTTGCTATGCTGCTTTACGTACATGAACATTTATAGATATGTCCACTAGTCCCTGAGCCTCCGAGGGAGTAATTTATTACTCGGTCGGATGCTCCTAGAGAATTTAGTGTAAGTCCTTAGCATTTTCAAATAGTGATAAACTTAGAGTCGGGTTAAGTTCCACTTGGCCCGGATCTTGAATAATTCGAATATCCGCACTCCTAGAGCCGGGTTAAGTTCCACTTGGCCCGGAACTTGTATACTTCAAATATCCACACACACCTAGAGCCGGGTTAAGTTCCACTTGGCCCGGATCTCGTATACTTCGAATATCCACACTCCTAGAGCCGGGTTAAGTTCCACTTGGCCCGGATCTTGAATAATTCGAATATCCACACTCCTAGAGCCGGTTTAAGTTCCACTTGGCCTGGATCTTGAATAATTCGAATATCCACACACCTAGAGCCGGGTTAAGTTCCACTTGGCCCGGATCTTGTAGACTTCGAATATCCACACACCTAGAGCCGGGTAAAGTTCCACTTGGCCCGGATCTTGTAGACTTCGAATATCCACACACTTAGAGCCGGGTTAAGTTCCACTTGGCTTGGATGTTGTAGACTTCAAATATCCACACACCTAGAGCTGGGTTAAGTTCCACTTGGCCCGGATCTTGTAGACTTCGAATATCCACACACCTATAGCCAGGTTATGTTCCACTTGGCCCGGATCTTGTAGACTTTGAATTATTTTCTTTTACTTGTGAACTAATCATTTACGACCAACCGCCGAACTACGGAGTTCCGGCGCTTGCTGGACTCATAAAAAGATCTCCGTGCCAGATATGGAAAGTTGTTGGTGGATCACCAGAAGAAGGGTAGGTTCCTTCACTTAAGCCTTTTTCATCTGCCTTCCTTCGAGATATTCTCTATCCGTATTAACTTATTATCCGAATTATGCAGCCGAGGTTGATGCTGAGAACATTATTATGCGCAAAAATCTGGCTGAAATCCAAGGTAATTTGTCTTGTTCTCTTGACCATTGTGCGCTCTTTCCTTGACTCGGTAGATATTTATACTTCGGCTTCACCGGATTAACCCACTATTGCAGTTGCCCTTGAAGACAGCGTGCCCATTCCTGATACGATGATACATTTTCTCGAACAAGCAGGGAAGCACCAAGCTGAACTAAAGAAAAAGGATGACGAGATTGCTCGGCTGCGCCTCCAGGACTTGGAGATTACTCGGCTGAATGCCGAAATCCAGAGGCTTAAGGACCTTCATAAATCTGAGCTGGATAAGGCGGATCAGGATTTCTCTGAGGAAAAGGAGCGCCTGACCACGCAAATTTCCAAGGACAATGACTTGCTGCAGGAAGCCGACGTAAAACTTACGTCGGTGACCTCTGAGTATGAAAGACTCTAGGCCAACAGCGCCAATGTTCATGTCGAGCTCCATCATCTCCTTTTCCAGACTTCTCGTGAGTTTCCTTCCTTTCTTTTAATTCTTATTCCTCTGGATTTAGTGCTCTTGCTCACTGGCCTCCGTTGTTCTATTCTTAGGAAAATTCCTAGTGGGTGACTCCCTCGTTGCTACCGCTGTGACCAAGTCTCACCAGGAACGTGGCATTCCAACAGGTCCTACCGCCGGGTCAATCCCTTACGAGACAGAGATCTACTGGTGAGCCTGATTGCTCGCATGGAACTGGTGAGGAACTATGGCGCAAATATCATGCCGACAGCAATGCGGATGTTTAATTCTCTCTAGCCCACTCAGCCCACTCCCAAGGGAAATGTTGCTTTTACAGCAAAATTGATGGAGTGTGAAACTCAGCTGAATCTATGGCGGGAATCTGCTACACGAGCCGGAGCTGATACAGTGCTATAGTTTGTTCTTTCCTGGTATGAAGAGATAGACTTGGAGCTGCTTGACCGTATGCGCACCGGATCAAGGTGTTCCAATGATCCGGAGTACGTCGCTCAGCGCCAAGCCTGCGCCAACAAGCTCATCCAGTACTCCTTCTACCACGCCTGGAATGAGGGTCCGAGTTATCTTGATGTATTCGATGATGCCGATGCTTTTGAGGGCAGGGAGGACGAGGAAGGTGAGGACGAGGCCTCCGAACTTGGCGATGATGCCAAAGATTTGGACGATGAGGAGGCCAATCCTGAAGATGAAGCCAAGGCTAGCGCCATGCCCACGGACACGAAAGTACCTCCTCCGTCGGCCGATGATTCGGCTTCTGCTCCTGCTCCTTGAGCGTAAGAAACACTTAACAACATTTTTCAAATCCCCGGAATGCTGGGTGAGGTTGTACTTAAGCACTATGGTTTTATTTTGCTACAATTAATGTTGTTTTCTACTAAGTATTTAACGTTGGATTAGCGTGGGCAAAGTCTCCAAGTTTCCTTTTCTTGTTCCCCCAATTTTATGACTCAGCTCGCGTCTACCTTGATTCGGTTTTTTGACTTACGAGTCCGAGGTTCAAAAAATTGACTTAACAATACTTGAAACTTTGAGATTAGCTCAAAATAATCTGGCTAGAGACAAATAATCTAAACAAGGGGTTAGTCCAAATATTAAATGTCGGCCTACTTACGTTCTTTTCCTTAGTCATTTTTCATGTGCTTTGCAATTTCAAACTTGTTCTCTTGCTTGCCATGAAGCCAATTCTTGTTGGACAGCAGCAAAGTCGAAGAGTTGGGTTTTTGGTGCTCACACACTACTAATCCGGCTGAGGTGCAAACAACTTAACCCAGCCGACATATATAAAACATGAAAGCAAGAAAAATAATTAGTATGGCAGTCCCTAAGTTGCTGCTTGGGGTGCCAAAGTTTTATTAATAAGCTCATCGCGACATACATACCGACATATGAGTAGCTCAGATACATTCACCTCTTTGTCAGGTGTAAAAAGTACGAAGTAGTGCTATATTCCATGGTCGCTTAGATTCCTCTCCGGACATGTCCGCCTTGTTCTTTTCCTATGGATGTGCATCAATAAGATAGTAGGAATCATTGTGCAAAGCTTTTCTTACAATGAAAGGTCCTTCCCATGGAGGGGATAACTTATGCATGCCAGTAGTGTGATGCACCAGCCAGAGTACCAGATCACCTTCCTGGAAAACTCGGGGGTTTACTTTCTGGCTATGGTAGCGTTGGAGATTTTGTTGATATATGGCGGATCTAGACAAGGCCAGTTCTCTCGCTTCTTTCAGTAGATCAACATCATTTTGCCGGGCTTCATGCACTTCGTCTTCTGTGTATTGGGTGACCCTTGGCGAATCATGTTCTATGTCAGCTAGTAGTATAGCTTCTGCCCCATATACCAGAAAAAATGGCATATAGCTTGTTGGTCGATTCAGAGTTATTCTTAAACTCCACAGTACCGCTGGTAGTTCTTCTATCCAGCACCCCGCTGATCTTTGCAGCGGCTCTATGAGCCAGGGTTTTATCCCGGACAAGACTAGTCTGTTGGATCTTTCCACTTGTCCGTTCGATGTGGGGTGAGCCACAGAGGCAACATCTAGCCGGATCTTCTTCTCTCGGCAGAACCTCACAAATGTTGCTTCAGCAAAATTTGTGCCATTATCAGTTATGATACTGTGGGGATAGCCATATCTCAAGATTATATCATTGAGGAATTTTACTGCTGTTGCCCCATCACATTTCCTGATTGGCTTTACTTCAATCCATTTAGTGAACTTGTCCACGATAACCAAGATATCGGTCATTCCTCCCTTAGCCGGCTTGAATGGTCCTACCATGTCTAGGCACCATACCACAAATGGCCAAGTGATGGGGATGGTCTTTAGTTCCAACATTGGCACATGGGTTTTGGTGGCGTACCTCTGACACCCATTACATTTCCTCACCAGATCCTCTGCTTGTTCCAAAGCATTCGGCCAATAAAATCCATGCCGGAAAGCCTTTGCCATTAATGCTCTTGAAGATGCATGATGGCCACATTCCCCTTGGTGGATATCCCAGAGTATGTCAAGCCCTTCCTCCGAGTCAACGCATCGCTGCAGCACCGTGGTTACACTTCTTTTGCATAGTTCAGCATTGATGATGGTATATGCCTTTTCTCTTCTCTGGATTTGCCTTGAGAGTACCTCATCATCCGGCAAGATTCCTTCTTTCAGGAAATAAAATATTGGCTTGGCCCAAGTGGGTATAGCTTGGATGGGAAAAAGTTCTTCATCAATTTCCATCGCATCCACCGACATAACTTCAGCCGGGTTTAGCTGAACAGTCCCCGGGTTTGCTGAAGTACCTCCCCAATCTATTTCCATAGGTGTAGCTTCTGACCCGGAGAGAGCCAGGATATAGATTGATTCGGATTCCGGTGATGGGGTAATAGATGGTTTTCTTAAGTGCTCCAAAGCAACATTTGGCGGGATTGGTTGCCGGGATGAGCCCAACTTGCACAGTACGTCGGCGGATTCATTTTCAATCTGAGGTACGTGATGAAATTCACACCCCTCAAAGAATCCGCTTCTCTTTTGAACATGGAATCTGTAAAGGGCCATGTTGGCATCCAAGGCATCCCAATTGCCAGATACTTGCTGCACCACCAAATCCGAATCTCCAAAGCATTGTATTCGACGTATCCCTACTTCTTTTGCCACTTTGAGCCCATGCACAAGTGCCTCATATTCTACGACATTGTTCGAGGCGCTGAAGTGGATTTGGAGGACATATTTCAATTGATCTTTCTTGGGCGAGGTAAGTACTACTCCGGCGCCCAGTCCTTCTTTCAGCTTTGACCCATCAAAGTGCATTCGCCAATAATTGGAGTCCGGCAGAGGTGGTTCATATTGCATCTCGGCCCAATCCATAAAGAAATCCGCCACAGCCTACAATTTGATCGCATCTCTTCTGTCAAACTGTGGTGCATATGGGGCCAGCTCGATTGCCCACTTCGCTATTCGGCCGCTAGCATCTTTGTTTCTCATGATCTATGATATGGGTGCCTCACATATCACTTTGATGGGATGCTCCTCAAAGTAGTGTTTGAGTTTCTTGGCCGACATATACACGCCGTACGCCATCTTTTTATAGTGAGGGTAGTTCTGTTTTGAGGTCGACAACACCTCGCTTAAGTAATACACTGGACTTTGCACCGACTTTCCTTCCTCTTCACGCTCCACTATAATTACTGCACTTACGTCTCAGTTGTTTGCGGCTACATAGAGCAACATTGGCTCCTTGGGTAGTGGTGCAGCTAATATTGGTGCGATGGACAACATCTTTTTCAATTCTCGAAACACGCTATCCGCTTGCGGTGTCCATGTAAATTTGTCTGCCTTTTTCATTAGCTGGTAGAGGGGTAGCGCCTTCTCTCCCAGCCGACATACGAACCGACTTAACAATGCCAGCACCCAGTGAACTTCTGCACATCGTTAAGGGATTTTGGCAGTTCCATTCTCTCTATAACTGATGTCCCAAAATATATCAAGCTCGTTGGGGAACCCCAAGAGGAAGGTATGATAGCACAGCAGCAAGTTTTCCCTCAGTACGAAACCAAGGTTATCAATCCAGTAGGAGCAAGGAAACACCCCAAAGGTGTTGCTAGCTGAGCCTTGGCAGGGCGTACTACCGGTGCTAGTAGCAATGTGGAGACATGCACAACACAACCACATAACTTTGAGCCAACTTGCGATGAGGTTGTCAATCGCACCGGTTTTGCTGAAAACAAAGGATTAAACGTATCGAATGGAAGAAAGTAATAGTTTGCAGAAAGTAAACACAAAGCAGTAAACAGTTTGATTGTAGATTGAATGTAAAACAAAGGACCAGGGTCCATAGTTCACTAGAGGTGGCTCTCCTTAAGATAGATAACATGCTGGGTGAACAAATTACAGCGGGGCAATTGACAAACATCGAGAAAGCATACAAGCATATACTAATCATCTTGACTCCTTTGAGATTCGATTGGGCATTACAACATTATACATAGACCACCATCCAACTGCATCTATGACTAATAATCCACCTTCAGTATTAAGTTGCAAGCAACATATTATTGCATTACGAATTGCGTGTAAAGTAAACAATATGATTGTTCTATGAACAAAGGATTGTTGTTTTCTCCCTAGTAGCAACAACACATCTAGTACCTTAGAGATTTCTGTCACTTCCCCAGATTACTAGAGGCATGAACCCACTATCGAGCATAAATACTAACTCTTGGAGTTGCTAGCATCTACTTGGCCAAGATAGCTACTAACAATAGAAAGCATGCAAGATCACAAATAACAAAGACATCATAGAATCAATAATCAATCTGAAATAGCATCTCAATATCCATCGGATCCCCGCAAACACAACATGGATAATTACAAATAGATGATCTTGATCATGAATTAAGCTCACGAGATCTAAACATGATAGCACAAAGGAGGAGAACCAGCCATCTAGCTACTACATGGACCCGTAGTCCAGAGATGAACTACTCACGCATCACACCGGAGGCTTGCATGATGATGAAGAAGGCCTCCAGGGTGAATTCCCCTCTCCTGCAGGGTGCCGGGAAGAGCTTCAGATCCCTCCCGATCTAGGGACAGAGACGACGGTGGCTACAGACTCTTTCGTGGAATTTTGATCGGGTACTTAGGGTTTATGTAACATCCCAAAACTATAATCCAAGTGATCAAGGTCCAAATCATAAATTTCGAGTTAACAAAAACTTTTCCATTTAAAAATATTAAAGCATTCATATGTGTGTGCATTTAAATAGGAGTTGTTTTGAATTGCCATGATTAAGTGATCCATTGATTGTAAAATGATTCTTTGGTGAAATAAACATCATCTAGATCATTCCCAAGCAAATCCCAAAGAAAATCAAATCAAAATGAATAAAATAACCAAATGGTCATTTGTGCCATTTTAACTACCATGCCTACTTTGGCTATTCCAAGAACTCAAATCCTAACAGAAACAAATGTGGATCTTTGCACCCCTTGCTAGTACATGTAGTGATGTACCTAGGCCCACTTTGTGATCTACCAAAAACTTGCAAACACTAATTTTAAATGGCATTTGAAAATTGAATCTAGTGTAGGTATCAAGATCACACTTATTCAAAAACCACTCAAATGAACTCCATTTTAAAATCCCAAGCAACCACAGATGCTTAAGCATGTGACTAACAACTCCACCAAAAATCATCTCAAAATATAAAACTTGAATTCTTTCGGCCATTTCTACAAACACCTTGTGGGCAAAAATTCAAACAAAAACCAAAAACACTATTATGAGCAGTGTTTGGACCAACGTGGTCTCCCATTTTGCAAGCACAGCCAACCCAGTGCACCTCTACCCCTTATAGCTCGGCCACCCACTGTGCACATGACCAAATGGTCATGGCCATTAAGGCCGAGCACATTGGGCACCCTCACCGGTGACAACACGCCACATCTGCCTCCAACTTCGCCCACCATGTCCAGCACATTGCCTGTGGTCCACCTCCACCGCCCAGCCAGCCCCAGCCCGCGGACAGCGCCAGGAGTAGCCATGAACCGCCACGCCCGGAGCCTGTCTGCCATGTCAACGCTGTCCGCAGAGCGTGCATGGTCCCTGCTTGACTAGACCCCGCCTCGCTCCAGCCGCCCGCCTACATGACCACCACCGGCGTAGGAAGCTAACGGGCATGCTTGTTCCCCCGACTATGCCTCATAGTCGCCGGCCGCCGCGAAACTCGCTGTCGGCAGAGACATCATGCGTGCCGCGCCACTCACCTCACCCGACCGCAAACCACTGTACACTCACCTTTGTGACACTCGCCAGGGCACAGCCCACCGTCCTAGCCCACCGCCCACACCTCTAGCTCGTTGTGCCATCGTCACAGGCGAGCACCGCCCATGCTCCTCTGCCGCTTCGCCGAGCCTATAAATAGAGGCCTCCCCAGCACAAACTCCTCACACCACTCTCATCCCCTCCCTCTCAGAACACTCCCAGAGCCCCACCGGAGCAAGCCGCCGTCCGCAGCACCGGAATTTCGCCGGAGTCTGCCGCGGAGGGAGAAGAAGGGGACCGTTGATCAAGGCCACCTCTCGGGACGGCGCTAGTACCAGGAGAACCGCCGTCCTCAACTTGTTCGTTTGCCCGCCTCGCCGACCCTCGCCGGAGCCCCGGTAAGCTGCCCTAGAACCCCACTGAGCCGCTAGGGTTACACCTCGCCTGCGACCTGTTCGTCGTCGACGACAAGCCACGGCCGTAGATCTTCCTTTTAATCTAATGGTCCACGTCCCCCCGTACCGCTTCGCGTTTAAAGAGTCGCTGACATGTGGACCCCCCTTTCAGTTGTTCTCTGCGCCGCGGAGCACCACTGGGCCGGCCCATTTCCTTTCCCGTGCGACCCAGTTAGTTCAAATATGATTTTTCTAATTTTGTTTGACCTCACTTCTGTCCCTTAGTTCAAAAATCAAATCAAGAAGATTTACTGAACCAAATTGATTGATTCAAATTTTGTTAGAAAGCTACTAAAAAGATCTATCCAAGCCCGTTGAATTTAATTCATTTAGAGTTAGAGATCTCTCCTAGTAAAAATAACAAGACAGAAGATTTTGCTCAAACATTTTTATAAAATCAACCATAATAGCTTTTGAGTTGATTCCAACTCTAAAAAAATCATAATTAACCATACCTATCTAAATATGTAATAATATTAAGGTTTACATGCAGTGACTTTGGACTAGTAAAAAAAATGCTATATAAGCATTTCTAGTCACTTTAAATCATTAAATAATAAATTTAAACTTAACTAAATGTGATCCAACCGTTAAATCACATTCCCATATGTTAGAATTGTTTGGTGCTAAGTAGACTAGTTAAGTATTGTTTGGTGATTGTGTACTCCGTATGCATGTATAGATGATAGTACCGACCAAGCTTTCGAGGAGGAGGAGTTCTATCAAGAGGAGGAGGAAGAAAACTTCAACCACTGCACTACCCAAGGCAAGCCTAGAACTTCAAGTGAACTGAGCAAGCTAACACTTGCAAGTATTATACTAGCAAGCCATCATTAACAATGCAAGCTAACCCTTACAAGCTAGATAACCTAAGCAAAGGCATTAGGCATGCTTTGGTGATACCATTTGGATTTATACCTAGTCCAAGATTTAATTTCAAGCTTTACTTCTTACTTTACCAAAGTCCTTTACTTGTTTTTGAAGGTAGCATAAAAATTATAAAACTTGACCTATCTAGATAACCTTAGATGTCATTCTATGGCATGAGATTGATCTTAGTATCCCCCCTTAGTGAACACTCTTAACTTAGTAGCTTAGAGCTAGATCAAAACTTGAGTCACTTTAGATGGGAACACTTGGTAAAAATGAATTATGAAAACCTTGGAATGATGAGTCATTCTATTGAGATGTTTTGACATGTGTTGAGAAACACAAATGGTTTATGATGATGAAAATATTGAGGCATGAGCCTTAACCCTTTTACAAAACTGATGGTTGGATTCGGATGCGATACCATTCCAATTTTACCATACAACCACAATACCTGAATTGGTAAGGCTTAGCCGGAAGTTTATATGCATTAGTATTAGTTCCCTCGCGGGAGAGGTTCGAGCTGAGGCTACCTCTCAATGTTGTCCACCTATGCAGTGCCCAAGATGACAGATGGTCATGGTTGGGAGGCCATGCTCATAGGAGAGGTGCTTATACTAGAGTGTGTAAAGGAAAGGTTATGTTTGATTATCTGCATACTAAGTATGATGATTCAGGGTTATCCCTGACAGATGTATCGAATCTTGTGGTGAAAGTGTACCACCTCTGCAGAGTGTCAAACTATTCGAACAGCCGCGTCCGCGGTTATGGACAGTTGGAGTGGCCATACTATTTCGTTGTCAGATGTTTTCAAAATGACTTATGAAAGGAATGATGAATCTTGACTTGACCACAATAGAGTTGTGACTATGACACTAGCTTCCCAACTTAAGTGATTCTAGAACTTTATTTTATCTTTCTTTGTTTCTGAACTCAGCTTAGGTTTCAAACTTAACTTTATAGTCAAACTTAGAGTTAGCATTTACACTAGTACTATCTTACTTGTTAGTGGTAGTTTGCGAGTACTTAAAGAGTACTCATGGCTTTTGTCCCTGGCTATTCCTATGGCCAGACTATGAAGGAGACTACCAAGATGACGGCCAGAAGGATGACTATGATAACTAGGACTATCTGCCTTCGTCAGCATTGCCTGTGCCCCTGAAGTTGGACCCCACCGCTACGCTTATTATTTATTCCGCTGCTTGTTGTATTAAGACTGGATCATGAGATCCTTATTTGTGTAAGACCTTATTTATGGTTTGTAATGGATGATGGATTGTGATATCCAATCTGTTATGTCTCACAAAAATGGTAATCCTGGGATTGCGATGTATGGCATAATAGGCATCTGGGATAAAAAATCCGGGTGTTGACAAGTTGGTATCAGAGCCATCCTGACCATAGGAGACCCTAGTTAGAATGGACGTCCGAACAAAAACTTAATTTCAAAACCAAAGTGAGTATTTATGAAAAACTATTTCCCCTCTTACCCTTGAGAATTCATTCTTTCTCAAAAGTTCATGTTCCTCAAATTCTTACATTACTACATAAAATTTGACACACTTGATCACTTCACTAACTTCCACATCCTTAATTCTTGTAGATGGAGTCTCAGTTCAGTAAGTTCTACCAGTTGGGAAACGGAGGTCAGCTGATCTTCGAGAGGGATCTGAATTTACTTTCAGAACTCTTGGGACGCCCACATCCGTAGTTTCTTGGAGCTCAACTTCCTGGACCCCCAGGCGGATATTTACAGTGGCTAGTCACCGCTGATCTTTGAGGAAGTATCAAAGCGCCAACGTCCGGGAGAATCCAGTTCCCTGTAAGGGAGAACAACTGGCTAGATGGATTAGCCAGGGCAATGCATGAAGCTCTCGCACGTCTATGTGCCCTCAGTGTCAACCAAATCCAAGGAACCTGTTTTGCTCACTATGCAAGGCGTGACTTCATGGGAATGCCGATGGAGATGCCAAGTCACCCGGAGTTGAAGCGTCAAGTGGAGAACCTTGACTTCCTGATGTACGATCGCTAGAAGGAACTGGACAATGCTAGGGATTTTGCCAACCACAACCATGCCATTGCCGACCAGAAGGCCCACACTTTCTCATTGCTTGTCAAGGACCGTCAGTCTCTTCGCCGCCAGCGCGAGAAGAAGGATCGCACCATCGCCCGTCTTCGCAAGAAGGTGGCCGACCTCGAGAAGACCATCAAGGAGCAAGAAGCTCAGCTTGCAGCAAAGGAGGAAGAAGAGGAGGGTGAAGATATCCAGGGAGACATGGATTCTTACCTCAGCAATGACGATGACTTTATAGAGGAGGATGCTGTGGACTTCTACACCGACGATGAGGACTCCGACTTCATCGACGATGAGTAGATGCACTAGAGCACTGTCATAGCATGAGATGTATCGGTCCCACTGTATCGTAGCTTGCAGAATGGTTCTTAAAACCATCTGTTTTCCTTTGTTGTTGTGGTGTGTGTGTGTTTGTATCGTGTGCTTTGCTTGAATGAATGAAATGGAGTTAGTTGCAAAACCTGAGTCGGTCTCAAAGTTCAGCTTTGAAACCAAAACCATGAACCTTAGAAATTTCCCTCTTACCCCTTTATCTACCTCAATCTTCAGATGACTCATGGAAACCAAGGAGGGAGCAGCTCGTCGCAAGACCCAATGCTGTAGATCCTGCAGAATCTCATCGCAGACAGAGAAGCAAGTAGGGCAGAGCGCCAAGCTAATCTAGCTACACTGCAACAGATTGCCTAGATGGCTCTCAACAATAAAGGGCATGGAAACCAGGATCATCAAGGATCCAAGCTAAAGAACTTCCAGAATACCAATCCCCCAATCTTTAGCACTTTAGAGAACCCATTAGATGTTGATGACTGGTTGCAGACGATGGAGAATAATTTGGAAGTAGCCAGAGTTGATGACAACGAGAAAGTTCTCTTCGCCACCCACTACTTGGCAGGAGACGCAAGAGCCTGGTGGAACAGCATCCGCCTGATGAACCATGGTCAAGTGATGACATGGGAAGCCTTCACAATCAAGTTCAGTTGCACCCACGTGCCGCAGGGTCTAGTCACCCGAATGAAGGATGAATTCAGAGAGTTGAACCAGGGCAGAATGACTGTGGTGGAATACCATGACAGATTCCTGTCGCTTGCAAGGTACGCCCCTGATGAGATCAATACGAAGGCCAAGAAGAAGGAGAGATTCCTGAACGGACTGCATGATGAGATGCAGACTGTCCTCGTCAACATCCGCTTCGAGGATCTCGAAGAGTTAGTCGACTCTGCCATACAGATGGAAGGGAAGATTAAACAGGCAATAGACAACCGCAAATGTCGTATGATGCAGTAGTCTGGATCCAGCAGTCACCAGAAGTACCATCCCAACCCCTCACCAGGATATGCCCCAAGGAACAACTAACCCCCAATGTCTCGCCCCAGCTACCCCAACCGTAGCGGAGGCAATATGAAGTCCGAAGGAAACAACAACAACTCCGGAAACCCCAGCAATTTCAACCGTGCACCTCCCAAGAGCAACAACAACAACACTGCACCTAGAACTCGCAGCAATGTTGTGCCTATCGTGCCTAAAGACAAGTCCCAGATAACTTGTTTCGAGTGTGGAGTGAAGGGCCACTATTCCAATGAGTGTCCCAGGAAGATTGCCGCCACTGCCAATGTGAATGCCCCAGCTCAACAGCAGTGTCGTGTTCAACCAGGGAGAAGGTTTGCCCCAGGGAACCCTCACAACCGCAATGGCCGTCTCTTCCACATGAACGCCGAGGAAGCCCAGGAAGCGCCAGACGTAGTGCTGGGTATGTTTTCTGTCAACTCAGTTTTAGCAAGGGTATTGTTTGATTCGGGAGCATCGCATTCATTTGTCACCGAAGAATTTGCATGCACTAGTAATATTCACCAAACCAACTTGAAGCATGTCATGATAGTTCAAATCCCCGGTTCAACTATAAAAGCTAGAAAAATTTGCAAAGCTGTGCCTATCAGAATACATGGGATAGATTTTTATGCCAACCTAATCGTACTCGGAACCAAAGGATTGGAAGTAGTACTAGGTATGGACTGGATATCAAGGCATAAAGGACTGATAGACTCTGCTAAGAAAGCCATCACCATGACCAGTAGCTCTGGAGTCACAGTAGAGCATATATGTGAAACCTTACCCCGTCAATTCAAGTGCAACAAGAGTCTAGCCCTACCCACCATAGACCAAGTCAAAGTAGTCTGTGAATACCCCGACGTATTCCTAGATGAATTGCCAGGTATGCCCCCGGATAGAGATATTGAGTTCATTATCGAACTAATCCCCGGAACCGGACCCATAGCCCAGAGACCCTATAGCATGAACCCCTTAGAGTTAGTGGAATTGAAGAAGCAGTTGGATGCTATGTTAGCAACATGCTTGATTCAACCAAGCGCCTCGCCATGGAGATCACCAGTGTTATTCATCGACAAGAAAGATGGACGCAATCGTTTGTGCACAGATTACAGGAAGCTGAATGACGTCACCATCAAAAACAAGTACCCTCTGCCAAAGATAGAAGATATGTTTGATCAGTTGACTGGTGCCCAGGTATTCTCAAAGATTGATCTTAGGACTGGTTATCACCAACTTAAGATTCGTGCAACAGATATTCCAAAGACCGCCTTCACTACTCGCTATGGTTTATACGAGTATATGGTTATGTCTTTTGTATTAACCACTGCCCTTGCTTATTTCATGAATCTCACGAATAAGATCTTTATGAATTTCCTAGATAAGTTTGTAGTTGTGTTTATCGACGATATCCTTATCTACTCCAAGTCAGAAGAAGAGCATGAGCAACATCTGAGAATCATCCTAGAAACCCTGAGAGAGCATAGGTTATATGCCAAGTTCAGCAAGTGTGAGTTTTGGCTGAAAGAAGTACGATTCCTAGGACATATTGTGTCTGCCGGAGGAGTCTCTGTTGATCCTGCCAAGATCAAGGATGTCGAAGAATGGGAAGCCCCAACCAATCAAACCCAAGTCCGTGCATTTCTCGGATTAGTGGGATATTACCGCAAGTTCGTAGAAGGATTCTCAAGCATAGCCCGACCCATGACCCAATTGTTGAAGAAGGACAAGAAGTTTGAATGGACTGACAAGTGTGAAGCCAGTTTCTAGGAACTGAAGAAGAGATTGATATCATCCCCAATATTGATTGTGTCAGATATCAAGAAGCCGTTTCATGTATATTGTGATGCATACAAGATTGGTCTTGGATGTGTATTGATGCAGGAAGGCAAAGTCATCGCTTATCTGTCTCGACAACTAAAGCAGCATGAGCAGAACTATCCGACCCATGATCTTGAGTTAGCAACCGTAGTGTTGGCATTGAAGACATGGCATCATTATCTGATGGGTAATCGCTGTGATATTTACTCCGATCACAAAAGCTTGAAGTATATTTTCACTCAAAAGGAGCTGAATATGAGGCAACGGAGATGGATAGAGTTAATTAAGGATTATGACCTTGACATTTACTATCACCCCAGGAAAGCCAATGTGGTAGCGGATGCTCTTAGCAGATTGTCGTGTAGGCTAAACAACATGATCAAGGAGAAGCAACCAAGCTTGTATGAGGAGTTGGAGCAGTTTAGGACTGAGCTTGTTAGCAAAGGATTCTTAGCTAGCATTGAACTTCAACCGACGTTAATCAGCCAAATCAAGGAAGCCCATAAGGGAAATGAAAGTATCGACGGAATCAAACATCGTATTGGTATAGGCAAGGTACCTGGATTCACTGAAGACGAAGAAGGAGTTATGTGGTACAAAGGACGTATCTTTGTGCCAGCAGATTCGGAACTGAAGCAGGTTATCATGCAAGAAGCTCATGATACTCTTTATTCTATCCACCCCGGAGGAACGAAGATGTATCAATATTTGAAAGAGCAATTTTGGTGGCATAAGATGAAGAGAGAAATCGGAAGCTACATCGCCAAGTGTGACATCTGTCAAAGAGTCAAAGCAGAGCATTAGAGACCCGCATGACTATTGCAACCATTGCAGATTCCGGAATGGAAATGGGATTCCGTCGGAATGGACTTTATCACCGGTTTGCCTACTTCTAGTAGGGGAAATGACTCAATCTGGGTCATCGTTGATAGACTGTCCAAGGTAGCTCATTTTATACCTGTCAAGACAACCTACCAGAGTTTGAAGCTAGCAGAGCTGTATATTGCTAGAATTGTTAGTCTGCATGGAACCCCCAAGACCAAAGTATCGGATCGAGGAACCCAATTTACCTCGAGATTTTGGCAGAAAGTCCAGGAAGGATTGGGAACCAAGTTGAATTTCAGCACCGCTTATCACCCGCAAACTGATGGACAGACTGAAAGAGTCAACCAGATCCTAGAGGATATGTTGAGAGCCTGTGTGTTAGAGTACGGAAAAAAATGGGAAGACTGCCTGCCTTTCGTAGAATTCTCATATAACAATAGTTATCAAGCTAGTTTGCAAATGGCACCATTTGAATTCCTATACGGAAGAAAATGTCGTACCCCTTTGAATTGGTCGCAAGTAGGAGAGAATCATATTTTCGGACCCGACATTCTCCGAGAAGCCGAAGAGAAGGTTCATAAAGTCTGTGAGCACCTCAAGACCGCCCAATCTAGACAGAAGAGTTATGCTGATAAGAGAAGGAGAGACCTGACTTTAAATGTCGGAGATTTGTATATCTCAAGGTTTCGCCATTGAAGGGAACGTAACACTTTAGTCTGAAAGGAAAGTTAGCCCCCAGATATATTGGGCCCTTCAAGATTCTGAACCGTCGAGGAGAACTCTCGTATCAACTGGAACTACCAGAAGAGATGTCAGCCATCCACAATGTGTTCCATATCTCGTTACTTCGCAAATGCCTGGAAGTGCCGGAGAAGACTGAAGTTTTCAAGAACATCGATCACCGAGCTGTTGAGATCAACAATGACCTGACATATCGTGAAGTGCCCATCCATATCTTGGAAGAAGCTTACATAACCACCATGACCAGAAGTATCAAATTTCTCAAGGTTCAGTTGAGCAACAATACCGAAGAGGAAGCCACTTGGGAGCAAGAAGATTATATTAGGACAGAGTTCCTAGATCTCTTTAGTTCCTAGTTTTCTTTTGTAAATCTTGGGACAAGATTTTTTTTAAGGGGGGAAGGTTTGTAACATCCCAAAACTATAATCCAAGTGATCAAGATCCAAATGATCAAATTTAGAGTTAACAAAAACTTTTGCATTTAAAAATATTAAAGCATTCATGTGTGTGCATTTAAATAGGAGTTGTTTTGAATTGCCATGATTAAGTGATCCATTGATTGTAAAATCATTCTTAGGTGAAATAAACATCATCTAGATCATTCCCAAAGAAAAACAAATCAAAATGAATAAAATAACCAAATGGTCATTTGTGCCATTTTAACTACCATGCCTACTTTGGCTATTCCAAGTACTCAAATCCTAACAGAAACAAATGGGGATCTTTGCACCCCTTTCTAGTACATGTAGTGATGTACCAAGGCCCACTTTGTGATCTACCAAAAACTTGCAAACACTAATTTTAAATGGCATTTGAAAATTGAATCTAGTGTAGGTATCAAGATCACACTAATTCAAAAACCACTCAAATGAACTCCATTTTAAAATCCCAAGCAACCACAGATGCTTAAGCATGTGACTAACAACTCCACCAAAAATCATCTCAAAATTTAAAACTTGAATTCTTTCTGCCATTTCTACAAACACCTTGTGGGCAAAATTCAAACAAAAACCAAAAACACTATTATGAGCAGTGTTTGGACCAATGTGGTCTCCTATTTTGCAACCACAGCCAACCCAATGCACCCCTACCCCTTGTAGCTCGACCACCCACTGTGCACACGACCAAATGGTCATGGCCATTAAGGACGAGCACATTGGGCACCCTCACCGGTGACAGCACGCCACAGCCGCCGCCAGCTTCACCCGCCATGTCTAGTACATTGCCTGTGGTCCACCTCCACCGCCCAACCAGCCCTAGCCCGTGGACAGCGCCAGGAGCAGCCAGGAACCGCCGCGCCCGGAGCCTGTCTGCCATGCCAACGCTTCCGGCAGAGCGTGCATGGTCCTCGCTGGACCAGACCCCGCCTCGCTCTAGCCGCCCGCCTACACAATCACCACCGGCCTAGGAAGCTAACAGACATGCCCGTTCCCCCGACTATGCCCCGTAGTCATCGGCCGCCGCGAAACTCACCGTCGGCAGAGACATCGTGCGCGCCGCGCCACTCACCTCCCCCGACCGCAAACCACTCCACACTCACCTCTATGACACTCGCCAGGGCACAGCCCACCATCCTAGCCCACCGCCCACACCTCTAGCTCGCTATGCCGTCCTCACCGGCGAGCACTGCCCATGCTCCTCTGCCACTTCGCCGAGCCTATAAATAGAGGCCTTCCTAGCACAAACTCCTCACACCACTCTCATCCCCTCCCTCTCAGAACACTCCTAGAGCCCCACCAGAGCAAGCCGCCATCCGCAGCACCGGAATTTCGCCGGAGTCTGCCGCGGAGGGAGAAGAAGGGGGTCGTTGATCAAGGCCACCTCTCGGGACGCCGCTAGTACCAAGAGAACCGCCGTCCTCGACTTGATCGTTTGCCCGCCTCACCGAGCCTCGCCGGAGCCCTGGTAAGCTTCCCTAGAACCCCACCGAGCCGCTAGGGTTACACCTCGCCGACGACCTGTCCGTCGTCAACGACAAGCCACGGCCGTAGATCTTCCTTTTAATCTAATGGTCCATGTCGCCCCGTACCGCTTCGTGTTTAAAGAGCCGCTGACATGTGGACCCCCCTGTCAGCTGTTCTCTGCGCCGCGGAGCACCACTGGGCCGACCCATTTCCTTTCCTGCCCGACCCAGTTACTTCAAATATGATTTTTCTAATTTAGTTTGAACTCACTTCTATCCCTTAGTTCAAAAATCAAATCAGGAAGATTTACTGAAACAAATTGATTGATTCAAATTTTTAGAAAGCTACTGAAAAGATCTATACAAGCCTGTTGGATTTAATTCATTTAGAGTTAGAGATCTCTCCTAGTAAAAATAACAAGACAGAAGCTTTTGCACATTCAAGCATTTTTATAAAATCAACCATAATAGATTTTGAGTTGATTCCAACTCTCAAAATTCACAATTAACCATACCTATATAAATATGTAATAATATTAAGGTTTACATGTAGTGACTTTGGACTAGTACCAAAATAATGCTATATAGGTATTTCTAGTCACTTTAAATCATTAAATAATAAAATTAAACTTAACTAAATGTGATCCAACCCTTAAATCACATTCTCATATGTTAGAATATGTGGTGAGGACATGTGTCCACATGATCCCATATTTTAAGTTGTGAATATTAAATCTTAGTTATTTTCAATGAGTAGAAATTGCTTTTCTTAAATAAAAAAATGAAACTAGTTAATAAAACTTTGTGATGCTTGTGATGATAATAGATCATCAAATGTGTGCCTTAGAGTGCTAAGTAGACTAGTTAAGTATTGTTTGGTGATTGTGTACTCCGTATGCATGTATAGACGATAGTACCGACCAAGCTTTCGAGGAGGAGGAGATCTATCAAGAGGAGGAGGAGGAAAACTTCAACCACTGCACTACCCAAGGCAAGCCTAGCACTTCAAGTGAACTGAGCAAGCTAACACTTGCAAGTATTATACTAGCAAGCCATCATTAACAATGCAAGCTAACCCTTGCAAGCTAGATAACCTAAGCAAAGGCATTATGCATGCTTTGGTGATACCATTTGGATTTTTACCTAGTCCAATATTCAATTTCAAGCTTTACTTCTTACTTTACCAAAGTCCTTTACTTGTTTTTGAAGGTAGCATAAAAAGTATAAAACTAGACCTATCTAGATAACCTTAGATGTCATTCTATGGCATGAGATTGATCTTAGGATCCCCCCTTAGTGAACACTCTTAACTTAGTAGCTTAGAGCTAGATCAAAACTTGAGTCACTTTAGATGGGAACACTTGGTGAAAATGAATTATGAAAACCTTGGAATGATGAGTCATTCTATTGAGATGTTTTGACATGTGTTGAGAAACACAAATGGTTTATGATGATGAAAATATTGAGGCATGAGCCTTAACCCTTTTACAAAACCGATGGTTGGATTCGGATGCGATATCATTCCAATTTTACCGTACAACCACAATACCTAAATTTGGTAAGGCTTAGCCGGAAGTTTATATGCATTAGTATTAGTTCCCTCACGGGAGAGGTTTGAGCTGAGGCTACCTCTCAATGTTGTCCACCTATGCAGTGCCCAAGATGACAAATGGTCATGGTTGGGAGGCCATGCTCATAGGAGAGGTGCTTATACTAGAGTGTGTAAAGGAAAGGTTATGTTTGATTATCTGCATACTAAGTATGATGATTCAGGGTTATCCCTGACAGATGTATCGAATCTTGTGGTGAAAGTGTACCACCTCTGCAGAGTGTCAAACTATTCGAACAGCCGCGTCCGCGGTTATGGACAGTTGGAGTGGCCATATTGTTTCGATGTCAGATGTTTTCAAAATGACTTATGAAAGGAATGATGAATCTTGACTTGACCACAACAGAGTTGTGACTATGACACTACCTTCCCAACTTAAGTGATTCTATAACTTTATTTTATCTTTCTTTGTTTCTAAACTCAGCTTAGGTTTCAAACTTAACTTTATAGTCAAACTTGGAGTTAGCATTTACACTAGTACTATCTTACTTGTTAGTGGTAGTTTGCGAGTACTTAAAGAGTACTCATGGCTTTTGTCCCTGGCTATTCCTATGGCCAGACTATGAAGGAGACTACCAAGATGACGGCCAGAAGGATGACTATGATAACTAGGACTATCTGCCTTCGTCAGCATTGCCTGTGCCCCTGAAGTTGGACCCCACCGCTACGCTTATTATTTATTCCGCTGCTTGTTGTATTAAGACTGGATCATGAGATCCTTATTTGTGTAAGACCTTATTTATGGTTTGTAATGGATGATGTACTGTGATATCCAATCTGTTATGTCTCGCAAAAATGGTAATCTTGGGATTGTGATGTATGGCATAATAGGCATCTGGGATTAAAAATCCGGGTGTTGACAGTTTCTGTATCGGAGGCATCTTATAGGTGGAAGGAGAGGCCGAGGGGGTGCCTAGGCTGGCCACACCACCCCTGGCGCGGGCCAAGCCTGGCCGCGCGGCCAGGTGGTGTGGCCGCCCTCTGGCCCTTCTCCGTCTCGTATTCTGGCTCCGTGTGTCCCTCGGTAAAATACTGACTTTGGCTTTTGTCCCATCTAATTCCTTGAATATTCATTTTCTGACTTCCTAGAACCAAAAACAGCAGAAAACATTCAGCTCGCACTTTGGCTCTTGTTAATAGGTTAGTCCAAGAAATCATATGAAAATTACTCCAAAGTGTGGACAAAAGATAAGAAATAGATAAAACCAAGCATGGAACATCAAAAATTGTGGATACATTTGCAATGTATCAACATCCCCAAGCTTAACTCCTGCTCGTCCTCGAGTAGGTAAGTGATAAAAAGAAAGAATAATTTTTAAGGTGACATGCACCATCATAAACTTGATCAAAGTATTTGTAAAATATTCAAAGCTGGGATCATAGTACTTCAATCATAACATGAAAGACAAAGTTCTAGCAATAAGACAAAGAAACTACGTTGCAACATCAAAAGGCACAAACAAAAGATTCATTAATATCAATGCTTTGCAAGGTGTTTGTTTGTTTCACATAAAGAAAACATAGCATAGTAGCATTCAGCTTGTCTCTCATAGAGTAGCAGATATAAATGCATAGGACACCTTCAAAGTTCATAAGAGTGACTAGATACAAATAGTTTAAAATAGGCAATATCAAGTTATGCATCAATCAACAAGTCTTGGGACAATGCACATAGAACTAAGAATGGCCACTATGCTCTCAAAGTAGGTGCATAAAGGTAGAAGGTGGGGACTCAACATAAAAGTAAAAGAAAGGCCTTCATAGAAGGAAGTAGGGATTCAAGTATCATAAAGAGCTTCCAAAATTATAGTACTTATTAGCTTTCAGCTATCATTGCCCCTATCATAAGCATCTTGAAGGTGATTAGGGTTAAAGTGACACAACTAAGAGGATATGCTTGACAAGTTATAAGCCGAAATCTCATGCCCCTTACTTACGAACACCGAACCTCATGCTACCCAACTTTAGTCACGAGCAAGCTCTTTTCATTGTAAGTACATATGTATCATAAAGAACCGCCAACCGGGTACCCCTTGCACATGATACAAGAGCTATCCCATAATCAAAATGACAAGGCAAGCAGACAATGAGCATCTCAGCTATATTTTTATTTGCTATTTGCATAGGTTTTTATTGAGGATGCTTCATAGAGTGCTCATTATGGTGATGCTGCAAGTTTCCACCATCATTAGGCATGGCTTAGGCTAGCGGCCCAGGCGTTTCTCTAACACACATACAAACTCCATGATCTTACAAGTTCCACTTTTATTTCACATCACCGGGATCCATAAGCAAAAGAACATGAAATCAATGAGGTACAAACAACAAGTGCAATGTTGAAAGCGTTCCCCACGATACATGGTTCTGCTAACTTCAACTTATAAATCGCGAGCATATACGCAACAAAAAAGGACCCAATGGTTCAAGTTTATTAAATGCAAGAAAGTAAAGTGTGCCATCAAGTTCGTGAGAGCTTCAATCACTAGTTTTCTCATAACAAGTTTAATTTGGAAGATAAACAAAAGCATGAATATACTTGGAATAGCATATGCTAGTAGGTAGGTATGGTGGAATCTTTGGAATAACTTGGTTTAAGGAGTTGGTTGCATGAGTGGAACTCATACTTGGTTATGGAGGCTAGCAAAAGACTGGGAGCGACAAACTAAGAGAGCAATAATGGCCATAATCATGCAGAGCAACAAAACATCATTGATCAAAGCATAAAGTGACACTACAAGTTGAAAACTAAAGGATTATAAAGGCTTATGGTGACTTGGGATAGTCATGACATGGTGTGAGCATGCGCCAAGTCAACCCAAATAAAGCATCAAAGGAGAATACCACAATACTATGCTTTAATATGCTAAAACAACGCATGATGCTTCCAAGGCACATTAAGCAATCTCAATTGTTTATAACAAGTCATGCTACAGCAAAGAATACTAACCATAAATCCAAAACAATATCAAGCATGGCATGACAAAGCATAGGCCACAGTCAAAAACAAGCTCTCTTTACCACTTAAGCATGAACTTTCCTACTCTTTTCCAGTCCAAACCAAACTATTTGAAAACCAATGTATGAAAGAGGGGGTACAACCAATTTATTCAGCAAACTAAGCAAACCAAGCAAACGAAAAACCAAAACAAAAACGAAAAAGAAGACGCTCCAAGAACAACACAACTGTGCATGAAATAATAAAAATGAAGCGTTTGGATGAAACCTGGGATTTTTATTGTTGAAGACGGCGATGCCTTGGGCATCCCCAAGCTTTGACGCTTGTATTTCTTGGATATTTCTTGGGGTGACACGGGTGGCATCCCCAAGCTTGAGCTTTAGTTCATCCTTCATGTCATTACCAGTTCCTTCCTTACACCTGAAATTTTTCCTTCATACAAAAACTTCACACAATCTTTATTAGCAACATTAGTGCACTTAAGATAATAAGTCTTTAGGTTCAGTTCTAACACCAATAAAACTTCCATTAAAACACAAGCTACTGTAGCAATTCCCTCAAAAAGATCAATTCCCCAAAAGAACTTAAAAAGGAACTAACAAGAAGCAAAATCCAGAAAATAGCAGAAATCTATCACAACAGACCAGCAGGTAAAGACGAATTTTTTCGAACACCTTCTGTTGCTCAAATATAAAAGTTTTGAACTAAAAAAAGTTAGATAACAACCTGGGGAAGAATCACAAAAATTCACGCCTCAAACGGACGTACAGAGGTTTTACACGAATTTTTACGGTGAAGCACAGAAATCTGTTTCGGGACAACAACTTTCCCAATCATTACTTCTCCCTCATTAGAGGTTACTCTTGGCACAAAAAGCAAATAAAAAGGATAAGGAGCGGTTATTACAGAATTAATAACTTCCAAGACTCATCTAAAACTTTTGGGTTATCTCCCAATAAGTACTTTTCTTTAACGCCTTTAAGTTAGGCATAAGAAGCAAGAAAAAGAATCAAGTGTTCTCAAATGAAGAAGCATTAAAATCAAATTTTGTTTTCATAGAAGAGGCAAAAGAAATCTTCTCTCTCTTCTTAGGAAAGTGTTCTATACCTTTCTTGAGTGGGAGTTGATATTTAATGGTGCCTTCTTTCATATCAATAATGGCACCAACAGTTCTAAGAAAAGGTATTCCCAAAATAATAGGACAAGAAGCATTGCATTCAACATCCAAAACATAGAAATCAACGGGGACATAGGCATTGTTAAACATAATAAGAACATCATTAATACTCTCCGTAAGTTTATTTTTAGCATTATCATCAAGTGGGACATTCAAATAACAATCTTCAAGTGGTGGCAAATCAAGCATATCATAAATATTTCTAGGCATAATAGAAACACTACTATCAAGATCACATAAAGCTTTGAAATCAAAATCATTCACTTTCATATTAATGATGGGTTCCCAACCATCTTCTTGTTTTATAGGAATATAAGCTTTATGTTTCATCTTTTCTTCTTTAACCTTTGTGAGAGCATTACTAATGTGTTTTGTAAAGGCCATGTTCATAGCACTAGCATTAGGACATTTAGCAAGCTTTTGTAGGAACTTAATAACTTCAGAGATATTGCAACCATCAAGATCAAAATCAAATTTATCATCTAAAGTAGTAGAACTATTACTAGCCTCAACACTAGTGGTAGTGATAGTAGAAACACTAATGTTTCTAGCAATTTCATCTTCTCTTTCCCATTTAGCATGTAATTCAGCTAATAGTCTAACATTTTCATCAATTCTAACTTGTATGGCATTAGTAGCTACAAAGGGATTATCATTAGTTTCAGGTTTAGCGGCCATTTTATTCAAAGAAGATTGAGTTTCAGCCAAAGATGCTATACTTCTTTCAGCATTAGAGAGTTTCTCCTCAATAGTTTTATTGAAAGCAGTTTGTTTATTAATAAAGTCTTTAAGCATAACTTCAAGTTCTGAGGGAGCACTCCTATTGTTGTTGTAGGAATTTCCATAAGCATTACCATTGTTGGGAGGATATGGCTTATAATTGTTGTTACCAAAATTATTCCTATAAGTATTGTTGCTAAAATTGTTATTTCTTATGAAGTTCACATCAACTTGCTCTTCTTGAGCAACCAAAGAGGCTAAGGGAACATTGTTTGGGTCAATATGGGCTTTCCCATTAACAAGCATAGGCATAATAATATCAATCTTATCACTCAAGGAGGAGGTTTCCTCAACAGAATTTACCTTCTTACCTTGTGGAGCTCTCTCAGTATGCCATTTAGAATAGTTAACCATCATATTATCTAGAAGCTTTGTTGCAGCAGCCAAAGTGATGGTCATAAAGGTACCTCCAGCAGCAGAATCCAATAGATTTCTTGAAGAATAGTTGAATCCTGCATAAAAAGTTTGGATGATCATCCAAGCAGTCAGTCCATGAGTGGGACAATTCTTTACCAAAGATTTCATTATTTCCCAAGATTGAGCAACATGTTCATTATCAAATTGTTTAAACTTCATTATTTCACTTCTCATAGATATAATCTTAGCAGGAGGATAGTATTTTCCAATGAAAGCATCTTTGCATTTAGTCCAAGAATCAATACTATTCCTAGTTAAGGAATTCAACCACTCTTTAGATTTTCCTCTCAAAGAGAAAAGAAACAATTTAAGCTTAATAATATCTCCATCTATATCCTTATGCTTTTGCATCTCACAAAGTTCAACAAAGTTATTTAGATGGGAAGCATCATCTTCATTCCAATACCAGAAAATTGTTCTCTCATAACAAGATTGAGTAAAGCAGGTTTTATCTCAAAGAAAGAGCTTCAGGCACAGGTGGAGCAATAGGTGTGCTCATAAAATCATTGTTGTTGGTGCTAGTGAAGTCACACAACTTAGTGTTTTCAAGAGTAGTCATTTTTTGTGTTTTTAATAAAGAAAGCAAACTTGTAACTAATTTTTTGTGTTTTGATAAAGAAACAAGCAAACAAAACAAAAGTAAACTGAGCAAAACAAAAATAACAAAGTAAAGAGATTGGTTATGAGGGACTCCCCTTGTGAAGATGTCCTTGACTCCCCGGCAACAGCGCCAGAAAAAGAGCTTGATGGCCCAAAATATATCAAGCTCGTTGGGGAACCCCAAGAGGAAGGTATGATGAGCATAGCAGCAAGTTTTCCCTCAGTATGAAACCAAGGTTATCAATCAGTAGGAGCAAGGAAACACCCCAAAGGTGCTGCTAGCTGAGCCTTGGCAGGGTGCACTACCGCTGCTAGTAGCAACGTGGAGACCTGCACAACACAACCACAGAACTTTGCCCCCAACTTGCGATGAGGTTGTCAATCTCACCAGTTTTGCTAAAAACAAAGGATTAAACGTATTGAATGGAAGAAAGTAATAGTTTGCAGAAAGTAAACACAAAGCAGTAAACAATTTGATTGTAGATTGAATGTAAAAGAAAGGACAGGGGTCTATAGTTCACTAGAGGTGGCTCTCCTTAAGATAGATAACATGTTGGGTGAACAAATGAAAAGCATGCAAGATCACAAATAACAAAGACATGATAGAATCAATAATCAATCTAAACTAGCATCTCAATATCCATCGGATCCCCGCAAACACAACATGCAGAATTACAAATAGATGATATTGATCATGAACGGAGCTCACAAGATCTAAACATGATAGCACAAAGGAGGAGAACCAGCCATCTAGCTACTACATGGACCCGTAGTCCAGAGATGAACTACTCACGCATCACACCAGAGGCTTGCATGATGATGAAGAAGGCCTCTAGGGTGAATTCCCCTCTCCGGCAGGGTGCCGGGAAGAGCTTCAGATCCCTCCCGATCTAGGGACAGAGACGACGGCGGCTACAGACTCTTTCGTGGAATTTTGATCGGGTACTTAGGGTTTCTGTATCGGAGGCATCTTATAGGCGGAAGGAGAGGCCGAGGGGGTGCCTGGGCTGGCCACACCACCCCCTGGCGCGGGCCAAGCCTGGCCACGCGTCCAGGTGGAGTGGCCGCCCTCTGGCCCTTCTCCGTCTCGTATTCTGGCTCCGTGTGTCCCTCGGTAAAATACTGACTTTGGCTTTTGTCCCGTCCAATTATGAGAGTGTTCATTTTCTGACTTCCTGGAACCAAAAACAGCAGAAAATAGGCAGCTGGCACTGTGGCTCTTGTTAATAGGTTAGTCTAAGAAATCAGATGAAAAGTACTCCAAAGTGTGGACAAAACATAAGAAAGTAGATAAAACCAAGCATGGAACATCAAAAATTGTGGATACATTTGCAATGTATCAATAGCCCGGATCTTTGTCGGGTTATCTTGGATACCTCGGCTTGATACTAGGAAACCAAGTAACTTCCCAGCGGGAACACCAAAGGTGCATTTTTCCAGGTTAAGCTTCATACGGAACCATCTGAGGTTGGCGAACATTTGCCGGATGTCATCAAGGAGCGTATTACTTTCCTTGGTCTTTATCACCACATCATCCATGTACACTTGGACGTTCCGACCTATTTGGTCATGTAAACATTTTTGCATGCATCGCTGATATGTTGCCTGATGTCTACGCACTTATATTCTTGTAGACAGTTGTTGGGCCTCCAAGTGCAGAGGTTTGTAGAACAGCAGCAAGTTTCCCCTTAAGTGGATCACCCAAGGTTTATCGAACTCAGGGAGGAAGTGGTCAAACGTATCCCCTCTCAAGCAACCCTGCAATCAAGATACAAGAAGTCTCTTGTGTCTCCAACACACCCAATACACTTGTTAGGTGTATAGGTGCACTAGTCGGCGAAGAGATAGTAAATTACAAGTGGTATGGATATAAGACAATGGTTCCAGAAAATACTTTGATGGCGTGGAAGAGACTAAAGGCAAACTGAAATAAAGATAGAAGCAAGCAAACATGTAATAGATCTAGTTGCAAACGGTGTTTCAATGCTTAGAAACAAGGCCTAGGGATCATACTTTCACTAGTGAACACTCTCATATAAATATCTTCTCTTTATGATCGTACTCTTAACTACTCTCCGGTTGGACACTCTAATCCACGGTAGGGCTATAACAACACACCTCAAAGTAAGCCTTTCCCATCTAGATAACCCCACACTGTCACCTTGAGCTCTAGATGGTTCCAACAAACACCACAATTTCATAGAAACATCCAACTCCAAATATAACTCATAACAAGTAATTGTAATCTCTAGCCTAAGTGCCACCATGGTGTGCACGCTGTCACTTTCACACACATGGGGAGAGCAGAGATCTACTAAAGCACTTGAGTAGCAAGGTAGATCTACTTGATTACAAAGCTCATGATCACAATATGATCATGCATAGAGAGAGATGAACACATAGCTACCGGTAGAACCCTTAGCCTCAAGGAAGAACTACTCCCTCATCATCATGGGAATCAGCAATGGCTTAGGAGATGGCGGTGGAGATCGATGGAGATGGCTCCAGGGGCACTTCCCCGTCCCGGCAGGGTGCCAGAATAGAGACTTTCTGTCCCCCGAATCTCCCCTTCGGTGGCGACGGCGCTGCGGAACTTTTCTGGATGGAGGCTTTTCTATTTAGGGTTTCTGCATCGGAGGGATCTTATAGGCAAAATGGCAAGGTCGGTGGAGGCCTGAGGGGCCCACACCACCTGGTAGCGCGTCTAGGGTGACCCGCACCACCATATGGTGTGGCCAGGCCCTAGCCCTCCTCCGTCTCGTCTTCTGGCTCCGTGTTCCCCTCGGTGAAATATTGACTTTGGCTTTTGTCCCGTCCAATTCCGAGAATATTTATTTTCTGACTTTTCTGGAACCAAGAACAGCAGAAAACATGCAACTGGCACTGTGGCATCTTGTTAATAGTTTAGTCCCAGAAAGTGTATACAAATACTCCAAAGTGTGGACAAAACATAAGAAAGTAGATATAAAACAAGCATGGAACATCAAAAATTATAGATACGTTTGCAACGTATCAACATCCCCAAGCTTAACTCCTACTCGTCCTCGAGTAGGTAAGTGATAAAAAGAAAGAATAATTTTTGAGGTGACATGCACCATCATAAACTTGATCAAAGTATTTGCAAAACATGGATAGCTGGGATCATAGTACTTCAACATAGCATGAAAGATAAAGTTCTAGCAATAAGACATAGTAACTATGTTGCAACATGAAAAGGCACAAACAAAAGATTCATTAATATCAATGCTTTGCAAGGTGTTTGTTTGTTTCACATAAATAAAACATAGCATAGTGGCATTCAGCTTGTCCCTCATAGAGTAGCAAACATAAATGCATAGGACACCTTCAAAGTTTATAAGGGTGACTAGATACAAATAGTTTAAGAACAAGCAATATAAAGTTATGCATCAATCAACAAGTATTGGGACAATGCACATAGAACTAAGAATGTCCACTATGCTCTCTCAATAGGTGCATAAAGATAGAAGATGGAGACTCAACATAAAAGTAAAAGAAAGGCCTTCATAGAAGGAAGCAGAGATTTAAGTTTCATAAAGAGCTTCTAAAAATTATGGTACTTATTAGCTTTCAGCTCTCATTGCCCCTATCATAAGCATCTTGAAGTGATTAAGGTTGAAGTGAACAAACTATGGAGTATATGCTTGACAAAGTATAAGTTGGAAATCTCATGTCCCTTGAATACGAGGGTCGCTCCTCATGTTACTCATGTTTAGTCACCGATAAGTTCTTGTCATAGTAAGTACATGTGTATCATAGAGAACCGCCAACGGGGTTCCCCTTGCCCGATGATACGGAAGAATCCCCATATCAAAATGACAAGGCAAGCAAACAACGAGCATCTCAGCAATCTTCTTATTTACCATGGGAAAATGGTGCTTTTTTCTCTCTTTCCTCTTTTCTCATACCTCTTTTTTATAAGAAGAATGCTTCAGAGACATCTCATTATGGTTACGCTGTAGGTTTCCACCATGACAGCTTGGATTATATCGGCGGCCCAGGCGTTTGTCTAACACACATACATAACTCCATGGACTTACAAGCTCCCCTTTCATTTCACACCGACGACATCCATAGACAAAAGAGCATGATATCAACTAGGTACAAAGTACAAGTGCAATGTTGAAAGCGTTCCCCATGACAGCATGGTTCTGCTAATCCCCAACATATAAGTGCAAGCATATACAACATAGATGACACAATGGTTCAATTTTATTAGGGGCAAGAAAAGTAAAGTGTGCCATCAAGTTCATGAGAGTTTTAATCACTAATTTTCACATAACAAGTTTAATTCGGAAGGTAGATAAAAACATGAATATACTTGGAATAGCAAATGCTAATAGATGGTATGGTGGACTCTTTGGAATAACTTTGTTTTATTTGGAGTTGGATGCATGAGTGGAACTCATACTTGGTTATGGAGGCTAGCAAAAGACTAGGAGCGAACAACTAAGAGAGCACTAATGGCCATAATCATGCAAAGCGACAAAACATCATTAATTAAAGAATAAAGTGATATTACAAGTTCAAAACTAAAGGATCATCAAGGCTATGGTGACTTTGGATAGTCATAACATGGTGTGAGCATGCGCCAAGTCAACCCAAATAAAGCATCAAAGGTGAATACCACAATACTATGCTTTAATATGGTAAAACAACGCATGATTCTTCCAAGGCACATTAAGCAATCTCAATTGTTTATTACATGTCATGCTATAGCAAAGATCACTAAGCATAAAGCCAAAACAATATCAAGCATGGCATGACAAATCATAGGCCACAGTCAAAAACAAGCTCTCTTTACCACTTAAGCATGAACTTTTCCTACTCTTTTCCAATCCAAACCAAACTATTTGAAAACCAATGTATGAAAGAGGGGGTCCAACCAATTTATTCAAGCAAACTAAGAAAACCAAGCAAACGAAAACCAAAACAAAAAAACGAAAAAAGAAGACGCTCCAAGAACAACGCAACTATGCATGAAACAATAAAAATAAAGTGTTTGGAAGAAACCTGTGATTTTTATTGATGAAGAAAGGGATGCCTTGGGCATCCCCAAGCTTTTACGCTTGTACCTATTTAATATTTCTTGGGGTGACACGGGGTGGCATCCCCAAGCTTGAGCTTTAGTCCATTCTTCATCACATTACATCATTCACTCCATACACCTAAATTTTTTCCTTCATACAAAACTTCACACAATCTTTATTAGCAACATTAGTGCACTCAAGATAATAAGTCTTTAGGTTCAGTTTCAACACCAATAAAACTTTCATTAAAACACAAGCTACTGTATCACTTCCCTCAAAAATCTCAATTCCCCAAAAGAACTCAAAAAGGAACCAACAAGAAGCAAATGCAAATAATGGCAGAAATCTGTCAAAACAGACCAGCATGTAAAAACTAATTTTTTCGAAGACCTTCTATTGCTCAAATCAAAAAGTGTTGAACTAACGAAAGTTAGATAACAACCTGGGGCAGAAGCACAAAACTTCATGCCTCAAAAAGACGTATAGAGATTTTACACGAATGTTTACAGTGAAGCATAGAAATCTGTTTCAGGACAGCAACTTTCCCAAGCATTACTTCTCTCTTATTAGAGGTTAATCTTGGCACAAAAACCACACAAAAATGATAAGGAGCGGCTATTACAGAGGTAATAACTTCCAAGACTCAACTAAAACTTTCGGGTTATCTCCCAATAAGTACTTTTCTTTAACGCCTTTAAGTTAGGCATGATAGTTTGAGAAGATGCTCACATAAGAAATATGAATTGAAGTAAAAGAGAGCATCAAAAAGCAAATTCAAAGCACATTTAAGTCTAACCCACTTCCTATGCATAGGAATCTTATAAAGAAACAAGTCATGAAAGCACAAAGCAACAAGCATAGTAAAGCAAAACAAGTGCAACTTCAAGACTTTTAACATAAAGAGGGGAAACTTTATATTATTGAGATGCATAAAACCATGTTTCCCTCTCTCATAATAACTTGCAGTAGCATCATGAATAAAATTAACAATATAACTATCACATAAAACATTCTTATCATGAGCCACATGCATAAAATCATTGTTACTCTCCACATAAGCATAGTCAATCTTATTAATCGTAGTAGGAGCAAATTCAACAAAATAGCTATCATTATTATTCTCATCACCATAATCATCAAATATAGGAGGCATATTGTAATCATAATTAATTTTCTCCTCAATAGTAGGTGGACTGAAAATATCATATTCATCATTATAATCATCATATATTGGAGGTTTGGTATCATCATCAGCAATAGAATAGCTATCTTCCAAAGTTGGGGAACTAAAAAGATCATTTTCATAAAAACTAGCTTCCCCAAGCTTAGACTTTTCCATAGCATTAGCAATAATGGTGTTCAAAGAATTCATACTAATAACATTGCTATTAGCACGCAAATAAAGTTCCATAGGTTTTTAATTTTCTCTTCAAACACTTCATGTCCTAACTCAAGATAAATACTATAAAGCTCTCTAATTTTGTTGTTGTTTTCCATTAAGCCTAACTAGTGAAAACAAGAAACAAAAAGACAAAATTGTAGAATCTAAAGGAAATAACTTCGAGCACTCACACCGGAGGATGTGAGTACCTTTTACCTTACCTCCCCAGCAACGGCGCCAGAAAATAGCTTGATGTGTACACACTTCTATTCTTGTAGACAGTTGTTGGGCCTCCAAGTGCAGCGGTTTGTAGAACAACAGCAAGTTTTCCCTTAAGTGGATCACCCAAGGTTTATCGAACTCAGGGAGGAAGTGGTCAAAGGTATCCCCTCTCAAGCAACCCTGCAATCAAGATACAAGAAGTCTCTTGTGTCCCCAACACACCCAATACACTTGTCAGGTGTATAGGTGCACTAGTTCGGCAAAGAGATAGTAAAATACAAGTGGTATGGATATAAGACAATGGTGCCAGAAAAATACTTTGATGGCATGGAAGAGAATGAAGGCAAACTGAAATAAAGATGGAAGCAAGCAAACATGTAACAAATCTAGTTGCAAATGGTGTTTCAATGCTTAGAAACAAGGCCTAGGGATCATACTTTCACTAGTGAACACTCTCATATAAATATCTTCTCTTTATGATAGTACTCTTAACTACTCTCCGGTTGGACACTCTAATCCACGGTAGGGCTATAACAACACACCTCAAAGTAAGCCTTTCCCATCTAGATAACCCCACACTGTCACCTTGAGCTCTAGATGGTTCCAACAAACACCACAATTTCATAGAAACATCCAACTCCAAATATAACTCATAACAAGTAATTGTAATCTCTAGCCTAAGTGCCACCATGGTGTGCACGCTATCACTTTCACACACATGGGAAGAGCAGAGATCTATTAAAGCACTTGAGTAGCAAGGTAGATCTACTTGATTACAAAGCTCATGATCACAATATGATCGTGCATAGAGAGAGAGAGAGATGAACACATAGCTATCGGTAGAACCCATAGCCTCGAGGAAGAACTACTCCCTCATCATCATGGGAATCAGCAATGGCAATGGAGATGGCGGTGGAGATCGATGGAGATGGCTCCGGGGGCACTTCCCCATCCCTGCAGGGTGCCGAAACAGAGACTTTTTATCCCCCGAATCTCCCCTTCGGTGGTGGCGGTATTTCGGAACTTTTCGTGGCTGGAGGCTTTTCTATTTAGGGTTTCTACATCGGAGGGATCTTATAGGCGAAAGGGCAAGGTCGGAGGAGGCCTGAGGGGCCCACACCACCTGGTGGCGTCCAGGGGTGACCTGCGCCACCATATGGTGTGGCCAGGTTCTGGCCCTCCTCCATCTCGTCTTCTGGCTCCGTGTTCCCCTCGGTGAAATATTGACTTTGGCTTTTGTCCCGTCCAATTCCGAGAATATTCATTTTCTGACTTTTCTAGAACCAAAAACAACAGAAAACAGGCAACTGGCACTGTGGCATCTTGTTAATAGGTTAGTCCCAGAAAGTGTTTAGAAATACTCCAAAGTGTGGACAAAACATAAGAAAGTAGATATAAAACAAGCATGGAACATCAAAAATTATAGATACGTTTGCAACGTATCATTGCCCCAGCATTACGTAATACGAACGACATAGTGCGATAGAAATAAGCCCCGTACAGGGTTATAAACGTAGTCTTTATTTGATCTTCCGGGTTCATCGGTATCTGGTGGAAACCAGAATATGCGTCGATGAATGACAACAGTTCACATCCGGCAGTGGAGTCTATGACTTGGTCTATTCTAGGCAGCAGGAATGGATCATTCGGACACGCCTTATTCATGTTCATGTAATCATTGCACATATGCCATACCATGCCCACGTTCGGGTCATCTTTATTCTTTTCCACGAGCACCGGATTAGAGAGCCAATCCGGGTAAAGTACTTCCATCATAAATCCGGCTGCAAGGAGCCTAGCTATCTCATCCCCAATGACTTTTCTTCTGTCCTTGGTGAAACGTTGGAGAGGTTGCTTCACCGGCTTAGCACCGGGTCTCACATTCAAAGAGTGCTCGACCAACTCCCTCGGTACACCTTGCAGATCCTGTGTGGACCAAGCAAAGATATCCCGATTCTCATGGAGGAAGTTGACGAGCTCGCTTTCCTATTTATCGCCTAACCCGGCACCAATGGTTACGGTGCGCTTTGGGAACTGATCATCAATTGGCACTTTCTTAGTGTCCTTGGTTGGTTGAAATGACACGCTTCCATGCGGGTTGGTCAGGGCTAGCATATGTTGATGTGCGATCTGAGCCAATGCCGCCACTACTTGTATCTTCCTATTTTCTTGGGCTATCACGAGTGACTCGGCTAAATTAGATCCGGCAGAAGCGCACTTGATCAAACGCCCGAAGTCCCCTGATACGGTTATCACTCCCCTTGGTCCGGGCAGTTTCATCTTTAGGTAACTGATGTGAGTACTTTCCATGAACTTGTTTAGTGCAGGCCTGCCGATCAATGCGTGATAGGCGCTCTCCAAGTTCACCACTTTGAACTCCAAATTTTCAGTCCGGCAGTTATCCCTCGTACCAAACAGCACATCAACCCAGACCTTACCAATTGGCTCACAGGAGATTCTAGGCACAATGCCGTGAAAAGTGGTCCTTGTAGCTTGGAGCATATTCTCTGATATTCCCAATTTGTGCATGGTATCCTTGTACATGATGTTAATGCTACCGCCATTATCTATCAATACCTTGGAGAATCTCACATTGATGTTTGGCCCAATGAATGTCGGATCTAGGACCAGCGCGTAAGTCCTAGGACTTGGCATAAGCTTTGGGTGGTCCTTGATACTCCACGTAATCTCCTGATCCGACCAAGGCATATACCTCACCATAGCTGGCATTACCGCATTTACCTCCATATGTCGGCGCTACAAACTCTTCCGGTCAGTTTCTTCCATGGTAAATACACAGTAACTTTGGTGATGCTCCCTATACTCATTCCGTCCCTCATTAACATGGTAACCTTGGTCTTGCTGCTGGTTGTTATTCACTTGATGCACAACATCCCTCCTTTCCTGATTTTCATACCTCGGTGGAGGCAGAGGCAACATTAGTTGTTGTCCATTCCAAGGTGCTTCGTTCCGAGGTGCTTGAGCATTCCCCAAACTACCCTGTTCTAGCTTCCTCATCCATTCACATTTCCAGGTCGTATGGTTCGCTGGGCGATTCGGTCTTGGCGTATGGAACTTGCATGGCTGATCGAGCATAGATTCAAACGTATACATCGGACGGTCCTTTATTTATTGCCACTGCTTTTTCCGCTCCGGAGTCCAAGGCTTCTTGCCTTCACCCTTCTGTTGCCAGTTCTGTCCTCCAGTTTTCTGGCGTTGGCTGGCTCCAGCATTGGGCTGATCTCGGTCTACTGCTGCCATCTGTTGTGAGTTGTACCTATAATCTGGACGCTCGTCCCTTCTCTTTCCTTGGAAATCATTTCTCCTTGATGACCCAGAGCCATCTCGGTTGTAATACTCCTCATTCGCCTCACTCAACATTAGCCGGGGTTGAGTTGGGTCTCCTAGAGCATACGAATCCCCGTTCCGGATTGTCTCAGCCAAAGTGGTTGGCATATCTCACTGTAACCTTTGCCACAACATACTTCCATATCTATAGCCTTGGGCGAACCATGCAATTGCTTGTGATTCAATTACCCCCTCACACGAGTTTCACACCTTGCACCACCGAGTCAGAAAATCTCGGTCAGGCTCATTCGGTCTCTGCCGGCATAACGCCAAAGTCTGTGTCCTATTGGGCCTCTTGTAGGTGCTTGAGAAGTTTCTAACGAATAACTCCTTAAAATCTAGCCAACTGTTGACACTTCCTGGTGGTAAGTTGTTCAGCCAAACTCTCGCAGGTCCTTCCAACATTTGAGGCACATACCTCACTTCCCATCTCAAAATTCCTGTTGCGATCTTGACTGTTGTTGCGTAGTCAATGAGCCAATCTTCTGGTTTGGTGCTACCATCATAGGTCTTTGTTCCTCTGGCCAATTGAAAGTTTGGTACTGGCGGTTCCATCATGATCTGAGGTCCAAAGCATGCCAGACCCTGAGGTCCCTGTACCTCGATCATCTCCGACCTATAAATCTGGTCAAGCTTTAGCCTTGCATCATTCGGCTGCAAGTTTCTGCTTCCCAGCCTTGACCCAATCACATGGTGCTCTGGTCTCGGGTATCCATCGTTGACCATCGCCGAATAACCATCATTGTATCTTCCTTGATCCGGATGAGCATTCTGCTGTTGTATCACTTGGCCATCACTTCTCTCATGTCGAGGTGCATATTGCTACTGCTGCTACTGCCGGAGTGCATTTTGCCCTGCTCCCGTCAGATCACGTTGTTCGGCATTGCCGTTGACAATGTTCCTTTCACCGGCATTGCCTTGGCCGCGGTTACCTCAGCTGGTACTGTGGCGATCCTCACCAACTTACATTGCTTTCCCTTTTCCAGCTCTCACCGGATCATATGGGACCATATGTTTGTCTCTTCTCCCGGAGTTTACCACTTCTTCTCTCCTTGGGTTATGACCCGAAAATGATGTGGCTTCGGTGGATTTGGCCGGGTTATTTCTGGCTGAATGGACCACGTGCGATGCTCCGGGTGGTGCCGAGTTTGCCTTGTTCGTTTTTTTCATTTTGCTGGCAAGCTACCCTCAGCAAGTGGTTCACCCTCTCTTGTTGCCTTTCCTGGGCCTCTCCGGTTAGACCCTCTAACTCGGATGCAGCTGTGTTCGCTGCCCTGAGGTTCTTTGCCGGGGTATTGTACCTCTCCAGCCCTCCTGTTATTATCATGGTGGTCTGACCCTGCCTGGGTTCACACTCCTTGTCAATCTCAGTAATCAGGTTTCTACCTCGGATTTTCACCCCATCTATGTGGTTTGCCTTTGGATATTCCCTCAAAGTGATGTTCAAGGACTACTCTAACTCCGCTACATTTTTCGTGCCAGCTAGCATTTTCTGCCTAGTTTCCTCCAACTCAGCTTGCGCCTGAGCTGGATCTACTACAGGAGCTATCGGCGTCGCTAGGCTATCTATTGCTTGCTAGAGATCATTCTCTGGCATCTCTAGTGGAGGAAATCTAGACCTTGCCTTTTTTTGGCGCCGGGTCATTTCTTGCTCCCACGTCTGGCACGGCCATCATGACATCAACGCTGCTAGCGGGGCGAGTGATACGCACAACGCGAGCTGCGCTAAGAGGCGGTTCGCCTCCCTCGACAATGTGCCGTGGATGAACGCATGATTTTTCCACTCCGACGTAGATCTTGTGCGCGCCAAGCTTGATGAAGAGGCCATTGTGCGGGGGAGGACGCCTTCTGAAGCTCCCTGCATTGTCACTGGCATAGTCCAGTGCTCCAAAGCGTTGAACCAGGCCGAAGACGATGCGCTCGCCAACACTGGAGATGCTTCCCGTCCGGATTTTCACCCCTGCTAGCGCCGCCAGCCCCATGGTGGGCGCCAACTGTCGTGGTGGTGGCACGGAAGATGCCATGGATAGGCTAAAGATGGGCCAATGTACACTAGGGGAATCCAGGGAGGGATAGCATGGTGATTCCAGCCACACGTGTTGTTGTATTTCCTCTATCAATGGTGGTTACAAGTGCTCCTCAAGCTTAAGGTGAGAAGGAGAGTAGGTCTCTTACCCCTCACAACTAAGCTCTAGAGTTCTACCTTAGACAGAGAAAAATCATCGATCCCCTTCTATGGAGGCCCTGGTGCTCCTTATATAGGCGAGCCCAGGGTACAAATTTTAGGGCTTACGTGGAGGCATATTCCCCGAATATGATCCTCGATTAAACCTAGATGCTTCTTTATTGCTTAAATGACTTGTCCGGGCTTTGGACGTAGCCCGCTGCATGCCCCCCGTCCTATGGCGTCACCAGACACAGCTTACATCAGCCGGCTTCGCCTGCGTCACCTTTGTCGGCCACGCCCGACTGGTCCTCTCCTCTGCTTGCTTCGCTCATGCTACAACGGGGAAAGGCCACCTTTGACCAGCGGGAGATTCCTTCCTTCTCTTGTAAGCCATGTGGTAGTCCGGCTAGCGCTTGGCTAACCCGGCTACGAGGGTACCTGCACAATTTAGTGAATGAACATGGCCGACATACGTTTTATGCCGTCCAGATTAATGCTAGGCGAATGCCCCACGGGCCGGGTGACTCCGTAAGTCGGCATACCTTGAGGTGACCCGGCCTGCACTTGCTTTGACCGTGCCGTACCTCGGCTACCTCAGCCTTTATACCCCGGCGTGACCCTACCCAGGGGTATCCCCCAACAATGATGTTGTTGATTGCTTCCATGAGTGAGTAGTTCCTTTGTTCTTGGGGAGATGGAGAAACCGTAGCAACATTATGAACTTGTAATAAAGATGATGTATTCTTGTGCCTGTATGACTTTCTTGTCTATGATATAATTATGATTTGTATTTGATCTCTCTCTTTAGATGGTATGTGTAGTCGGCTGCATATCATTTGCCTTCGGGACTAAAGGGAGAGAGAAATCCTTTGGACGTGTCTTGGAAGCGTACCTATAATGCCCCGTGATAGATTGGCGTCGGCTCGTAACCTACACGGTCAAAGGGGGATTAAAGAGGGACTCCCTAAGCTAATTACGATATCCACGGGGAAACCCTTAATTGTGGTGGTTTGTATGGGTGACTGCTCTCAAATATCAGAGTTATTTAGAGGTGACCTCACTCTTTGCTCAACAAAGTGGCTTCCTACGAGCCTTGTAGTGAACATCTTATTATGGGACTCTCTCCATAAATATCATGACACAAGGAGTATGTTATCTTAATTACATATAACAATAATACTATGCTAGTGGTGTATCCTACATCCATGAGAACGTTTTAGCCCTATTGAGTTCAACCATGCTTTCATACAATCTTGTTACTTGTTTTCTTTTACTTGTTTTAATTAATGTTATGCAAACAACCATACACCTTTCAAACACCCTTTTCTTAAGATCAATAGCTCTCTGTGGGTTCGATATAAGTATTCTTTGGTAGATAGTAACGAAGGGCATAAAGACCTTTACCAATAGCTCTCTGTGGGTTTGATATCTTTACTTCAAAACTAGCTACAATTGGTTTGTGCACTTGTAGTCATCAAGCTATTTTCTAGCACTGTTGTCGGGGAGATAAGCGCTTTTGGTCTTTGTTCTTAGTTACTTATTTTACTCATTGTTTTACTAAAATTGTTTACTAGTTTCAGGTGAGCACCATGACTGCACTCGGACTGATTAACCAGCTCGATGCTAATAAATACCTCATAAAGTTCAATAGAGGACTAGTTAAAGAATTCTCGAGTGGGAGCGAACCAGAATACAAGGTCAACCCTCGCTTTATTGCTATTTTTAAAGAGAAAACTTTTGCAGGAGATGATCCCGATGAGGATCCTTACAATCATTTAATGCATTTCACCGAGCTATGTTGGACTATTAAATTGAGAGGCTATTCTGATGATGAATTGAAACTTAAATGATTTAGCCAATCTCCAACCAACACTGGTTTGGCTTGGTATAGAATTTGCCCTGTAGAGAAAATTGATACCTGGGAAAAACTTAAATGAGAATTTGTGTCTCGATTCTTTCCCAAGGTAAAAATTGTTGAAGTAAGAAGGGCAATTACAAACTTGAAGAACTGCCCAGGTGAAGGTTTGGTAAGAGCCTACAAAAGGTACAAGTCTCTACTTCATAAATGTCCCCATCATGATTTACCTGAATGGTACGTTTTGCATATTTTCCATGGAGGAGTTAATCAAGAAATTAAACATGAGCTTGACATGAATTTAGGAGGTTATTTCATGGAGTTAACTATAATTAAAGCTTGGGAACTTTTAGAACGAATTTGCCGCAATAGAGAAACATGGGGATTTGATTTAGGAGGCCGAGGGGGTATAGAAATTGAATATGATTGTCCCAATGCTTATAAAGACTCCGATAAGGTAAAAGAAACTACTAATGAACTGCAACTTGATGATGATATTATCTTACAAATCCTTCAGTCTTTTATAGAACATATAAAAGCTCCAAAGAAAGACTGGCTTCATTATACTCTGCCACCCGAGCCAGTTGTAGAAGAAGATCCAATAATCATGGCCCCTGTCAAGCTATTAAGGGAGGTACCCCCATATGTTGAACCCTTTCCTTTTCCAAGGACGGTGAGAAAACATATGATGGCTCAGCAACTAGAGGATCAACACAAAGAGGAAGAATTATTTCTCAAGGAGCTCGAAGAGGAAGCACAAATAAGGAAAACTGAAGAAGAGTGTGTACAAGAGGCAGAGGTATCAATAAAGGAAGATATTTTAACCATTTTTGCACATTGCAACGTGATTGAGCTAGATACTGAAGCTTCACAATTTGTTGAAGGAAAGGTAAAAGCTAAAGGAGTGGGTAAGCCTATCCTCCCATGCACTTTTGGAGGAACTTCCTATTATGGCCTTTGTGGTATTGGTATAGCTGTTAACGTTATCCCTTTTAATTTTTATTTGAAATTCAAAATGAATTAGCTCCAGCTGAATTGCAAGATACAGATATGACTATAATGCTTGTAGATAAAACTCTCAGAGTCCCTATGGGAATAATTAGGAATTTACCAATCTGCATTGGACCTCATAAATATCCCATTGATTTTGTGCTTATTGATATGCCCACTGACATTTATTGTCCCACCATTTTTGGAAGAACTTTTCTAAATATCGTAGGAGCAAACATAGACTGCAAGAGGAAAACTGTGTCTCTCAAGTTTGGTGAAGAGAAAATGGATTTTCATTTCTCTAAATTTGACCATAAGCCGGCTATTGAAGAATTAGATGATGATGAGTATGAACGTGAGGAAGAAGGTAATATCGTAAATTTAGTTTCAATAGTCATCGAGACTCCTAATGATGATCTAGCAATAAGTTTAGTCAACAATAATAATATTCTTGAAGACATAGAGAAAGCTGAAATAGATGACTATATCGACTCCACACCTGAGGTGGACATCGAGATTAATCAAAGATATGAAGAACCCATAAGGAAAGGAGATGAGGCTCTTCCTCCTCCATTCTTAAAACTCTACCAAAGGAACTAAAATATAGGTTTCTTGATGAGACAAATAAATTTCATGTTATTGTAAGCGCTAACCTCGTAGATAAAGAGGAGGAAAACTTGATGAAGGTTCTCCGCATGCATCGAAATGCTCTTGGATATTCGATGAGTGACTTGAAGGGGATTAGTACCTCGATAGCCACCTATAGAATATTCATGGAAGAAGGAGCTCAGCCGGTTGCGGACTTTCAGCGACGTCTTAAACCTCACATGAAAGAGGAGGTAAGAAAAGAAATAATACGTTTGTTGGATGCAGGCGTCATCTTTCATGTGGAGGAGAGTGAATGGGTAAGTCATGTTCATTATATTCCAAAGAAAGGTGGGTTTACGGTTGTAGAAAATGAACATAATGAAATGGTACCTACTAGAATTGTTGTTGGACACAGGATGTGCATTAACTATAGGAAACTAAATAAGGAAACTTGGAAGGACCATTACCCTTTACCATTTATACATCAAACTTTAGAGAGGCTAGCTATGCATTCTCATTTTTGTTACTTAGACGGCTATTCCGTTTTTTCCCAAATTGTTGTGCACCCTGATGATCAACTTAAAACTACTTTTATTTGTCTCTATGGCCTTTATGCTTATTGTCGGATGCCTTTTGGTATTTGCAAAGTCCCTGCCACTTTTCAAAGATTCATGACTGCTATTTTTGCTGATTATGTTGAAAGTATTATGGAAGTATTCATGGATGATTTCTCTGTTTATTGAACTTCCTTTAATCATTGTCTCCATAATCTTCATAAAGTTTTGCAGAGATGTGAAGACACTAACTAGGTCTTGAACTAGGAGAAATGTCATTTTATGGTTCAAGAAGGTATAGTAATCGGTCACAAAGTCTCAGGTAAGGGTATAGAAGTCGATAAGGCAAAGATTGAAGCAATAGAAAGGTTACCCACTCCTTGAGACATAAAAGGTATAAGAAGCTTCTTAGGTCATGTAGGGTTTTATAGAAGATTCGTTAAGAATTTTTCGAAAACTGCTAGACCATTAGCTAACCTTCTTAAAAAGGATGTTTGTTTTAATTTTGATGAAAATTGTCTTACTTCTTTCAACATATTAAAGCAAGCCTTTCTTGAAGCTCCCATTATAAAACCACCTAATTAGAAGAAACCTTTTGAGCTGTTTTGTGAAGCTAGTCATGAAGTTGTAGGAGCAATTCTTTGTCAGTATGATGGTAATGACCCTAATATCATTCATCATGCTAGTCGCACCTTAAACAGGGCCCAAAAGAACTATCCTATGGCAGAAATAGAATTCTTCGCGGTAGTTTTCTCCAGTGATAAATTTATATCTTATATCATGGACTCCAAAGTTAGAGTACATACTGATCGTGTTGGCTTTAAGGAAATCCTAGAAAGGACCGATGTTAAGACAAGAGTGATCCGTTGGACTCTACTTTTGTAAGAATTAGATTTACAAATCCTACAAAGGAAGGACTAGATAGAGGAAATGTTCATGGACACTCAAGAAACTTCTCATCCTAAGGAGGTGCCATCCGTGTACATACATGTGGGAACCACACTACTAAAAAGGAAGTTCTCTATTTCTTCTTGCAAAGACCTATTTTATTCAAAGAGAGGAAGAAAAGAAACTCAAATGAGTCCATATTCCCTCGATGATCATGGCTTATGAAATCCTAAACACATCTTTGTTCTAGATGATTTTTTTGCTATTTCCTTTTGCATATTAGATTTCCTCTCGTTTTTCTGAGTTCATTGTCGGTCTTACGAGATCGGTATGAGCGGGCGGTATAGCCGGATCCGCCCGTACAGATGGTCGTTAAGCCTACAACTGCCTCTGTCTCGTTTTTGCATAATCAGTACAACCACGACATACGGGCGCAGCCCCCGTATGGCTGGTCATTATCTATTCTGTGACCGCCTTCTGCTTTTCGTTTTATTCCTGTAAAAATGATGGTGAAATCAAACCGCCGCAAATTTGGTACGGACGGGTAGTACGGGCGAGACCTGCCCATATCGCTTAGTCGGTCGATTAATTACCGACTTCCGCCCGTGTTTTTTTGAAAACGACCCGGTACGGGTGCGCTGTACATGCGTACGCCCGTACCGACTGGTCGTTACACCCCAAATTTCCTTCTTTTGCACTTATTTGTTTCCATGTTTGTTAGGATTCTTTTCTTGGGCGACCATTTTCCTCTCAGTATGAATTTTACCCTGCCTCTAACCCTTTATAAGTCTCTTTAGAGATCCACCTCTCTCTTATATCAACAGATCTAATCTACTTGATGCGCTACTCGATTCAAGGCAAATGCAAGCCTCTAAACCTCATGCATCATTCGTGGGATAGTTTCCAGACCTCCTCCATCGAAGCTGATGATCGTGAAGCTCAAGGCCTAAGCCCAAAGAATAAGCAATACACTTATGATTCCGATGATGATTTTGAAGACGAGGAGTTCCAGATCTTCATGGAGCAATCAAAGAGGGGATGGAAGCAACCGGACTACTTGGCGATGCTGAAGCCTAAAGATGAGGAAGAAGCCAAGAAACCTCATGGGAAGGGGTGCACGGAGTCGCTCAAGCTCATCTCCATCACCTACTCTTCACCAAAGTGTAAGAAGTCTAACCGCTCCAATGTAGGAACTTATCAGGAGACTATGGCTCATATGTCAACAACAAAGAATATCACCATGAACATGCGCATGAGCGTGAAGCCACAAGAGGATTGGGGGTTCAACCTTCTGGACGTGCTAGTTGGCGCGCACGTCCCGGACAATGAACACCGTCTCCACGGGATAGAGAAGTACCATAAATAAGAGCTCATCCACAAGGAGATTGTGCACAAGCGCCTTTTGGATCTTGAAGGCAAGAAGGAACTCAATGGCATGATGAGCAAAGTTGTTGATGGTATGTTCCTCTTGTGTTCGGATCTACAGAAGTGTCTTCAACGCATATCTGCTCTAGAAGAGACGAACAAGAAGCTTCATGTGGAACTTCCCAACAAGACTCCTTCACCATGATGCACACCATGTATCGAATAATCACAAGGGATTATTTGATCCACCCGGCTTGATGCCAAGCTTGGGGGGTCTATGAGAACCTTGTAATCTACTACCTCCGTCCCAAGGCTTAAGGCATATATTTTTTTTCAAAAGTCAAACCAACTAAAGTTTGACCAAGCTTTTAGAGAAAAATATTAATATTTACACTACATAATCCATACCCTTCCATACATCATGAAACATATTTTCACATGGTATCTATATAATATAGTAGTTCTTAATAGATTTTTCTAAAAGTTTGGTCAAACTTTACATGGCTTGACTTTTCAAAATAATTATATGCCTTAAGGCTTGGGATGGAGGGAGTATCTTATAGTTTTGCATGTTTACTTTTCTGCACACATGGTTAGGTTTAAAATTCTTAATTTGCATTAGTTGCATTAACTTTGAGTTCCCTTTTTTCAAGAGAAGATTTATATCCATTGAGTTATGCGACTTTATGATAATTGAAGTTGTCTTTGATTCATGATTATTATATTAGATGATTGAACTAGGTGAAGTGTTATGATACTTGTACAACTGTCATAATTTTAGGGACTTCCACACCGGCAAAAGTATTGACTAAGTTATGAGAAGAAGAATTCTGGTAGCATATTATAATTAAGAGTTTTTGAAAGCCATTTAAGTAGTGAGCATGATCAAATAGCTGTGTTGAAAAGAAGAAGAGGGGAGCAATAAAAACATAGATGTACAAGTATCAAAAGAAAAGAAGAAAGCAGCTATCAAAAGAATCAAACATAGAAAAGAGAGAGAGAGAGAGAAACAAAATGATCATAAATCTTCATTACTAAACTTAGTGCTCTATATCTTTAAACCCTGTTATTATATGATATATTGAATCACTAGCAGCTTCTACAATTTCATTAATACTAAAAAGGGTGTGGAAGCCTCTAAGTTATGTAATGTGTAAGGGTATGGTAATACTCCTGACCTGTCTCTACATCCGATGTTGTATTCCTGCTTTAATTCCTACCTCATTTATTGTAACGACTCGTGTCTGATAAACATGATGATCTTTTCCATAAGCCACCATCTTGCTCGGGGACGAGCAAGATCCTAGCTTGGGGGATTGATGAGTCTAAAATTGAAGTATATTTACCTTTTGTTTTTGCATAAATAGAGTAGGGATTTTTGTATTTCACTGCATCTTCACGTGCTATTTTGTTCTTGTTTCAACATGAACCCAAATCATGGAGTCATATATGAACATATCAATTAGAGTTGTCATACTATGTAATTATATGATATTTCTAAGTGATAAAAGTCATTTTATGAATTTACCTTCACAGCTGGAAGAATACTAAACAAGTAGGAGGCACCAGTATCGCCCTCCTGTCCCATCCGCCCATACTAGGCGCCATCACGACCGCCTCGTCAAATACTTCTCCCTGTCAAAGACGAGAAGACTAACATTCACAGCCACCAGAAATCACAAAACACCACATCCGAGAGGGATCTGAAGGAGGAACTTGGCTGGGGTAAAATCCCAGCTGATTCAAAAACCATTGGAGGACAACGCATCATCCCCTGCATCTCCATCACCACCATTACTCCCATATTTCATCTATTAGATCTCTTTGTAATTCCAGATAAGATTTATCTTCATACTTTTATCCATCCATTTGATTATGATGATGTTGTTGATTGCTTCCATGAGTGAGTAGTTCCTTTGTTCTTGGGGAGATGGATAAACCCTAGCACCATTATGAACTTGTAATAAAGATGATCTATTATTGTGTCTGTATGACTTGCTTGTCTATGATATATTTATGATTTGTGTTTGATCTCTCTATTTAGATGGTATGGGTAGTCGGCCACATATCATTTGCCTTCGGGACTAAAGGGAGGGAGAAATCCTTTGGACATGTCTTGGAAGCATACCTGGAATGCCCTGTGACAGATTGGTGCCGGCTCGTAACCTACACAGTCAAAGGGGGATTAAAGAGGGACTCCCTAAGATAATTATGATATCCATGGGGAAACCCTTAATTGCAGTGGTTTGTATGGGTGACTGCTCTCAGACATCGCAATGTTTATTTAGAGGTGACCTCACTCTTTGCTCAACAAAGTGGCTTCCTACAGGCCTTGTAGTGAACATCTTATTATGGGGCTCTGTCCACACATATCATGACACAAGGAGTATGTTATCTTAATTACATATAACAATAATACTATGCTAGTTGTGTATCCTACATCCCCCAGAATGTTTTAGCCCTATTGAGCTCAACCACGCTTTTATACAATCTTGTTACTTGTTTTATTTTACTTGTTTTAATTACTTTTATGCAAACAACCATAAACCTTTTAAACACCCTTTACTTGAGATCAAAGACAGCTTATAAGTATTCTTTGGTAGATAGTAATGAGGGGCATAAAGACCTTTACCAATAGCTCTCTGTGGGTTCGATATCTTTACTTTGAAACTAGCTACAATTGGTCTGTGAACTTGCAGTCATCAATGACTGTCACGCTAGTTCTTGTCCATGGAGGAATATGGAGTGGATCGAGGGCGAGGGAGGATATTGCGTTGGTAGATATTGTGATTGGAGGCGGGGAAGAGGAATGGGATTTAGGGTTCCCACCGGCCGCCAGAACCACTTAAGTAGTGGGGGAGGTTGCTGGGGAGAGGGCGAGAGTGAGTGGTGTGAGACTGAGGCTTTGAGTGGGTCAATGTGGGTTGGGCCACACTGGGTTGGCCCACTAGTGGGACAGATCCACTACTAGCCACTACCACCTGGTAACCTTGGCCTGTGACTGACCCAGTCTCCAGGGACTACCCACCTAAGGCTTGAGGCCCAGCACCATCCACTGTCGCTGCCACCGTCTCAGCCTCCGCTCTCGCCTTTGCTCGCGGCACCGCCACTGGCACCTAAAGGGGGAAGATGAAGGCCCCAAAGTTCACCTCCCGCGGTTGAGGCACAACCTCCCGACCCAGGTTAGCTCTCAATGACGGGAACTCTTCTACTGTCGCCTTTAGCTCGCCTAGAGGAAGGCCGCCACAAGGGCCAGATTTAGGGTTGGCGAACCGGAGCATGCCACTCGTGTCGTCAAAGCGAGAGCCCTTGCCGCCATGGGAAAACACAGACCATTGATGCTGTTTTCCCGACTTGAGCTTTTCCACCATAGTCCAAGCCGGATCTAGGAAGTTCGCCAAGGCCACTGCCATTAGTGGCACCTCCACACTGGACTCACCCTCGAGCGCCATTCCGCTTGCCCCGCATCCTCGTCCTCCTCCGAGTTGTCCCTTGTTAGCGCCCAGAACTTTGATCCCACGCTCCCCCATAGCCGCTCCAGATGCGGGGAAGGTGCAGACAGCCTCGCAGCGGCGCACTTGCTTGTCGCCTCGGTAGGGAAAGGCCTAGGAGGCGAGTACTCTAGCTCGTTGCCCATAGGATGGAAGTGCTGAGAGAGGCACATCCTTTCTTTCCCAGGTGTAGTGGTTAGGCTAACTCCATCGGGCCCCCGCAAATGGACCTTGCGCATCCGATCTCGTCCTTCCGGACTGAGGTCATGGCCCAACATGCACCCGCACATCGAGATCTAGCCCCGGATCTATCCATTTCACCGTAAACCAAGCCAAAAGTTGAGCTTGGTTTACAGGGGCTTGGACTGCCCGCGCGTCTAGGCCGGTCCTCATCTAGGCCCGCACGTCATACACACAAAATTACTAATAACTTGCTTTCATTACTAATAACTTGCGTTTATTACTAATAACTTGCTTTCATTACTAATAACTTGCTTTTAAACTAAACTAATCTACTAAGCATTGGCACCGTCCTGGCCGGAGGTTGCGTTCTTGACAACCTGTGCCCAGCGGGCCGCCAAGGTTACGGTCTTGGCCTTTGTTGTCTGCCTCCCGTGGTGGCGCGCGAGGGTCTCTGCCTCCCTCTGCATGGCCACCGTTGTGGATGCACGGTTGCGCGCCGCTCTCGCCTCCCGTTTTACGGGGGCCGCCGCCACTTCCTTTTGGGCCACAGAAGCCACTTTAGCACGCAAGGGAACCTCCTCGCTAGCACCTCTCGTTTGACCACAGCACGCACCTCCACCATCGCCTCCCATTTGGCGGTGACCTTGGACAAGAAATTGTCCAAGGCCGCAGCCTCCACCGTCTCATGCGCATCATGTCGCTGCCGTTCCTCCGCCAGCATGGCCTCAGCAGCGAACCAGGCAGTCTTCTCGGCCTCCATCAATTCTTTCGCTTCCCGCTCGTCGAGGTCCTCGATGGCCGCTACCGCCTCCCTCGCCACCTCCTCAGCCTCCAGCCACAGCTGCTCGGTGGGTTGCCAACCAGTAGCCTCCCTGGCCTTGAAGACCCGGTAAAGCTCGCAAACGTACTTCTCTAGGGCGTAGTGCGTCGCGTCTATGCTATCAACTTCGCCGTATGCCTCCTCGTCTGCCTACGCCTCCGCTATAGGGGTTCACGTATGAAAACAATAAAATTTTACCCTACGCCCCTGAACCCCTGATGCTACCAGGACCTATCTATTAGTAATGCAGTAACGGGAGGGGCTTTTCGCGAACATACCCTTGAAGACCGAAAAGCGTTGTCAACACTCGGGAGAGCATGGTTGATGTAGACGAACTGAAGCCAACATCAAGGTCGTGATGAAGTCCTTGCGCTCCTGCGGCTCCAACGACTTCTAGTGCCTCAAGTGTGACACCTCACGGGGAGTTACATGCATCCGGTGCCTGGCGATGACTCCCACTTCCCCGATCCGGCAGTAGTTATGGAAGTAGAGCTCCTAGATTTGAATCCTAAAGCGCGACGGCGCTCCACGGTGAAGATGTCTCTCGTTCGTGTAGTCCGGACTTGGGGACCATGGTCACGAGAGAGAGAGAGAGAGAGAGAGAGAGAGAGAGAGAGAGAGAGAGAGAGAGAGAGAGAGACAGAGAGAGAGAGAGAGAGAGAGAGAGAGAGAGAGAGAATATCAATTGGAGGTCTCCCCAAAAGTGAGGAAACCTTTATTGAATATTGTGTGTATTTATTTGGTCAAAATACCCCACTACATATAGGGGGAAGGGGAGGCACTCCCTCCCTCAAAGTCCCGGGGTGGGACTAAACAAGGAGGAGGTTGGGGGAGGCACCGTCGGCCAGCCCACACCATAGGTCCCACGTGGGGCATGCCCACTAGGGCCGCCGGCCACCCCCTAGGCCCCTCCTAGGGGTGTGGCCCCCTCTTGGGCCCTTTCCCCTCCGTTATTTGGTCCATTAAGCCCTTTGACCATTAACTTGATTTTCTCTTTTATTAAACAATTATAAATAAATGATTAAATCAATATTTAACATTCATTTACATATTATTCAATCTCTGTGGATATGGAACACCTTCCACCTCTACTCCAGGCATCCTCTAGATTTACCGAAACCCTTCCGGTTTCCTCTCTTTCTATTCTTCGGTGATTCTATCGATCCTGTAAACACTCTCTAAGCATCACCAAGCCCTTAAGCGTGATACCCCACAGTTCGGGAACACTTCAGACATGGTCGGGATTCTCTCAGACAAATGATCAACAGAGGGACCTGGATGGCCATGTGAACCCTGTGCAGTCCACGAAGATCTTTCGTCGTTTGAACCATGACTATCGCGTCTTATTCCTTTTGTCTCTCGATACTTGCATTGCCCGAGATCTGGTAAATGGCATCACCATGTCATATTCAATCTCATTACCAACAAATGATACTTGACTCGTTTCGACAAGTGATATTCATGTGATCAAATCACACGTTGTGCAACTATTAGATATAACTTCTCCGAGTGGGCCCTCGAGTATCTTTCCATCATGCGGATGGACAAATCCCGCTCTTGAGATATATTGCCACAAAAGTTCCTCTGAATACCTAAACATACCTTAATGATCACTGTATTACCAAGTGACGTTTGATGTTATCAAAGCACCCTCGGGAGACAGTGATTGATATAGCCTCATGGTCTAAGGAATAGTCTACTAGGTCCATTCTAATCATCATAACTTGAACTTCGTGACATGATCGGGTCACGACGTTTAGGTTGGGTATTAGTTCATCATATCATTCTCAGAATGAGATAACTCCATTTTCAACTGGCATAAATGCCACATGATCAGCAAACCTTGATCTTTTGTTGACCAATGAACCAGTGGCTAGAGTATCACCGGGAACCCCTGGTTGTTTATATATCACACATGCATTGACATTTCCTTTCAATACAGTTGTAGAATGATACAAAATTTAATCATAAACTTTATGAAATATGATAATAGTCCTTATTACTATTTGTCTCTAGGGCATATTTCCAACAATCTCCCACTTGCACTAGTGTAACATCCCAAATTTTATAATTTTAGATGTTACTAGTAAGCATGCATCATATCATTGCATCATGGCATCACCTATCGAAAAATTTGCATCAGGCAATTCTCAAACCCCATAGTCACTTACAGACAAAAGGAGGGTAAAACCTTTTTAACCACCAAAACCTTTGCAAAAGTGTTATTTTATAATCCTATCCTAACCCTCTTCTTTTTACAAAATTTTAGAGACCAATTTCGTCTAATTTGGAGTTCGTATGCAAAAGATATAAAGAAAATACCAAAATAGAAGAAAAAAAAACGAAATGGGCCGCCGGCCAGCCCACCTCAGCCGACCGAACCAGCCATCGTACGGGATCGATCCCACCTCCGCTTTAAAAAGCGTGCGAAAATCTGTTTTCTAAACCTATCTCTATTCAAACACTTATAACTTTTTATCTACAACTCCAAATTGACTTCCGTTTGTTTCTACTTGTTCCCTACTCCAAGATCTATCTTCCCATCATCATAAAAGCCTAAGTAATCCATCGGAGCCACAGCTATAACACTTCTCCTTCCCGAAATCCCGAATCTACACCCCACCGAATCGTATTTCGCTTCTAAACCCATCTAAACTTCGTCGGCTGCCTTTGGCTTCAACACGAAAGTTGTAGATCTCGTCGAAATCTTTCAATTCCGACAAACCTCACCTTTTTTCATCCACCACAGCCGGAGAATTTCGCAACGCAATATTTCAGATCTGATGGCGTAATTCCAAAATCTACTCGCGCTCGTTTCTTGGAATCCAAATCCCTTTGGTGAAAAGGTAGATCTAAACATCCTCCACAACTTTCATGTTCAAAGTTTTTCGTTTTGACCTACGGTTTTATCTCTCTAACACAGATCTACTTCTAGTCCTTTGTTAGGCAAAATCGGGTCTATTTTGAGCCAACTTCTCTTCTAGCCACCGGATCTCATCCCGACGGTCGAGATTCAATCGTCCCGATCAGTTGCCTCGTCACCGCCACGTCGTCATCAGGTCAGCATCTAGTCCCAGTCAACCTGTCCAGTCAGCGGAATATTCTCTGGAATATTCCGTTCGAATTTAAAATTGCAGATTATAGCTGTAATCTTGTAAAATTCATAGAAATTAGATTATTAGTCCAAAAATTGCGTATAATATACCGTTGGATTCATATTTTCGAGTAGGACACAGATCTACAATAATATTACTATTTTGCCACGGCGATCTTGCAGTAGAGTTAAAAGTTTAGATTAGAGTATTTTAGTTCTAGAAAATTATCCGTAACTCCGTTTTAGTTGATTCTTGTTGCGTTGGCCTTGTTTTGACAATACCTTCTGTAGAAAATTATCATATCTTGCTTAGGGTGTTTAGATCTGTTTCGAGATAGATTAGAGCTGTAGATCTAGTTTCAAGCCTGGTTAATTGATGTTTTATCCAAAATACCTAAAATCTGTGGGAAATCGATTCTAATGACATCCCCAACTCAACAACACCCCTGGTTAAGACCCTTGGCTGAAATCAAACCCACCCTTGCATATTACCATGTTGCATGCATGCATATTTGACTTCGTGACTTGTTTTGTGCAAATTGTGATTGGATCCTTGTTTGCTTCGTTAGATTGCTCGGAGTGGGCTGAGGAGTATTGTTGTGTAGATTGCTGCTCGGATCAAGGCAAGTTACACCACTTGTTCATGTTATGTCCCAGTTTTTGACTATGCATGTTTTACTCTTCAAATCTTATAGTATGCATGTGTAGGTTTTTAGTAGCTTTCTTATTACTATTTTTGCAAGTGCGGTTTTGTAGTATGCCATGAGTAGCTTTATACTGAGGATTTTCCGTCCTAATAGGTTCCCCCTGTTTTGCTAAGTATTGCTTGCTATGCTATATATATATATCAAATACCGTTGGGAGGGTTCGAAAGACTCAAGAATTTTCTAAGTATGATAGCTCCCCCGAGCGAACTTTCTTCTCCAAAACCCCTTCAAAATAAAACTAAGTTTTCTTCTGGGCGGAATGGTTGTCGGGACAACGAGTGAGATTTTGGTGGAGGACGGCCGCCCAGGAATCAAAGAAGTTTGCCATGTTTCAGAATTCAGAAGCTTCCCGTGCAACCACAATACATATGGGCTCTGTCTTGGCTTAGTACTTAGTGGGAAACCTCACCGGGGTACCAACATTTGGAGGTTCTTGGCACGGTTGGATCCAGCTGGTAGAGGGGCTACTAAGGGAAGGCTTCGCCATGGTCTTGTCTGTAAAAGGACTTGATCGTGGATTGTGGGAAAAGTGCACAACCTCTCGAGAGTATTGCAATCTAATCGATCAGCCGAGTTCACGGAAAAGAACATTTTGAGCATCTGAAGGATGGAGCCTCTGAAAGATCTTCCTCTCTCTTTTCAAACAAAAGTTTTTCAAACCCTATGGCGTGCGTAATATCGCTAATAGGTGGGAATTTGGGAACTTGGTGTGTCATATCCAAGTAACTTGATGCGTAATATCCAAGTGCTAGGCTGATTGGACACTTGGTGAGTAATATCCACGTGTTCCATTCGACCCTATACTTTTATCAAAGTTTACAAAGTAGGGAAAACTTTCTTCCTCTTTTCTCATTACCTTGATAAAATTGGCTTTACGCAAATAAACCCCAAAGCCTACTCTAGCCTTGCATGTAGAGTTAGTCTTGTTCCTTCCTTGGTGTAATTTGCCAATACATTCAAAGTATTGACCCAACTTGTTGGCTGCACGTCTTATGTGCAGAATCCGAAGATTGAAAGGTGCGTAGGGATCGCGGGTCTTCACGCAGCTAGCCTGAGGCGTTGATGGACTCAAGTTTTATTTAGTTTCCGCTGTTTTATTTGAGCTAGCTATAAGCTATGCAAGTTGTAATAATTATACTCTGGATTATTCGTGTAATAATGACTTGTGTTTTACATGATATTCATCGACTGTGAAGTGCTAGCTATTGATCCAGGGACTAGCATGTTAATCACAGGGACTTAGGATCTTTACCGATCCGAGGTCGCAACAACTAGAGTACAAATAAACTAGCTGCATTTCTTCTTAATCATTGGCACCATATATCCCGGTACCCTGAACATGCTTGCTCATGGAAGAGGTTGAGTCTTGGGCATGTACTTTCCAGTTCCAAATCATTTGAAACTTACTAATGTCACCTTGATTGACATTAATACTTTATCATCGCATGATAACATCTTTGTGTATGCATCGTCGTTATGGCAGCATAACAAAGCCGGTTTCCAGGACCCTATAGTGACTTTAGATCAACCTCATGGGCTTTCTCATGGGCATTGTGCCCTGGGACACATCACTCTATGTTAAAGATGAACTAGTCCTGACATAACAGTATACATCACTTTAGATGGTACCCTTATCTATTATTATAAATGTAATCATCGAAACACTAGTGCACCTTGTGCAACTTTCGATGTTTTGTTCACCTCGCTTCCTACTTGACTTTAGTCGGTATTATTGATACAGGAGTTTCCAACATATTCCCTTATAACATAACCCTTTATGTTTTAAGATATGTCATCCTTTATGGATTTGGAATTGTGTCTACAGTTCTCTATTAGACACTACATACAAACTTAGCTCAACATTCCGTGATTCATGCTTAATCACTTTTCAAATGTTCCTTCTTGGATCATATATTATGTCAAGTTTTCATCATGGTTTTCCAAGACAAAACATATGTCTCAACATAGTGGATGATGATCATCCTTTTCTTTCTTTCCAACCATTGATGTTTAACTTAATGCTATTCCTAATTTAAATTGACCAAGGACTCGTCATGAATCAATTCCTATTCTGAAACAATTTTTCAGAATCCCTTTTAGGAATACTACATAATATCATAATATACTTACTATCAACTTCTACTCCCTTTAAATCATTATTTATTGGTACTTGCGCTTTTATTCTTAATGTGTCGTAAATACACTTAAGAATCAATCCTTAAGCTCCCACTCAAAATATGTTCCCAACCTATTTGAGTTTGAGTCATTGCTCCTACTCAAAATAGTTCCTACATATTTGAATCTGAGACTTACTTTGCTCCCACTAAAAATGTATTTTCGACATATTTGAGTCCGATACTTATATTGCCCCCACTCAAAAATATGTCATTCACATATTTTTTTAGGAAGACTTTCATAGCTCCCACTCAATTTCATGCAAATTGCATATCCACTCACTATTTTGAACAACTTCAAAATCCTTTGATCAAATATCAAACTGAGAGATTTATTATGAGATGCTAATACTTTACTAGTATTAAATCCACTAGACTTTCAGCACATTTGAATCAAATTCATTTGAATTTGTCCAATACATTATTCATGACAAAGCATGCCTTTGTCATTCACCTTTTCCTTCATGACTTTGCAGTCATTTGGAAAATTCAAGTAACCCCTTTTACTTGTTAAGATTTCAACAACAAGTTGCTTTATAATCTTAAGTGAATTTTCCCTCTAGAATTTCTCATAACTTTAGTTTACCATTATATCCTTAGTAGTTCGTAGGTATGTCATATTCTGGTAATCATGACAAATGATTCACAAATGTCTCCATATAGGATATTATGTACATTTTGAATCCTACTTTATGTAGTGAAAACACCAGTGGGGAAAACACAATGATCATCATCATTGATTATTTCCTTTATGAAGAGAATCGTTTAGGAACGCTTTCCATTGCGCTTCTCAACACTTTGATGCAGGGTTTTGAATCCTCATCGTGTTTTTCACTATCTTCCAAAAGCTTCACATTCGAGAACATAAACTTTCTTGAAAAAGCACCAAAATTTAAGCAATACTAATTTTGCCTTTCTTTTGGTTCTAGCCATGGAATTCGTATTCAAAGTTTCCAATGGATACTCTACAAGGACTTATTCGCTATTGTTTTGTTTATATCGTATAACTCCAAAACTTTCACGACGATCCATACAATATATGGTGCCGATCTCACGAATTCACATGGTTCACTATATATTCTAATTGAGTGTTAACTATTTCTAACTAATGATCTTTACACCTACATTACAACGATTTATCCGACGCCTTCTATTCACCCACTTGATATCTAATATCACATTGTGATACGTTGCATTTTGACATTTCAAATGCATTGCATTCCATAATTTCTTATGCCAATCTTATAAAGTCGAATTTCATTACTATTGACCAAATCGTAGTAATAAGATTCTCTTTTATACTTAATACCCATTATTGATGAAATACTTTGATCATATCAAATAGTTTCATACTCTTGTTTCCTTTGGTAAACTCTTTTACTAAATTCAAACAATCATATAATGACAATTACCATTTTGTTGAAACACAATACATCGAATATGCATCTACTTTCAACAATTCATCAAACACTTTTGTATTCATGCAATAGACGATGTTTTAGTTATCTTTGCCAAACTTAGGCACGATTCATATGTGACAAGAAATCAAATGACTTTCACATATTATCACATAACTATGAATTTAAACAATGGTTTCATTCAAAATGAAAATATCATTAAGTTGAGTATTTTTCAAGGCATTTTCAATATTTTACAAATATTCATGCATTATCAGTTAGTTTCAAAACAAGGATAATTCACACATAATCGAATAAGATATGAACACGAATAAAATCATTCATAAAAGTGGAACAACTGTTTTTACAAACTCATATGAATAAGTACCTCACGAAGTGTGAGACACACTAAAGAAGTTCACCATCTATCGATTACAATAATCATCCTAAAACAATAAACTAAATGATAAATGTCGAGGGAGAGTGTCGTTGGCCATCATCATGCTCGCCATCAACACACAACGTCACCTCCTATCCAGCAAGCACCTCTCATGCAGAAGGACCTGTTTTCAGCAAAACAGAACAAGTATCAAATATACTTAACACTACAACATGTGTTTGCAAGATTATAACATTTATAAAACTGTATATCAAATATATACCTTTGTTTTCGATGACCTCACCCGCAATGGGTTCAACCTTCACATTCTTGAGATGTGGTATGAACCTATGGAAATCATGTGTTTCCACATCGCCTCTCATGATGCAAATCCTGGCATGTGCTTGGTAGCTTGGTGGCAGCGACCGTAGCACAATGATGGCCCAAAATATATCAAGCTCGTTGGGGAACCAAAAGAGGAAGGTATGATGAGCACAGCAACAAGTTTTCTCTCAGTTATGAAACCAAGGTTATCGAACCAGTAGGAGCAAGGAAACACATCCTAGGTGTTGTTTCCAACTTGGAATCCTGCACAACACAACCATAGAACTTTGCCCCCAACTTACAGTGAGGTTGTCAATCTCACCGGTTTTGCTGAAAACAAAGGATTAAACGTATTGTGTGGAAGATAGTAATAGCTTGCAGAAAGTAAACAGAAAACAGTAAATAGATTGTAGATTAATGGTAAAAGAAAGGACCAGGGTCCATAGTTCACTAGTGGTGATTCTCCTTAAGATAGATGACATGTTGGGTGAAAAAATTACAGCGGGGCAATTGACAAACATCGAGAAAGCATACAAGCATATACTAATCATCTTGACTCCTATGAGATTTGATTGGGCATTACAACATTATACATAGACCGTAATCCAACTACATCTATGACTAATAATCCACCTTCAGGTTATCATCCGAACCCCCTCCAGTATTAAGTTGCAAGCAACAAATAATTGAAGTAAGCATTGCGTGTAAAGTAAACAATACGATTGTTCTATGAACAAAGGATTGATGTTTTGTCCCTCGTAGCAACAACACATCTAGTACCTTAGAGATTTCTGTCACTTCCCCAGATTACTAGAGGCATGAACCCACTATCGAGCATAAATACTCCCTCTTGGAGTTGCTAGCATCTACTCGGCTAAGATGTCTACTAACAATGGAGAGCATGCAAGATCACAAATAACAAATACATGATAGAATCAATAATCAATCTGAAATAGCATCTCAATATCCATCGGATCCCCGTAAACACAACATGTAGGATTACAAATAGATGATCTTGATCATGAACGGAGCTCACAAGATCTAAACATGATAGCACAAAGGAGAAGAACCAACCATCTAGCTACTACATGGACCCGTAGTCTAAGGATGAACTACTCATGCATCACACCGGAGGCTTGCATGGTGATGAAGAAGGCCTTCAGGGTAAATTCTCCCCTCTGGCAGGGTGCCGGGAAGAGCTTCAGATCCCTCCCGATCTAGGGATGGAGATGACAGCGGCTACAAACTCTTTCATGGAATTTTGATCGGGTACTTAGGGTTTCTGTATCAGAGGCATCTTATAGGCGAAAGGGGAGGCCGGGGGGTGCCCTAGGCGGTCGCACCACCCCCTAGCGCGGGCTGAAGGAAATATGCCCTAGAGGCAATCATAGAGATGATTGTATTTCATGTGTATCCATGAGTTATTATAATGTTCCTTGAATATCCATATACCAGGCAACTTGTATTGATTGGCAATTATGTGAATTGTTTGTGAAACTCTTTACTTGTATGGTTATCTAATAATTGTCCCTAGTCGGAGTTCATGCGAGGACACACGTGAATATTAGACTAGCACATCGATTGGTTGATGACTATGTTTCGCAAGTCATAGACATGGAGATGTCAAACCAATGATGTGGACACATGTTATGAACATGGGGTTGGACTAACCCAACATGAGACTGGCAATAATACTTGCAGCTCTCTCTACACATCGTGTACGTTTTGTCCTTAGACCTGAGATTGTCGCATGTACTTGAGATGTGGATCGACCTACTTTGGGGCTATCAAACACTACTCCGTAACTGGGTAGTTATAAAGGTAGCTTTCGGGTTTGTCCTGATACATGTTGCAAGGCATCGGTCAATCAAGATGGGATTTGCCCCTCTCTACTTGAGAGAGATATCTCTAGGCCCCTCGAGTGATCGGATCCAGAAACGCATGCCCGTGCTACATATGGTTAAGAGTTAACCTAGTAAAGGGATTCCAAATCACAGTATCGAGAAAGAGAGGTCAGCTTGGAGCTAGACCAAATATCATGAGGCAAAGGGAAAGACATGTACTCAACCTTGTGATGGTCCGTCCAAATGATCTTTATATGCGTTTAGGAGTTGGCACGTCTTGCTAGAGGCCGCTACCAACTATTGACGGAGTAAGTGTACTCGCGTCATGTCTATACGTGTATGAACCTATAGGGTCACACACTTTAGGTGCTGGAAGCCTAATGAGGATTGGATCCGAATTAGACCAGGCTTAGGCTGCTAATGGGATGCTAATGTAGAAGCCCACCAGGGATGCCTATATAAGAGAGGGTGAGGCGAGCTGAAGAGGGTTGAGCATTCCACCCAGCCGCCACTCCTCTTCCGCCTGTGTTGCACGCGCAGACCTAGCAGTCTGGCGTGTGATGGCTTCCACTCCGGACGTGTGGATACCTCGGAGGTGCTGCATCTGTAGCACTTGGACGAGCCGCACAAAGGGGAGCTGCTCGTGGGTCGAGGACGAGAAGGAGACGTAGAACATCTACACTGCCGCAACGTGCTTCATCGAGTTCCGCACCTGCGCGTCTAGCGGTAATCCCGTGATCTATGACAATAGTATTCCTGGTTGATACGGTAGAAAATTTTGATTTTACGCTAGTGTAGCCTACCCGTTTCCCTACACGGGCCAGACCTGGCCGCGCGGCCGGGTGGTGTGGCCGGCCTCTGGCCCCTCTCCGTCTCGTCTTCTGGCTCCGTGTCCCCCTCGGTGGAATATTGACTTTGGCTTTTGTCCCGTCTAATTCCAAGAATATTCATTTTCTGACTTTCCTGGAACCAAAAACAACAGAAAATATGCAGTTGGCATTGTGGCATCTTATTAATCGGTTAGTCCAAGAAAGTGTATAAAAATACTCCAAAGTGTGGACAAAACATAAGAAAGTAGATATAAAACAAGCATGGAACAACAAAAATTACAGATACGTTAGCAACGTATCAACATCCCCAAGCTTAACTCCCGCTCGTCCTCGAGTAGGTAAGTGATAAAAAGAAAAAATAATTTTGAGGTGACATGCACCATCATAAACTTGATCAAAGTATTTCTAAAACATTGATAGCTGGGATCATAGTACTTTAACATAGCATGAAAGATATAGTTCTAAGAATAAGACATAGCAACTATGTTGTAACATGAAACGGCACAAACAAAAGATCCATGAATAACAATGCTTTGCAAGACATTTGTTTGTTTCACATAAAGAAAGCATAATGAGAATGGTATTCAGCTTGTCCCTCATAGTGTAGCAAAACGTAAATGCATAGGACACCTTCAAAGTTGATAAGGGTGACTAGATACAAATAGTTAAGAACAAGCAATATCAAAGTTATGCATCAATCAACAAGTCTTGGGACAATGCACATTAAACTAATAATGGCCACTATGCTCTCTCAATAGGTGCATAAAGATAGAAGATGGAGACTCAACATAAAAGTAAAAGAAAGGCCTTCATAGAAGAAAGTAGGGATTCAAGTCTCATAAAGAGCTTCCAAAAATTATAGTACTTATTAGCTTTGAGCTCTCATTGCCCCTATCATAAGCATCTTTAGGTGATTAAAGTTAAAGTGACACAACTAAGAGGATATGCTTGACAAGTTATAAGTTGAAATCTCATGCCCCTTACTTACGAGTATTGAACCTCATGCTACTCAACTTCAGTCACAAGTATGCTCTTGTCATTGTAAGTACATATGTATCATAGAGAACCCCCAATGGGGTACCCCTTGCACATGATACAGGAGTTATCCCATAGTCAAAATGACAAGGAAAGCAGACAATGAGCATCTCCGCGATCTTTTTATTTACTATTTGCATAGTTTTTATTAAGGATGCTTCATAGAGTGCTCATTATGGTTATGCTGCAAGTTTCCACCATGATTAGGCATGTCTTAGGCTAGTGGACCAGGCTTTCTCTAACACACATACAAACTCCATGATCTTACAAGTTCTCCTTTTAATTCACACCGCCGGGATCCATAAGCAAAAGAATCATGATATCAACAGAATATAAGTGCAATGTTGAAAGCGTTCCCCATGATACATGGTTCTGCTAACTTCAACTTATAAAGCGCAAGCATATACGCAACAAAGATGCACACAATGGTTCAAGTTTATTAAGTGCAAGAAAGTAAAGTGTGCCATCAAGTTCATGAGAGCTTTAATCACTAGTTTTCACATAACAAGTTTAATTTGGAAGGTAGATAAAAGCATGAATATACTTGGAATAGCAAATTCTAATAGGTAGGTATGGTGGACTCTTTGGAATAACTTAGTTTTATTTGGAGTTGGATGCATGAGTGGAACTCACACTTGGTTATGGAGGCTAGCAAAAGACTGGGAGCGACCAACTAAGAGAGCAATAATAGCCATAATCATGCAAAGTGACAAAACATCATTAATTAAAGCATAAAGTGATATTACAAGTCGAAAACTAAAGGATCATAAAAGCTATGGTGACTTGGGATAGTCATAACATGGTGTGAGCATGTGCCAAGTCAACCCAAATAAAGCATTAAAGGAGAATACCACAATACTATGCTTTAATATGCTAAAACAACGCATGATTCTTTCAAGGCACATTAAGCAATCTCAATTGTTTATAACATGTCATGCTACAACAAAAATCAGTAAGCATAAAGCCAAAACAATATCAAGCATGACATGACAAAGCATATGTCACAATCAAAAACAAGCTCCTTTTACCACTTAAGCATGAACTTTTCCTACTCTTTTCCAATCCAAACCAAACTTATTTGAAAACTAATGTATGAATGAGGGGGTCCAACCAATTTATTAAAGCAAACTAAGCAAACCAAGAAAACAAAAACCAAAAACAAATACAAAGACGCTCCAAGAACTGTGTTGCATGAAACAATAAAAATGAAGTGTTTGGAAGAAACCTGAGATTTTTATTGATGAAGAAGGGGATGCCTTGGGTATCCCCAATCTTTGACGCTTGTACTTCTTAGATATTTCTTGGGGAGACACGGGTGGCATCCCCAAGCTTGAGCTTTAGTCCATTCTTCATCTCATTACATCACTCTTTTTTTACACCTGAAATTTTTCCTTCATACAAAACTTCACACAATCTTTATTAGCAACATTAGTGTACTCAAGATAATAGGTCTTTGGGTTCAATTTCAACACCAATAAAACTTCCATTCAAACACAAGCTACTGTAGAACTTTCCTCAAAAAACTCAATTCCCAAAAAATAACCCAAAAAGGAATCAACAAGAAGCAAATGCAAATGATGGCAGAAATCTGTCAAAATAGATCAACAGGTAAAAACCAATTTTTTCGAAGACCTTTTGTTGCTCAAATCGAAAAGTGTTGAACTAATGAAAGTTGTGTAACAACCTGGGGCAGAAGCACAAAATATCACAGCTCAAACCAACGTACAGAGATTTTACACGAATTTTTACAGCGAAGCACAAAAATCTGTTTCGGGACAACAACTTTCCCAAGCATTACTTCTCTCTCATTAGAGGTTCTCTTGGCACAAAAGGCAAATAAAAAGGATAAGGAGCGGTTATTACAGAGGTAATAACTTCCAAGACTCATCTAAATTTTTTGGGTTATCTCCCAATAAGTACTTTTCTTTAACGCCTTTAAGTTAGGCATAAGAAGCAAGAAAAGAATTAAGTGTTCTCAAATGAAGAAGCATTAAAACCAAATTTCTTGCCCTTACCTCTCTTACTTTTATTCTTAACCTTGGAGAACATATGATTGTTTGGTGGAGAAGCAAAGTGCATGGTGCCCTTTTCCACATCTATTATTGCTCCAAGGAGTTTTAATAGGGATCTTCTAAGTGTAATTTGTCCTTTTCCTACACATTCAATAACAAGATAATCAGTAGAAACCATTTTTCCTAGGATCTTTGTAAACACTCCTTCAACTATCCCAATGGGTAATATTGTGGCATTATTAGCAACAAATATTTCTTCTCCTCTTTCAGAAAGTCCCCAAAGATTCAAAGATTTATAGATATCTTTAGGCATAAGACAGAATTCAGACATGATATCAGCGCGAGCATGAAAAGTTTCATTATTTATAACAATCTTTACTATGGGAAGCCATTTTGAGGGTTCAGAATTTATTGAAACATAATCATGATGCTCTCTAAGCATATTATAGCAATCTTTTAAACTAGCAGTGCAGGTCTTAAGAGTGTTCAATCTAGCAAATATCTTTACTATTAAATGGGAGTTGGTGATCGTAGGTCGCATCAAACATTGGACGGATCATGACCGTTAAACACAATCGTCAAACATTGGACACCCCGGGCCGTCGGATCGAACACTCCACATCTCCTATGACGGACGGAACCCTCTCGCCCACCCGGCCGCCTCGTCCCATTTTTTTCTCTCGCCCAATCTGTGAAAAATTCCTAGATCCTCCAGCTCGCTGTCACCTGCGCCCGCCCTAGATCGAGCCTCGCCGCTGTCCTCCATCTCCCATGTCGTTTACCCCCCGCCGCACACCCCTGTCTCTACACCAGCCACCATCCGCGCGCCCTAAGCACCATCCTCCGGCTCCACCGAAGACTGGAGGACATAATTCACGTAAGAGATCACAGATTGGGTACCGCTCGCAAGACAAGCTCGCCACCATCACTGTGATGAAGGTCAAGACCCGACGCACCAGAATTTTCCTGCAGAAAAGCGCCAAGAGGAGGGAGGTCGTGGGGGGGATCGACGGATCTGAGGGCCACCCCTCGTCGTTGGTCGCCAACCACAATCCTTGCCCAATCTGCGTCATGTCCACCATCCATCTCTACCTCCCAGCGGGGGCGTCGGTGCTCGATCCCCATCCACCCCCTTTCCAAAACCGGACATCTCCTTGAAAAATAGACACGCGGAGGCGGAGGCTACCTACGGCATCACCGGAGCAGGTGTTGGCGCATCCATTTGTCACCTCGACAAAGGCCCTCCTGATCTCCTTGCACGTGAATGACACTGGGAGTCTGCCGCAGGTGAGACATCTTCAACAATAATATTAGATCCAAACTGTTTTAGATTGTTTAGTTTGTTAATTTTTGTCTAATTTCATACGTGTATCAATAGATCTGTTTTTCCCCTCTTCTAAAGAACCTGGTTGTGGAGATTGACTATGTAGATGGAAATGCTTTCATCTTTTAAGTTAACTACACATGATTGCAGCGTAGAGAGAGGACCATCCAGAAATGGTGCTGATTTGTTTTAGCCTCCAAACGGAAGGCTTGTGGAATGGAGTCCGGCCCTATATATCCCTGAATGGAATTGGACTGATTCCCCGCCTATCTGTAAGTGTCGAGATTCAGTCTGTGTCTATCCACTATCCATGAAATTAGACTACATATTTACATCACAAGTTGGGTGAGCACTGAATATGTAGATATTGGTTCATTTTATTATCATTTAGCACATCACTATCTACTTGAAGTAAATTTTAGTCGAGTTAATTTGATCTAATCCACAACTAACACCATTGTCATGTTTATCTTGGTGTAGAGAACCAAACTTCTGATCTGCAATCCAGGCTAGCAGATGTTGTGGTTATTTATGCCAACAAGAATCTGGTGCCTGCAAAGTGTCTTACTGTTTGTACTGGTGTTGGTTTGTGTGGTTCCTTGCTGATAAATGAATTCATCGTGAATGTAGATTAAGTACGCTTCAGTCCCGCAGCTTCTATAACTCATAGAGTTGCTTTCTGTCTGTGCATTATATGCACCGCAAGTAATCGACCCGGATCATTCAATACGACAGTATGAACACGATACCAAGGTAAACCCATGGAAATACCCCTTTAGCAAAGAAAAATAGACACGATGTCGCTTTATTTTATCGCATTGGGCTCCTGGGTCATCCCGGTCAACCTATAAAGTAAAGGGAAAGTTCAAGTCAATGTTTTGATCTATGCTATGTCATTCCAGACCAGCCCTCCCTAGTGCTGATGCAGTGGGTTATTATTTAGCTCTTCTTCTCTACCAGATGAATAGATAGAAATGGAATGGAAAGGGATCTGTATTTCCTCGGCAGGGGTATTGGAGATCAATTCGGACTGGCCCTTGGTCGTTTACAACATGCAGTTCAAAAAACTATTCGTAGAGTATTCATACGTCAATCGAAACCGACTCCCCAAACTTTGGTAACTCCAACTTCAATTGTTTCTAAAAGAATTCTTTCCCATTTGAATTAGGATCCTACATTATTGACTAAGCCATGATTTGGGAAGACCCTCAAAGATAGATAAAGTAGGCAGAAGTAGGTAATGGCAGTGGATCTAGGAGACCAGGGTAGTGGCAATGCTGTGGGTGAAATTTATATACATGTAAAAATTAATTGATATTGTCACTACTTCTACCTGCCATTGAGAAACAGCTTAGATGTTAAGGTACACTGTTGTTTCAGTTGCTATACAGCTACAAGTCAGAATGTTTATATGCAGTACATCATTAGTTGGATGCAGATGCAGTTTACTGGTGAAAAGTTAATGGAGAGTCTATATGGAAGTTTGTTTCCAATATCATGTACTTTTCCTTCTAAGCACTGCAAGCTAGCAATACATTTTACAGGACATCTATTTATCTCTTTATTAATGTCTAAGTGGTTATTATATTTCCATTAACTGCATATCTCAGGAGGTATTTGAGGTTATAGATATCAGTAATCTGGAAAGAGTGGCACCTAAGAAAATTAAACTAGATGCTAGCAAAGAAGGGGTAAGCCTTATGATCTCATCAAAACATATGCAACTCTTTTATGAGGACCAAATCACTCTTTGATGCGCATTTGTACACCTCCTAACAGTTCACTACCTTCGTAGTTTTCATGAAAAATATTCCATGAGGTTACTATTAAAAAACCTAGATCGCGAGAACATCATCAAGTTAAATGAGACTGTGGTTGTTCATCTACTCGTTTCTATATATCCTAGGTTTGCAGAAGTGCACATGCCAATGATGTTTAAATATCTCTAGGTTCTGTGCATGGAATAGGAAGATCGGGTTTGTTGGTTTATGCCATCTTGCCTATATTTTTCATATACATTAGACATGCTTATAATTTTTTGCTTACTGAATTGTCATCTTCTAACACTTTGACTTATGTGAGGTCATCAATTATCCTATGCTAAAAATATGCAGATTATTACATGTACACAGAGATATATGCATGGTTTTTAAATACTTGGACCATGATATGAAGAAAGTCTTGTTGCATATACCAGGGTGATGTCCATGGTCTAGCCAATTTCTGTTATGTCATAAAAAGTAAGAGGTTCCTTTCCCAACTATTTCATCCCGAGGTATACGCTATTGATATATGTAAGTATAAATAAGCTTCTATGTTAGGTATAATTGCTCCTATATAGTTGCTTCTATGTTAACCATGTATAGTTGCTCCTATATACGTCTATGTTCTTAGACAAGTTTTGCCTTTCATGGTTGTAGTATAATTGGTATCATTTTTTTGTGATATTTTATTTCATTGAATAGGATGGGTCTAAATATCTATAACTTTGAAATTTCCTATATAGGATATTGTTCTTGCTAATTGTCATTAATTTTCATTCTGTTTACAACATGTGCATTTTTTCTTCTATTTGTATTGTTACATATTTTCTTGGGAGTTCTTATGTGCACTACCTAGCTGTTATTGTATACCTTGGCTTTCCGATTTCAAATGCACTTCTAATGAACTGGTTGGATTTGAATGCCTATTTGTGGCAACAGGTTTATGAAGTCCTCCTAGACTGAGAAATTATTATCAGAATTGCTTTGACTCAAACTAGAGGCACCTTCGACAAAATGTTCCATACAAGAAATCTTGAGCAGAGTGAAACCTATGGACGGAAACAGGAGCATACTTTATCCTGACTGCTGGTGGTGGAATGACGAGTAGGTACACCAGTACGAGCTTGCCGTAAAGGTGATTACGCTCTCGCATGGCGTTAGCTCGGCTTGGCCAATAGATTTTTCACCTGTGGTTCAACTGGTCCAGGGTTCATGTACGTCACTTAATCTCTGCATGCCCTAACTGATACCGTTGCTCTCTTATGTCCTTTGAATCTTCGTATGCTGGTCTAGATGATTCTTCCGGTGACTTTTGTATGGAATACTCTAGAAAACACAATCAAGATGGAGAGGAAAAATAAAGAAAGCAAATCATTGCATATATGTTTATGAAAATTATTGGAGAAAGTACAGCCGGCTCACGTTCTTATGGGAGCAAAGATCAACATTCAATTGTTCATGCTCTTTTTTTACTACCTCTGTTCCATGATATAAGGTTTTTTAGAAAGCTATTTTAGCTTGCTAAAAAGACTTATAGTGTGGAACGGATGTAGTAAATTGACATATGAGGTATGAAACTAATGTGATTTGTCTAAAAGAAGTCCCGTCAGTGTACACAATTAGTGCCTGCTTGATTTATCTTTCTTCTTGTGGTGATTCAAAACAGCCATATGGACTTCAACTCTAGATGTTTGGCTTAAAAGGCAAGTTCTCTTTACCTCAACGATACTTCTCCAAGTGAGTACACTTTAACCTTGTGGCAAGATGCGGTCCATTCATGCCAGAGCTTACAATATCAGTCTGTAAGTGGGCAAGCCCGCTGCTGCCTGTGCCTGTTTAACTAAATGGGGCTACGATTATGCCTGCTTAAGTCCGCCGTAGTTCCGTGGCGTTCGTAAGTCCATTTAAACCCACCAAACAGACACCGGCCCTACTCGCGCGAGTTTGCAGTCGAGTGGCAGATTACCAGCTCGTTCGTTCGCTCAGCATACCAATCAAGGCCGTGGACAGCTGGGTGCGCCAGGGACTTCAACATCAAGCGTGCCCGTGAAAGCCAGTCACGAATTCATGGTCGTGCCATCGGCCTCGCCGTTGATCGCCGTCGTCGTCTGCAGCCCGCCTCCACCTCGTGTCGTGCTCTCTACCTCTGCTTCCGGAAACCCCAACCAGTCGCCGCATCAGCAGTCTGCTCCTCCTGCTCTGTCGACAACAGAGGACGCGTTCCGATTACCGGCAAGCCATTCTGTCGTGAAGCTGCAACCGACAGTCATGGGTGGCCTGTTCGTCTACACGCTCTCGGTTGGCAGTGGCACACATCGCGTCCGCGCTGTCCAGAATGAGATCATCGAGCGCAAGAAGTAGCTAGCACCGGCTACCGCCGCTAACGTTGCCGCGGCAGACGTTGGGGATCCCGCCTCGCCCGTCCTCCTCCCGCCGCCAAGTCCCCAACCGAGATCAAAGTTTGACGAGCGCACCGAAACTTCCGGAAAAATGGAGAGATTTGTTTCGTTCGAGGTGATGGGAAGGAATATCTGGAGTTAAATGGAAAACGGGTTAGCCGTGGCTTGCCAACCAAATTAACGCGTTCTGCCATGGGTGTCCATTAACATAATTAAGCAGGCACGGGTGGCGGCCCAGTGGGAACGCGCAGCCCATGCCCATTTACAGTCTTATTCTAATATAGCCAAGGCGGAAGCAGGAAGAGAAAATGGTGAAAAGAAATATGACATTTTGTTGGTGCGACGGGTCAGGGTGATACGAGTCAAGGAGATCAACTAAATGGGTGCACAGTGTTATATAGAAAGAGGGAGGAGGGAGAGGAAGATAGAGGGGGGAGAGAGTACATAAATTGAATTACCCTTTGTTCACATACTCCTAGACATATAATTATCCTTTCGTTACAACTATATCTAAGGTTGAACATAACGATATGCATAAGCCAATTTTAGCAGAATTGTGTTCAATGAGTAGCCATGTAGCCTCAGAGTGTGGAGTAAGTGAGCACGATGTAGATCATGATTGTTTGAAAAGCAAAGTTGTATGCAGGATTTGGTGTGATGTGTTACCTGCTTTCTTATTTTCTTTTTATTGAGTTAAGTGAGAGGGGGTGGGGCACTGTGACAAGAGCATGCCGTGGTCAAGGAAGGTAAGGATCACAATTGTTATATCCGTACAATTGTTTGCTGCAACAAAACGGTTGTCATGTGTCGCCATTCATAGTGGAGGCAACCTAAACCGAAGTAAAGTAAGGATCCTTCAGAATTCAAGAATATAACAAGCTTAGGATAGATCCGGAAGCTTATTAAAGAGAGGGAAGCCAATAAAACAATATCGGTCCACCTTACAAAAGGATATTAGATATAGAAAGAAGATGATGCGGGTGTTTGTGGTGACACGGTTTGTACGACATTGGCAACACCTAATTTTGGAGTAAAACTAAACTTGATGTTTTTTTCAATTTCGTAGCAATGCATGGCTATGCACTATGCTAGACTACATAACATAAAGACATAGAAACATGTCCAATAACATAAAAATTTAAGAACCGTAGCAACGCACGGGCATTCAACTAGTGTTTATAAAGAAAGAATCATATTTGCTAGGCAGATTGTAAGTTAAGACCAACTTCTTTATGGCATTAAAAGCATCATCCTCATTGCATTGGAGGAAATCTCCTCCAACTACAGCATCCAAAGCATATCTATAGCAAAGAGTAGTTCTAAGGTAAAAACTGCTAAGAAACAAGTTTTGAGTCATTTTAGGTTCAGTTTTTTCATGTAAATCAGAGATTCTAGACCAAGCTACTTTGAAACTCTCTTCAACTCCTCGTTTGAAAGTGAAAATCATTTCCTCAGGTGACATAGTGATTGGAGCAATGCTAGACATAATGGCAACTTAAGATAGGAACTAATATTTTTTTGTATTTTTAATAAAGAAAGCAAACTTGTACAACTAGTTTTTTGTGTGTTATTGATAAAGAAACAAGCAAACAAAGAAGAAATAAACTAAGCAAAACAAAAATAACAAAGTAAATAGATTGGTTTTGAGGGACTCCCCTTGCGAAGATGTCCTTGACTCCTCGGCAACAACGCCAGAAAAATAGCTTGATGGCCCAAAATATATCAAGCTCGTTGGGGAACCCCCAGAGGAAGGTATGCTGAGCACAACAGTAAGTTTTCTCTTAGTTATGAAACCAAGGTTATCGAACCAGTAGGAGCAAGGAAACACCTCCAAGGTGTTGTTTCCAACTTGGAATCCTGCACAACACAACCATAGAACTTTGCCCCCAACTTATAGGCGAAAGGGATGGAGATGACGATGGCTACAGAATCTTTCGTGGAATGTTGATCGGGTACTTAGGGTTTCTATATCGGAGGCATCTTATAGGCGAAAGGGGAGATCGAGGGGGTTCCCTAGGCGGTCGCACCACCCCCTGGCACGGGCCAGGCCTGGCCACGCGGCCAGGTGGTGTGGCCGGCCTCTGGCCCCTCTCTGTCTCGTCTTCTGGCTCCATTTCCCCCTTGGTGAAATATTGACTTTGGCTTTTGTCCTGTCCAATTCCGATAATATTCATTTTTTGACTTTCCTAGAACCAAAAACAGCAGAAAACAGGCAGCTGACACTGTGGTATCTTGTTAATAGGTTAGTCCAAGAAAGTGTATAAAAATACTCCAAAGTGTGGACAAAACATAAGAAAGCAGATATAAAATAAGCATGGAACATCAAAAATTATAGATACGTTAGCAACGTATCACACAACGCCATTTGCAAAAGAGCTCGTCATCCAACTATCCAGGAAGTATGCAGACCTCATGTACGCATCATGCATGCGTTGCAAGTGGTCGTCAAGTGAAGAGTTCTCCTCCATCTTAATGAAGAGGAATCTCCCATCAACTCATGCTCTCATATGCGTGCTTGTTCCACGAAATGTGTCCTAAGCTGTACCATTACCGTACGAGGATCAAGATTACCCATAACTGGCCATAACTCATCCACCATCCCAAAACGCATCGTCACTGATATGAAGGTGGCATCTCATGACGGTAATAACGATCTTCCCGCTGCTCTTGGGTCTCTAAGATACTGGTCTGCTCCAAATCATCTCGTTGAGTATATAGTCGACCATATCATTCTCGCTAAGGAGAACGTGGAGACGCGCAACCCACATAGAAAAGTTTGATCCTTCTAGCCTGAACTTCTCTCCATCTAACCAATCATCAACAGGGAAGGTAGCATCAGGGAGAACCATTTTCCACATTTATAATTGCAAAAGCAATTTAGACTAAGTTTATAATTAAATGAGTTAATATAATAACTTCACTAAAAACACATATCCCCTGAAGGGTTCTAGTGATTACACGACCCCTTTTCCGCACATATCCCCCGATCGTCACGACCATCAATGTGGGTGCTAGGGTGGACGCCTAAACGTCGGTCGCATCATTCATGCGACTCGTGCTCGATCTTTCGGCCATCCATGTTCAGAGGCCATGTCTACACATACTAGACTCACCAACTCAACCTTAGTGTATTCGTTGTGCAACATGGCTTACACCCGCTGTATTCGAACGTAGAAATTTCTGACACCCGATCGTCATGGCCTGCCTCATACCGAAGAACTTTCTTGGTGGTGCACACTAAGGGAGAACACAATCATTGGTATTTTTAATAGGGATCATCTTATTAGGCTACCGTCGAGTATCTAATACTAGCACACAATAAGATATACAAACAATAACATTGAATATAAATGCGATGTGATATGGTCCTTCACATCGTGATCTCCATCCAGCATCACCAAATTTTGGCGCCGTAGACACCAGGGTACCGGTGCCTTTCCGGCGTGGTAGTCCGTCACCTCCGTGACTATCTACTACTACCTTGTAACATAAGGTATGTACTTTACCTTTGCCACAACCATATCACAAAGCAATGCCCCCTTCAAAACAAAGTTAGATGTCTCTACTTTATCTTTGCATGTTTTACGTGGTTGAATGGGCTTTCTCAGAAGAACCATTCTTACCTACAAACTTTCACCAAAACGTTGATCAAGTAGTTGTTTATACTATACCCCTTTAGGCACCCTTCGTTGCAAATGGTATACCAACTAATGCGAGAGAGACAGACACCCCCCAAAGCCACTTTATACGGTACAAGTCGTATATCAAGCGTGGACCAGTCTCGCGAATGAACGCGTAAAGTCGGTTGGGGGTGCTTCATCAAGCATTGCTGTAGTATACACAAGTACACGTGGGACGGTAACAACTAAAAGATCAATGCCCACACACTACATCTCGTGTGTTCTACCCGTACTAGCAATACTACGCATAGATCTAGCTCTAATACCACTGTAGGGGTTCGTGTATGAAAACAATAAAATTTTATCCTACGGCCCTGAACCCCTGATGCTAACAGTACCTATCTATTAGTAATGCAGTAACGGGAGGGGCTTTTCGTGAACTTACCCTTGAAGACCGAAAAGCGTTGTCAACGCTCCGGAGAGCGTGGTTGATGTAGATGAGCCGAAGTTGACCTCAAGGTCGTGATGAAGTCCTTGCGCTCATGTGGCTCCAAGGACTTATAGTGCCTCAAGTGTGACACCTCGTGGGGAGTTACATGCATCCGGTACCTGGCGATGACTCCCGCTTCTTCGATCTAGCAGAAGTTGTGGAAGTAGAGCTCCTGGATCCGAATCCCATAGCACAGCGGCGCTCCGCAGTAAAGATGTCTCTCGTTCGCGTAGTCCGAACTGGGACCACAGTCACAAGAGAGAGAGAGAATATCAATTGGAGGTCTTTCCAAAAGTTAGGAAACCTTTATTGAATATTATGTGTATTTATTTGGTTAAAATACCCCACTATATATAGGGGGAAGGGGAGGCACTCCCTCCCTCAAAGTCCCGGGGTGGGACTAAACAAGGAGGAGGTGGGGGTAGGTGTGGCGCCCCGCTAAAACCACTACTAGAAAATTGCTCGTTATTTTATTTTTTCTACATCATCATGACATCATCATGCATCATCATGTTCATCATGCCTCCTTGCATGGAATATATTATTAAATCATTGCATTCAAATTATTACACTTGTGTTTGGTTCTTGATATATTTATTTGAGCTTGCCATTGCTTCCTCTCTATTTAAATCTCCCTCTATTCTATCTCTAGTTGGTGCCCTTTGATATGGAACCATAATGTCTAAATTCTATTACTTGAGTCTTGCTATTTTTTATATTTGCTAAAATACCCAAATCGAGTTGGGGAAACCATCTTTTGGTTCTGTTCTGTCTCTACCCTGTGGTCTCGTGTTTGTCCATATGATCTCCTCTCAAAATCTATCATATGTTCTCAAGTGAGTTCTCTTTTTATTTTTGCCTTGAGGTTTGAACTCGTGCCCATTTGATAAGTATGTTAAATCTACTTGATCTTGTTTTTTCCATATGGCCACCTTTCTATTCTATCGATGCGATCATGTGGTTCGAGTTGTTTTCTACGTGTGTGTGTATGGAGACCCTATAATCCATGCTCGCATGATCTTAAGTCCTCGCCATCTTAATCCTCTATTTATTCTATCTGTGCTCACGTTATCCTTTCTTCTGCCTAAACACCTACTCCTACCTATCCATCCCTCCTACACCATATACACATGCCATCTTCCTCTTTGTTATGCAAAAACTCCAATTTGAAATTATTTGGTGTTTTATTCTTGCTTCATCAAGAAACCATCATGCATATTTTATTTTATTTTCGAGCACAAAATTATTTGTATTAAACACCATAGTTTGTTTGTTAGATATATCCGCACGGTATAATATATAAAGCCAGTCCCATCCTTTTTCTTATTTTAAATTAAAAATAATAATTATCTTCGGTTCGTTACGTGACTACAAAAGGTTTTGTTATTTTTTCTAAAAAATAAAAATAGAAAAAATGTCCTTCTAAATTTTTGGCCTATAACTAGTCCCATCTAGTCTACTTTAGACTATATAATAGTCCAGTCTACTAGTTGCTGCTCCCTAAAGCCACCAAACTTTGTCTAATTCCCCATCTCCGTCGTTTCAGATATGAGCCAAATTCCTCTTTTTTTCCCTCAAAATCCATCGCCGGAGAGTTCTCTTGCCCGTCGTGCGTGGCCGTCTTCTTCTGCTCGTGTGAGAAAGAGCCCAAGCAACCCCTCCATCGATTTGTTTTCCATGCGCATGCTCCTTGTCCTCTTATGTATCTTGGTTCCTGCAGCACCACTACCAGCTAAAATCGCAGCAGCTGCTTTCCTTTCACGCTTGCCAGTAGCTGCCCAGCTTGCCCCTTCGCTTGCGCGTGTGCGCGCGCACGCGCCCACACTGCCGCTCATGCTGCCCTCGAACGCCGCGTGCTCGGGAGGTCCGCTGCAGCAGCTCCACACACCCAAAGCTACCGCTGCTGCAACCAGCTTCTTCGATCTACTCTATGCGCGCGTCGTACACCTGCTCGACTCCACCAACAGCCGAAGCTCCATCTGTTTTCTGCAAGCAATGACAGCAGCTTGGTGCGACCGACTTGTTTCCTGCTTATTGGATCAAATTTTTGTGTGCGTGGGCGTATCCTCCCGGCTTGTCTCGGATCTGTGGCCGGATTTGCTCTTGGGGTGTGACAGTCTAGTGTCACCTCATCTCCCGATTTTGTCTTGCCCATAGGGTGTTCGTCAAGATCCCGGCAAGAAACTGGGTCTCGGTTCTTTACAGTTCGTCGTCCCATGGGTTTCTACTTCACCAAGTTTGGCTCCACTTCGTCGGTACGCATCTGGACTATCGCCCGACGCCGCCATTCCTTATCAAGATCGCCTTTTGGGTATCCGCTACTTCAACCACTTTGCTACTTCAGCTCTGCAAACATGAATATAGTGGCGATGCGACTGTTTCTCGACAAAGCTCTTCTTTCGCCACTTCAACTACAATCCGAAGACCATCTCTTCGACTCCGATCCGAACTGTGAGACTCCACCCATAACCATATTTTTCTAAATATGTCATCTATTCTTGTTGCATATTAAATTAGACATGCTTGCATACATATTTTGTCTTTTGGGCATTATGCCGATTCACCGCATAATTAAATACGGATCTATATGCGGGATATCTTTGTCTTATTCCGGACTCCATTTAAATTTGTGTAGCGAACCGATGCCATGTTTCGCCCTGTTAATACCACATTTAAATTGCGGGGTAGTTAAATAACTTGAACCGCCTAATTAATTGTCGGGACCCCGGTTCCGCTTAATACTGCCTAATTGCACCGCATCTGCATCATATCATAATCATGCCGGATCTTCTGCCGTAGTATTAAATATTGCATCCGGTGTTTCTTCTAGTGTTTGCTTCTTCGCGGATTAGGCCGATGAGTGAATGCGAGTATCGACAAGTTCTCTGGATATGATCCTTCAGCAGTGTTTCCCAGGCGAGCATCTCTTCCCCTTCTACCTATTTTGCATTTATAGTCTTTATTTCCTCCTGTTGATCTATGCTATCCGTGTCGCGATGCTTTAGTTTCCGTGCACCAGTTATATCCTGTGCAACCTCTATATTGCCTTGGACACCTCCTATTACCTGTGTTTGGTAGATAGCTGGTCTTGCGAGTCGTAGTTGCTTGCTCAGGTGCGATCTCGTGTTGTCAAGTACCACCGTTGTTAGAATGCTGGCAGATGTTTATGGTGAAGGTGATCATGACTTTAAGTACAACTATTAAAATACTAGTTATAACTAATGCAGAGGCATCGGTGGGCAATAGATGTTATTTGGTTCTTCCACGCTCACTTGTGTCCCGTAGGACCCCGAGTACTTGATACATGTTCCTTGATATTTCGCACTATCCACATCCGGGAGGCCTTATGGACCCCCCTGAGCCAGAGCTTGATTCATTTCTATTTCTTGGGGCCACAAACTAGTTTGGGGTTTATTACTATCTTGTAATTATGCCATGTTACTGCTTTATTTACGATTGTGCGTGGAGCACCTGTACTGTTTAGGATCGTGACACGTTTTCGTTGTATCGACAAGCCCAGTCACACTTTCGGGTTCCCAGTCGTTTACAGCCGTCCACACAAACCCTGGGTCCGTTCCAGAGCCGGTCAACTTCGTTGCGGGTAGCTTAGTGGGGTGGACCCCTGAAATATTTCTGAATCATGTGATCGCTTTGTCGTGAATGCCTCGTTGGGTTTTGAGTTGGTTTTTCCGAGGTTGATCGAGGGTGTGTTGCTATTTGTGCACCCCTGCAGGGTAAATCTCTGAAAGCCGTGTCCGCGGTTATGGACGACTTGGAGCACAGTATCTCGATCATAGACAAGCATAACTAAAGTAGTGGTATAAATTTGACTTAATATGTGACTAGTAATTCAGCTTCACTACAATGGAATGGATAATAAAAATGCCAACAACTGGTGGATCTGTGGTGATCTGTGTCATGCTGTACCTGCCTAGTAAGTATTGCAACTCCAATGGAATGTGATAAAAGTGCCAACAATTGCTGGGTTTTGGGATTCCTCAGGACAATTATATCTGACTAGTAAATGTTCCAACTACAACGGAATGGTGATTAAAACTGCCCACTACTTATGCTTTCAGGATGACTCATGCTATATGTCTGACTAGTAAATGCTGCAACTATAATAGAATGAGTAAAATTGCCAACTGTGTGAGTTCCTTGGTCCGACTTCCTCGTTGGTCTCGAGGGGGAAATACCAGGATGAGTATGTTTGGTGTTAGTATCAAGTGGTTCCGAACAGGTCTTTCTTACCTCTCTCTAATAGCCGACAGTTGTACTGAGTCTCTATAGGATGTTTAGTGCATGCTGCGCTGCCGCTTCAGTCCACCATACCTATGTAGGCGAGAGCCGCCGAATTCTAGCCTCGCCGTGTACTGGCCTCAGTACTGACGCTCCTCTTTTTTCTTTTGCCCTTTGTCGACACCCCTTTTGTTTTAGTAGGTTTGAGATCGACATCTTTAGCAGGGTTACCCTTCCGCCTTGGCCTGGGCAGGGTTATGGACGCCATTGGTTATTCTTCAGGGCTCTTAGCCCCATTTGCATCTTGTCCGTAGTCGGACGCTCTATCGTTTTCAAGGTGACTTGGATCTTTGTATAGTGTATTCTTGACTCATGGAGTCGTTGTATATATATATATGTTCTGTGGGTTCCATCGTGGACTAATGTGTAATGGTATTACTTCGTTTTCCACCCGCACGAAAGTGCCTGGTGGGCATCCTTGAATCGTTTCTATGCGGGTTGGCGGGAAGCGCTAAAACTTGCATACGGCCGATTCGAGGGTGTTACAGTAGGCGCCACCGGCCAGCCCCTACCATGGGCCCCACGTGGGGCAGGCCCACTAGGGCCGCCGGCCACCCCCTAGGCCCCTCCTAGGGGTGTGGCCCCCTCTTGGGCCCTTTCCCCTCCGGGATTTGGCCCATTAAGCCCTTTGATCATTAAATTGATTTTATTTTTTATTAAATAATTATGAATAAATGATTAAATCAATATTTAACATCCATTCACATATTATTCAATCTCCGTGGTTATGTAACACCTTCCACCTCTACTCCGGACATCCTCCGGATTTACCAAATCCCTTCCGGTTTTCTCTCTTTCTATTCTTTGGTGATTTTTTTGATCCTACAAACACTCTCTAAGCATCACCAACCCCTTAAGCGTGATACCCCATGGTTTGGGAACACTCTAGACATGGTCGCGACACTCCCGGACCAATGATCAATAGAGGGACCTGGATGGCCATGTGACCCCTGTGCATTCCACGAAGATCTTTCGTCGTTTGAACCGTGACCATCCCGTCTTATTCCTTTTGTTTCTCAATACTTGCATTGCCCGAGATCTGATCAATGGCATCACCATGTCGTGTTCAATCTCGTTTCCAACAAATGCTACTTGACTCGTTCAAGTGATATCCATGTGATCAAATCACACACTCCGCAGCTATTGGATATAACTTCTTCGAGTGGGTTCTCGAGTATCTTTCCGTCACGTAGACGGAAAAATCCCGCTCTTTACATATATTGCCTCAAAAGTTCCTCCGAATACCTGAACACAAATTTATGATCACTATATTACCAAGTGACGTTTGATGCTATCAGAGCACCCTCGGGAGACAGTGATTGATATAGCCTCACGGTCTACGGAATAGTCTACAAGGTCTATTCTAATCATCATAACTTGAACTTCGTGACATGATCGGGTCATGATGTTTAGGTTGGGTATTAGTTCATCATCTCATTCTCAGAATGAGATAGCTCCATTTTCAACTGGCATAAATGCCACATGATCAAGTGAAAGGATAGAGATGTCGCCTAGAGGGGGGGTGAATAGGCAATTTCAAAACTATTACGGTTTTGGCTTGATAGAATGCAGAATTAAACTAACGTTTATTTTACAAGCACAAAACCTAAATACACCAGGCTCAACTAAGTGCACTAACAACAAGATAAGCTAAGCAAGATAGCACAAGATAAATATACCACAAGTGATAAGCAAGATATAAATACTTCAATCTCGATGGCAATCACAAGGAAAGTAAGCTCGGGTATAGAGATAACCGAGGCACGCGGATACGAAGATGTATTCCCGTGTTCCCTTACAAGTAAGGTACGTCACGTTGGAGAGGTGTGGGATTCCACGAAGGATTTCCCAACTCCACGAAGGCTCACCTTCTTCTCCGAGTCTATGCCACGAAGGAATAGGCCCTTTCCTTATGGCTAGCTTTTCCTCCACTCCGGAGATGGCAAGCTCCACAACCACTTCACAAGCTCCACGAAGGATAAGCCCGGGTCTCTTCACAATCTTCCACGAAGAGGACACCATGGCACCACCCGCCAAGCCAACTAGGAGGTCACCCTCCAAGAGCAACAAGCTCACGGTCTCTCACTTGAACAAATCGTAGTGGAGAGCTCAACACTTATGCAAGAATGCAAAGCAAGAACACCAAGGGCATTCAAATCCTTCACTCTCAAATCCCACCAAAGCAACAAGTGCTAGGGAGGAATTAGAGAGGAAGAACAATGGTGGAAGTCAACCAATGACTCCAAGATCTAGATCCAATGGGTTCCCCTCACTTAGAGGAGGAATTGATTGGTGGGGATTGTAGATCTAGATCTCCTCTTCCAAAGCCCTCAAAAAGATGCAAGAATCATAGGAGGGAAGGGAGAGGAAGCAAGCTCAAGAGGTTCAACAATGGAGGTCAATTTCGTGGTCAAGAACACCCAAAAACGTTGGGGGAAGAACCCCTTTTATAGGGGAAAGCAAATATGGCCGTTGGGAGGAAACAACCCGGTTTGAAGTCCGGTTGGACCGGCCCCAGAACCGGACAACTCGGTTCCCAGGCCGGTGGACCGGACTACAAACCGAAATACTTCTGTATGCCAACCCGAAATAGACTCGGTCGCGAAAACCGGAAAACCCGGTCTGAGATCCGGTCAACCGGAGCTAGAACCGGACCGTCCGGTGTGGGACTCGGATGGACCGGATCCACAACCGGGATGAAACTGACTTCACGAAAAACGCAATAACTTTTGCATCCGGACTCCGATTTTGATGATCTTGGGCTTGTTTTGACGAGGAAAACAATCTCTACAATATGGTGCATGAAAATATCATAGTACAACAAAGGAAGGTAGAACCAAATGAGGAAAGTCATGGAGCCTCCCTATAAGAACAATCGGTAAAACCTTTAAACTCGAAAACGCCATATAAGATGCATACGAATTCCGTTTTCGATGAACTTGGGCTTGTTGAAGAGCTAGCAACAAGCTCAAGAACCTCACATAGAGAAAATACCAAGAAGCAACAAAATAGTAATATGCAAAGTATGCAAAGGATTGAGCTCCCTATGATGATGTGATCAAGTTACCCAACCGAAAGCCCCTCTTGATAGTGCGGCTATCTATCCTATAACCCGGTCTCCCAACAACCACCTTGAGACCGGTAAAAAGGAAAACCTAGAAAGGACGTACCTTTGCCTTGCGCATCCCGCTTGATCTTGATGACAACGCTTCAAGCTCCATCCAAGCCGGAATGCATCACTTGATCATTGTTGCTTCGTGAAGATTCATAATTTGCTCCCCCATACACCACTATGGGATAGCTTCATTAGGACACATCTTCACATGTCCATTTTCACCAATATGGATGGCAAGCTTCAGGCAAAAGATCTTCTCGAGATGCTTATCTTGAACTTGCCCTTCTCAACCTTGATGGCGATCACCACTTGATGCCATCCTCTCATGGGCCATTGAGATCTTCACTTTTGAAGCAAGCCCATGGAAAGATACCTATCCCATATATAAACCACAAAGAAACATATATAATGGGTTAGTTCATGATGCATAAATGACAAGGCTTATCATACCACAAGATCCAAGTGGTACATTATTTATGCTTCATGCGTTGACCAACTTGAAATCACTCTTCACTCTTTGCATTGGTCAACCAAGAGTCTTCTCATGCTCCATCTCAATATCTTGAGGTACATGAGGAATTCTTCATTTGATTACATGCTCCAAATCTTAGTCAACCATAGCTCAACTAATGAGGCTATCATGACATCGGCTTAGAGCCATATCTTGAATTCTTCTATTGAGATCACACTCTCAAGATCTTGAACATGTCATATTCTTCTCTTCAATTTGATGATCTTGAAGCCAAAACTCAAGGTATATCTTTATCTTCATGGCATCCATACTTGAATCCAACACATGAACTACAAGCATGACCTATGGAATATTCCTTCATATAAAACTCAATGAAAACATTAGTCCATAGGGATTGTCATTAATCACCAAAACCACACATAGGGGCAATTACCATTTCAATCTCCCCCATTTTGGTAATTGATGACAATCAAAACAAGAGGGTTTATATAATGAATATTAGAAACAAGTACGCAACTTATCCGAGAATAAGTTGTATACAAGAGGTTGTATTTGATATGGTTAAGTAACACAAAGATACTAGACCATATCAAAACTGCTTCTACTCACACAAACTACAACTAATGCAAGAGATGTGAGTAGAACCAACATATATAGAGCAAACTCCCCCACAATATATGCACGTGTGATGAACTTGAATTTCATTGCATACATTGTCAAGCATAACCTTTGGGAGAGTTTCCACTATATATTCAACCATGCAATACATAATAAAGATGAAATGCATGAAAGGCAAACACTTAAGAACAAACCAATCTTAAGTAGAAAACCATTTCCCTTAAAACCCTCTAAACTTCTCCCCCATTGACAACAAGTGCCAAAATGGATGACAAGGTTAGAAGGCCAATATAGTTCAAGTTCCTCCCAAGGTGTGCATTTCTCATAATATGAGTGAAATCATATGCACATATCCAATGACGAATACTTGGAGGAAATCAACTATATTTAGGATCAAATATTGCTAAAAGGATAACAAGGTGAAGAAACTTCAACGGATGAAGCAAGCAATCAAAAGATCCAAATAATTTATGCACAAACCTTGGGGAGCTTCCTTATTTCATTTAGAGAACTATTTGTCAAACATGGAATCCTCACTCCCTCTATATCATTTATAACACAACCAAGACACAATGAGTAGAGATATAAATCAATACACTTGTCAAGACAATATTAAGTCCAAAAGAAACCAAATATGAGATATGAGTGCATGAAGATGCAATGAAAGTAAACCGAGCACTCATAAATCAAGACCTTACCAAAACCATTAAAAACTAAGCGGATAAGTGAGATGGTTGGCAAAAGGCGAGGTATCAAGGCCATATATTAACACTCTTGTGTATATAAGTTTCTAAGTGGGAAAAACATGAAAATAATCCACAAAGAAACATCCACACATAAGAAGTTGATAAAGATAAGAAAACATGATATCCAAGAGGAAGTCATAAGATATACCCAAAAAAGATATTTTGCTTAAGTGCATATATATAGCCCATGGATCTATTTTCTCTTATGGTATATCCATGAACTTCACCAATGAAAAAGAAAACCTCAAAAACATCACAACTAACACTAAGGGAACTAATGCTAGTTGGGATAATTTGAGAAAGGCAACAAGTATCAAAAGGAAGGATTCAATGCAATTTCAACAATATTGCACATGAGAGTACATTGAGGAATTGATATGCAATAAATTGCTAGAAGGCATATTTGGGATTGGTGAATCATGAGCATGATTTTATATACTCCCCATTATATGCATCATCTCAAATTACTCACATAAGCAATAAGGATAGAGAAGTCTTTCAAAGATCCTTGCAAGAACCGCAACATTTACAAACAAAAAAATTCATGCCAAGATGCAACCTACGAGAGATTGGATGGAAGAATAGTACGCATGAATACGATACTTGTTACCGAGATAGCAATGGTATGATGTAGTAGATAAGAATTCTTCGATCATCCTAGCTTGGCTCCAATTATAATGTGGTGACAACACCTTCCTTATAGATAAGACAAGCATCCATTGCATCTCCAATGTACCTAAAACAACATTCAAGTACATTTTGGTCCCCAAACTTATTGGGTCTAAAGTGGTTAGACTAACCACAACACGTAGGACATACTCCATAAAAATATGTGCATATTTAGAGATGAAATTTGAATTTCATGCACATCATAGCCGTTTAAGGATTTGATGGAGTATACCCTATATATTGGATCAAAGAAAGCAAAACATGATATAAGATATACATTTAGTAAACATGCATGCACGATACTTTTAAGAACCAAAAAAGATATAATTTGGAAAAAACACCAAAATATTCAAGAAGGCATACAAGGTGAGACAAAACACATTTGTTGTCCAAACTATATCAAAGAATCAAATCAACACAAGATTTGGTCAACAAAGTTCAACAAATGAACCAAGCAAAAACTATTGAGCATAAAAGATGAGATAAAAACATAAATGCTCAAATATTTATCTCATTCAAGCAAATAACATAGAGAAGAAAGAATGAGATAACAAACTCCCAAGAGAGCAAGGTTTCAACAAATAAACCAAACCCTTAACACTTTTCACAATGGCACAAGGTTCCGAGAAGAAAAGGTTTGTCTTCCACTAAAATCACATTTTATGATAATCAAAAACACCATCAAAGAGATGTTCCAAAAGCCAAGGAAGACAATGGGAGCCACAACATTTTTTGTAAAGACAAGCTAGAAGAAGAGGTATATAAACTCAAGGGAGAAATCTAGCCGTTTGTAGCATTTTCTGCGAAACTCGGTTTTAAGTTCGGTTGGACCGGACCACACACCGGACTGCCCGGTGCACCGCCCGGTCAACCGGAATCCAAACCGGGATTCTCACTGTGAGTGAGCCCAGATAGACTCGGTATATGAAACCGAGAATCCCGGTTTGAGTTCGGTTGACCGGAACTGGTACCGGACCGCCCGGTGTACAACCCGGTCAACCTGAATCCAAACCGGGATGCTCATGGTGAGTGAGCCCGGATAGACTCAGTATATGAAACCGAGAATCTCGGTTTGGGTTCGGTTGACCGGGACTGGTACCGGACCGTCCGGTCTGGGAACCGGTTCAACCGGCCTGAGAACCGAGTTTGGCAGAGATGTTATCAAACTTAGATTTCTTTCTTCTCTCGATAGAGATAAGCATTTGAGGAAGTCCACACCAAGAAATTCTTACTCAAGCAAAGACCGAAAAGACGACCAATAAAAGCTTCTAACAAGAAAATAGGACCTTGTTTGAGCTAACATGCCACCTAGATACAAGATAATCAACAATATCAACTCTAAGTGGCACCACCTCATGTTCACATTTCCTAGGATTGTGATATGCAAAAGAAGCATATTACTCCCCCATAATGTGGTATCCAATTTTTCTTAATAAGAGGAAAAACAACCCCAACTAGAAATAATTAATGGACATTTAGAATTTGAATTTCTCATGAGTATGACACACCACATAGTGACTAGATAATCTTGAAATATCAATACTAAGTGGTAGTACTCATGTACACACATTTTAAGGTATGAGAGATGCACGAGGCATATCACTCCCCCAAAATGGGATGTTCCATTAACCACTCGAAAAGAGCCAAATAAGATATCAACAAGATGCATTAGAGGCTCAAAGCAAAACACACAAGTAAATGATGTGCCAAACACATAGACATACTTGAATACACAAAATAAGCAAGCATGAGGCACAACAAATATAAACACATACTTGGTACAAAACCAAAACATGTAAAGGGGCAAGTAACTTTCAATATAAAAGAGTTGAGTTCGAGTTACCGCAAAGAGGCACATTGGGTATATGGTAGGGAGATGATAATCCTTATAACTTGGCTTTATAAAATGTAATATATGAAGATCCCTTAATTCTTCATGAGTTAGCCAACCCTCCAATGCCCTCCAAAAACACCTATTGGTCAAGTTTGAGCTTGTTGGTCCCCAACCAAGTTGGGTCCTAAGAAGTTAGTCACAATAGGCTTGGCAACCCAAATGGTTCTTTTCTTAACACCACTTTGAGTTCCAACAAACTTGGCAAACACATTTCCATTCTTATCCTTCCCAAGAGAATAATAATCATCAACAATGATAGGGTTAGATAAGGTACCATTTGAACATGAAGAGGCCAAGTGCCCCTTCTCACGACATATGTAGCAACAAGTGCTCCCCTTTCTCTTCTTCATTAATTTCTTGGCTTGGGGAGCCTTATCTTGATTCTTCTTGGGAAGTGGCCTAGCTTCAACTTGAGGTTGAGATTGGGCTTGACCTTGAACTTGTGTCCACTTCCCTTGTTTCTTCTCACTCAAGTGCTTTTTCTTCAATGGACAAGATCTTACATGATGTCCTTTAACCTTGCACTTGAAGCAAATAATCTTGGCCAAATCCTTGACTTGGTCTTGGATCTTCTTCTTGTTGCTCTTGGACTTGTTCTTATTATTGGAGTTGAATCCAAGTCCTCTTTTATCATTGGGGTATTTTTGCACACTCAAAATATTATCGAGTGTGGATTTGACTTCATGACTCTTTTCCAAGTCTTTCTTCAAAGAAGTGACTTGGGCCTTGAGCTCTTTGATTTCCTCTACATGGTTAGTAGAAATAGAGGTACTAGAGGAAGTAGAAGCTTCATTTTAGAGCAACAAGGCAAAGCAAGTAATCCAACACAAGGTTTATCACTAGTATGACTAGAAGGATCACTAGGACTAGCACAAGGCAAAATAGCATTTTGAGTAGAAGTTGTGCTAATGTCCAAAAGAGGCTCACAAGATGTTACCTTAGTGATACTTGCCTCATGAGCTAATTTTAGCCCATCATAGGAGATTAGAAGATCATTATGAGAGGCCAAGAGTTTTTCATGACTTTCTTCCACTTTCCCATAATTGCTAGTTAGCAACTCAAGTTGAGCCCTTAGCTCAACATTCTCCTTTAGGGTAGATGCTTCACAAGAAGTAGAGTTAGTAGCACTAGCATCATTAATATATTTTCATTTTCAACCTCATAAGATTCAATTTTTTGTATGAGGAGACAATTAGTGTGCTTCTCCTCGGCAATCTCTTGCTTAAGGAGATTGAATCTCCGACTCCCATCATCAAGTTGGAAATCCAACTCCTCTATGGTTTCCGTTTGTTTAGTTATGGTGTCCATAACGTGTTTGATACAAGCAACGGCCTTACTATTACCACGAAGAGAGGTACACAAAAAGGTCAGCTCAAGCACAAGAGCTCTAGTATCCTCATCAAGGTCATCATCACTATCATCATTATCATTGCTATTATCTAGAGAAGAGATGTTGGGATCCAAAGTACGAGATACCTTTGATCCTCTTGCCATAAGGCACATGTGAGCACGGGAGGATGAAGATGAGGATATTCTTGAATCTTCATTCATGATCATGTCTTGCTCCATAGGGTGTTTGATTTCCTCTACATTGTTAGATACACAACTAGAGGAAATATAAGCATTTTGTTTATTGGAACAAGATAAATCAAGCATATCATCTACACTAGTACTCAAATAATTTCTAGACAATATGCAAGGACTAGCAACACAAGGGGATATAAAATTATCGTTGCAAGAAGTGCTTAAGTCCAAACTCTCTACACCATTAGCATTTATAGAACATGAATCATTGGTGTGAAGAGAACCACTACCATCATTACATATGATTTCTCCACTCACCATGCCATTGCCTTGTGACTTGTCACATGTAGGTGAAGTGAAGGGAATTGAAATCTCATCGCGGCCGGAGGTGGAAGCCACTTGGAGCTCTTCATGATGTGAAGGAGAAGAGAGCTCCTCGGAGATACCACCGACCCTATGAGAAATGGACCCACCAAATATTTCTTTAAGCTTGGTCCACATCTCATGAGATGACTTGCGCTTTACACTTGTCAAGAACAAAATAACTATGGGGCTCAAGGAGAAAATAAGCTCATTAGATACTTGAGCTTCGAGATGTAATTTTTTCTCATCCTCTAAAGATAGATTTTGAGGATCCATCGGAGGAGAAAAACCTACATCTAGAAAACGCTCAATATTTGGACACAAGTTCTGAAGATTACAAAGCAAGCAATTTCTCCACAAAATATAATTTGTGCCATCAAAGATAATTGTGTCATTGTGCACTATACTACTAGCCGACATCTTTACACTCTAGGCGGTGAAGCCTAAACAAAGGAGAAACCTTGCTCTGATACCAATTGAAAGGATAGAGATGTCGCCTAGAGGAGGGGGGTGAATAGGCAATTTCAAAACTATTACGGTTTTGGCTTGATATAATGCGGAATTAAACTAACATTTATTTTACAAGCACAAAACCTAAATACACTAGGCTCAACTAAGTGCACTAACAACAAGATAAGCTAAGCAAGATAGCACAAGATAAATATACCACAGGTGATAAGCAAGATATAAATACTTCAAGCTCGATGCCTATCACAAGGAAAGTAAGGTCGGGTATAGAGATAACCGAGGCACGCGGAGACGAAGATGTATTCCCGTGTTCCCTTACAAGTAAGGTACGTCACGTTGGAGAGGTGTGGGATTCCACGAAGGATTTCCCAACGCCACGAAGGCTCACCTTCTTCTCCGAGTCTATTCCACGAAGGAATAGGCCCTTTCCTTATGGCTAGCTTTTCCTCCACTCTGGAGATGGAAAGCTCCACAACCACTTCACAAGCTCCACGAAGGAGAAGCCCGGGTCTCTTCACAATCTTCCACGAAGAGGACACCACGACACCACCCGCCAAGCCAACTAGGAGGTCACCCTCCAAGAGCAACAAGCTCACGGTCTCTCACTTGAACAAATCGTAGTGGAGAGCTCAACACTTATGCAAGAATACAAAGAAAGAACACCAAGGGCATTCAAATCCCTCACTCTCAAATCCCACCAAAGCAACAAGTGCTAGGGAGGAATTAGAGAGGAAGAACAATGGTGGAAGTCAACCAATGACTCCAAGATCTAGATCCAATGGGTTCCCCTCACTTAGAGGAGGAATTGATTGGTGGGGATTGTAGATCTAGATCTCCTCTCCAAAGCCCTCAAAAAGATGCAAGAATCATAGGAGGGAAGGGAGAGGAAGCAAGCTCAAGAGGTTCAACAATGGAGGTCAATTTCGTGGTCAAGAACACCCAAAAACGTTGGGGGAAGAACCCCTTTTATAGGGGAAACCAATATGGCCGTTGGGAGGAAACAACGCGAACCCGGTTTGAAGTCCGGCTGGACCGGCCCCAGAACCGGACAACTCGGTTCCCAGGCCGGTGGACCGGACTACAAACCGAAATACTTCTGTATGCCAACCCGGAATAGACTCGGTCGCGAAAACCAAAAACCCGGTCTGAGATCCGGTCAACCGGAGCTAGAACCGGACCGTCCGGTGTGGGACTCGGATGGACCGGATCCACAACCGGGATGAAACTGACTTCACGAAAAACGCAATAACTTTTGCATCCGGACTTCGTTTTCGATGATCTTGGGCTTGTTTTGACGAGGAAAACAATCTCTACAATATGGTGCATGAAAATATCATAGTAAAACAAAGGAAGGTAGAACCAAATGAGGAAAGTCATGGAGCCTCCCTATAAGAAGAACCGGTAAAACCTTCAAACTCGAAAATGCCATATAAGATGCATACGAATTCCGTTTTCGATGAACTTGGCCTTGTTGAAGAGCTAGCAACAAGATCAAGAACCTCACATAGATAAAATACCAAGAAGCAACAAAATAGTAATATGCAAAGTATGCAAAGGATTGAGCTCCCTATGACGATGTGATCAAGTTACCCAACCGAAAACCCCTCTTGATAGTGCGGCTATCTATCCTATAACCCGGTCTCCCAACAACCACCTTGAGACCGGTAAAAGGAAAACCTAGCAAGGACATACCTTTGCCTTGCGCATCCCGCTTGATCTTGATGACAACGCTTCAAGCTGCATCCAAGCCGGAATGCATCACTTGATCATTGTTGCTTCGTGAAGATTCATAATTTGCTCCCCCATACACCACTATGGGATAGCTTCATTAGGACACATCTTCACATGTCCATTTTCACCAATATGGACGGCAAGCTTCAGGCAAAAGATCTTCTTGAGATGCTTATCTTGAACTTGCCCTTCTCAACCTTGATGGCGATCACCACTTGATGCCATCCTCTCATGGGCTATTGAGATCTTCACTTTTGAAGCAAGCCCATGGAAAGATACCTATCCCATATATAAACCACAAAGAAACATATATAATGGGTTAGTTCATGATGCATAAATGACAAGGCTTACCACACCACAAGATCCAAGTGGTACATTATTTATTCTTCATGCGTTGACCAACTTGAAATCACTCTTCACTCTTTGCATTGGTCAACCAAGAGTCTTCTCATGCTCCATCTCAATATCTTGAGGTACATAAGGAATTCTTCATTTTATTACATGCTCCAAATCTTAGTCAACCATAGCTCAACTAATGAGGCTATCATGACACCGGCTTAGAGCCACATCTTGAATTCTTCTATTGAGATCACACTCTCAAGATCTTGAACATGTCATATTCTTCTCTTCAATTTGATGATCTTGAAGCCAAAACTCAAGGTATATCTTTATCTTCATGGAATCCATACTTGAATCCAACACATGAACTACAAGCATGACCTATGGAATATTCCTTCATATAAAACTCAATGAAAACATTAGTCCATAGGGATTGTCATTAATCACTAAAACCACACATAGGGGCAATTACCCTTTCATCAAGAAACCTTGATCATCTGTTGACCAATGAACCAGTGACTAGAGTATCACCGAGAACTCCTGGTTGTTTATATATCACACGTGTATTGACGTTTCCTTTCAATACAGTTATAGCATGATACAAAATTTAATCATAAACTTTATGAAATATGATAATAGTCCTTATTACTATTTGTATTTAGGGCATATTTCCAACATCCGCCACCGCCTCATCCGCCGCCAACTCTCCCATGTCCTTCTCCTCCTCGTCGCCCTCTGAAGATTCACCGGCGCCGGGAGGGGAGATGTGGAAGGGGAAGGTGGGTACGTGTCGAGGGCGAACTTGCTGTGCTCGGCCCAGGTCACAGGGAGGCTCTTCGGCATGGCGAGGGAGGGGTTGGTGCTCCCTGTCCCAGCGGCCGGCCCCTTTTTATATTCGCGGGGGTGCTCGGTAGTGGAAGGGAGATGCGGGCAGGAAATGGCGTGGCCTAGGCGGGAAAGACCAGGGCCAGCGGGCGGGAACTGGAGTCCTAGCGGGAGAATCAAGCGGGGGCCGCCGGCCGCCATTAGTGCTGAGACTACCATCAAACGCTCCCCGTGGACAGGGGACCCGTATATGGGGTATCCGGTTGGGGGCACAGGCCACCGCAACCGGGCTGAGTCTGGACGGCCTGTCCACCACCCCGCAAACGGACCGAATTGGAAAAAAATCGATGTCCGAAATGCGGGGACCCGTTGGAGTTGGTCTTGAGTGCAACATCAAAGAGTTGCTTCTGAGGACCATGTCGTCGCACCGAAATTAAGGAATGCGGCCGTGATCGTTTGTTAAGGAATGCGGGGACCCGTTGGAGTTTGTTAACCGTGACCTTGCTGTTTCTGGAAGAACCTAAAATTGGTGATGAACCTGCGGCATGGGGTTAGGCTGAGAGACACGGATGTTCTGCTAAGGTCGAGTAGAAATTACCCAAAGATACACGTTTCTCGGTCTAGTCTCTGCATCAACATTGTGCTGCTAGCTTTTTTTTCCCTCGATGATTTATTTGGAAAATTCGAATCCCTTTGAATATTTACGTGGTCCTGAAATATGTGTAAGGTGATATTCTAAACTCTAGATAAAAAAGGAAACAAACTGAAGTAAGATTTCACTGATAATTTTTAAGAATAATGAATTGCACAGGTCACACTGTTTGATTTAGAAAATAGACAAGAGCCACATAATTGTGCAAGGATAGAATCACACGAGCTATAGATGCTTAACACAAAAGCAGGAAGTGTACAACAAGTAGCTCATGATCCGTGAATGACCTATTAAGTCATGATAGACCATTACCAAGACAACAAGGCAGGAACGTGTGACTTAATTCATTTCCAACATACATAAATAGCCAGAGAAAGCTTCTCGTATTGTCTCAGAGTGATAACTTAGTAATGTTCTCTCATACCAACTTGAAATAGATATTGTGAGGCATTGGAGTAAGCCAAAATAGTCTATCTTGTTGTGGGTAGTGTTTGCGACCATAAACGCCGATGGAAAGCTGTAAATTCGTCTTCTCCCCAATCCAATCAAACAAAATGCTCAAACTAGTGTGGCTAGGGACCGATTTGTGCTATCCGCTTATGCATCATAGCCTCTTACCGTGTACAAGTGGTTCATGCAAGTGAGGATGTATAGATCGTCGTTGTAAAACCAAACCCTTATCTAGTCGTCCCTCTGGCCGAGCAAGGTGGGTTTGATATGAAAAGTAAAGAGTAGCTAGGGTTTTGGGTAGTGGAACCGTATGGCACAACAGGCCGGGTCCTGGTATATATATATTAGGGACATCAGATTTACACGTACAAGCTGAGTTAGATACGGTTTCAGATTTATACACGGCACCTGAAACTTGTACGTACATGAGTCAGTCTAGGAAACATTAGATTGTTTATCACCCTCACTCAATCTCAACCGAGCTACGAAGATTGAGATTGTGTGTACAAGCTTGAAACAATGGTAGTGGTAGAGGCTTTGTGAATATGTCAGCTAGCTGATCCTTAGAAGAGATGAACTTGATTTGAAGCAACTTCTGAGCAACTCGTTCCCGAACAAAATGAAAACCCACTTCAATATGTTTTGTACGCGCATGAAAAACGGGGTTGGAAGAAAGATATGTTGCTCCTATATTATCACACCAAAGAATAGGTGGACGACTCTGAGAAACGCCAAGTTCATCTAGAAGAGCTTGTACCCAAATAAGCTCAGCTGTCGCATTGGCAAGTGCTTTGTATTTAGGCTCTATACTGGATCGAGACACCGTAGCCTGTTTTCTAGCACTCCAAGAAATAAGATTACCACCATAGAATATAGCATATCCCCCCGTTGATCTCTGGTCATCAGAGTTACCAGCCCAATCCGCATCAGAGAACGCAGACAAAAGATCAGGAGACATAGTAGGACGTCTCAAGAATAAGCCATGTGACAGAGTGGCCTGAACATACCGTAGAATGCGCTTAACCGCTGACCAATGTGTACACCGAGGGGCATGAAGATACTGATACACCTTGTTGACCGCAAAGGACAAATCAGGTCGTGTCATAGTAAGATATTGTAGTCCTCCAACAATGCTGCGATATCGTGTAGACTCATCGGAAGAGAGAGATGTACCATCTGTAGCAGACAATTTGTCTGATGAAGACATAGGTGTAGAGACTGGGCTACACTTTAAAAGACCAACACGCTTTAAAAGTTCACAAGCATACTTGCGCTGGCTCAAGAGAAGACCGCCATCCGATTTATGAACCTCAATGCCAAGAAAATAGTGCAACTGTCCAAGATCTTTAAGAGCAAATGAGGCACCCAACTGATGAAGGAGGCGATCGGTAGCAGCAGCAGAGGAACTCACCACAATAATATCGTCCACGTAAACAAGGAGGTAGATGGTGACATCTGAACACCTCAAAATAAATAGAGATGTATCAGCTGTAGAAGGGGTAAAACCAAGGCCACCAAGAACAGAACTGAGACGAGCATGCCACGCACGAGGAGCCTGTTTTAGTCCATAAAGAGCCTTATCAAGACGACATAAGTAACCAGGCTGATGAGAATCCTCAAAGCCAGGAGGTTGGCGCATAAAGACTTCCTCTTTGAGAACACCATGCAGGAATGCATTCTGTATATCAAGTTGTCGTATATGCCAATTATGAGTAAGAGCCATGGATAACAACATACGAATGGTAGTGGGCTTGACAACTGGGCTGAAAGTATCCTCATAGTCAAGACCATATTGTTGTTTGAATCCTTTAGCCACAAGACGGGCCTTATACCTCTCAATAGAGCCATCAGATTTTTTCTTAATTTTGAACACCCACTTACAATCGATAACATTGACCCCTGGTACCGGAGGAACAAGACGCCATGTCTGATTAGCTTGAAGAGCGGAAAATTCCGCCTCCATAGCTGTACGCCAATGCGGACATGTCATAACTATATGATGATCACGAGGTTCAGAATATATGAGATCAGCTGTATGCGCCATGCGACTAATAGACCATGCAACAGTACCGTCCGTGCGCCTTTTGGGATTTCGTACCCCCCGTTGTAGACGTCTAGTAACACCAGGAGCTGGTTCAGTAGCACCAGGAGGCGACGTAGAATTATCAGGAACGATCGCTGGCGGAGAATCAACAGGCAGTGACCCAATCGATAAAGAGGATCCCATATCAGTAGAGCTGGACGTTGTTCCAGGAGATGGAAATTCCAAGCCCGCCAGGAGAGGAGACGGGCCAGCTGGAGATAGGCCAATACTGCGCACGGGAGTGAGCATGCCATCAGCTTCCTCGTTTGCATGGTCCTGAACACTCCCATGCATGCGATCGCTGTGCTACTGAGCACTAGCTTCAACACGTACAGAATCATCATGAAGTAGTTCAAGTCTAGCGCCATGTGGATTTCCTGCACCATGATTAGTCAAAAGCAAAGGAGTATATGCAACATCATCAAATTGGTCAGAATTTAATAGAAGTGTAGAGGATGTGGGAGGTGTGGAACTTGAAGGGAGTTGAGAAAATGGGAAAATATTTTCATCAAACACAACATCGTGGGATATATAGACACGATTAGTGGGGACATGAAGACATTTGTAGCCTTTATGGAGAGAGCTATATCCAAGGAAAACACATTTCTTGGACCGAAACTCAAGTTTATGCTTATTGTAGGGGCGAAGATGTGGCCAACACGCACACCCAAAAACTTTAAAGAATGTATAATCAGGAACCTCACCCAGGAGACGCTCAAGTGGAGCTTGCATCGAAATAACTTGACTAGGAACTCTATTAATAAGAAAACAGGCTGTGGAAAAAGCATCACTCCAAAAAGATATGGCACGGAAGCATGTGCAAGAAGTGTCAAACCAGTCTCGACAATGTGTCTAGGTTTTCTCTCAGCAGTACCATTTTGTTGATGTGTATGTGGACATGATACACGATGTGAGATACCAATGTCCGAGAAGAATTTATTTAGTCTATGATACTCGCCACCCCAATCCGTTTGAACATGCAATATCTTTCTACTCAAAAGGCGTTCAACATGTTGTTGAAACTGAAGAAATATTTGGAACACATCAGACTTATGTTTAAGAAGATAAAGCCATGTAAAACTACTATAAGAATCAATGAAACTAACATAGTATTGGTGTCCACTGACAGAAGTTTGGGCAGCCCCCATACATCAGAAAAAATAATCTCAAGTGGCGATGTGGTAACATGAGTAGAAAGGGAAAAGGGCAATTGATGACTTTTGCCTTGTTGGCAAGCATCACAAACTACATCTTTATTTCCTGACTCTGACGGAAGTTCATGACGATGTAAAATATGTTGTACTATCTGGGTGGCTGGATGACCTAGACGCGAGTGCCACCTATCACGTGACACCTTGGTACTGCTGAAAACATGTTTGAATGGAGAAGTCGCATCAAGGTTATAGAGACCTCCATGGCATCTCCCTCTAAGAAGAACCTCCCTCGTGTCCCGGTCCTTGACAAAGAAATACCAAGGGTGAAATTCAAAAAATACATTATTGTCACTAGAATTTTTTTTAACGGACATGAGATTACGAGTGACTGAAGGAACATGTAGGATATTTGGATGTGATGGAGTAGAAAGGGTAGATTGACCAATATGAGTAATGCGCATACCTGTACCATTTGCTATATGAACTCGGTCTTTGCCATGGCATTGTTCCTTCATATGTAGCTTGTCGAGTTCATTGGTAAGATGATCCGTTGCTCCTGTATCAGCATACCAGCTTGGATCGACGGGATACGACGGAGTAGAGCCATGTGCCGAAGCCCCATGTGTAACAGAGTAGGCAGCAAGTTGTTTGTCCATATACCGACCATCGTTGCCATTGCCAAAAAAGGTTCGACCATATCTTTGAAAGCAACATGAGGCAACGTGGCCTAATTTGCCACAAATCTGACAGGTTGGCCTGCTGCCACTACTGCTGGCATGAGCACCAGCCGGAGGGCCACGACGATCAGATGGAAAAGAGCCACCAGATGGTCCACCGCCTGGTTTAGGAGTGTAGGTGGGCTTCCCTGGCACACGTTGATTGTAGGCTGGTTGGAACGGCATGCCACGACCTCCTGTCTTGGCGCTGTAATGTGCCATATGTATGTCGACGCCAAGATCTGCTTTTCTGGCCTCTACACGCTGCTCGGTACTGAGCATCTGCACGTATAAGTCGCGAATTGGCATAGGATCAGAGGCAGCACGAGCACCCACGATCTGAGCAAGTGCGTCGTAGTCACTGTCAAGTCCCGCGAGGAGGTATCCAGTAAATTCCTTGGGACAAAGAGGCTGTCCAATCGCCGTAAGAGTATCAGACAACTGTTTGATCTTGTTGTAGAACGCCGTCGCACTCGTATCTAGCTTTTTCGCCCTCTGTAATTCCCCACGTATCTGCATCATACGTGCAGTGGATTGTGACGAGAAGCTGGCGGAGAGGGTTTCCCACGCCTCGCGTGAGGTAGAGGCAAGCATCACCATCCCGATCACATCCTCAGCGAGAGAACAAATGATTGCAGACAGAATCTCTTGATCCTGCTGATGCCAAGCCATAAACTGTGGGTTGGGTATGGTAGCTGGCTCGCCATCCTTGCTGGCGTCAGGATTGGGAATCGTTTTCGACGGGCAGGGAAGCGCCCCATCGACGAACCCCATCAGACGGTTGCTGCGAAGGATCGGAAAAATCTGAGCGCGCCAGAACAGGAAGTTGCCGGCGTGAAGTTTGATGGTGATCCTGTTGGAAAGACTGATCGGCAACGCAGGTATCACCGATGCCATCGAGGACGATTGTACTCCCTGGAAGAAGGAGTTGCCGGAGGTAAAGCTCGCGGACGAAGAACTCGAGATCGCGGGAGAGGTAGCCATCACGGGTCCCAGATCTTTAGCTCTGATACCATGAAAAGTAAAGAGTAGCTAGGGTTTTGGGTAGTGGAACCGTACGGCACAACAGGCCGGGTCCTGGTATATATATATATTAGGGACATCAGATTTACACGTACAAGCTGAGTTAGATACGGTTTCAGATTTATACACGGCACCTGAAACTCGTACGTACATGAGTCAGTCTAGGAAACATTAGATTGTTTATCAAGATACACCTTGTACCGTTGCACGTCTTCTTCTGTTCTTCCCAGTCCTGTTATGGAGCCGGTAGGTAATGCTCCGCGATCTAGCCAATTCCTTGCCCCTAAGAACATGAGGAAAGGTAGCGAGGAAGTGGTCTTGTGCCTCGGTGACGATGTTGTGTGTCCACTATCCTGACGGCGTCCACTCAAGAGCGACCTTGTCAAAGCAGATGATTATTTACCCGAAAAAAGGTGATAATTATTGCTAATAGGAGTGTGTGTCATCTGTGAGCGGCCCTACCAACGTAGCTTCTACATTAGATTTGCAAAACGTTGTAACATATCCCTAATTGAAGTGTTGTGGTAGAAAATAGAACTATACGAAGGAGTTACTTGGAGTTGCTCTTTCTTCTGAATTATTGGGAGCCTACTATTACCAAGGGCTATGGGGGCGCCGACGGCCGAAGTCACGCCCAGCCCACCTCCCAAATTAGTTTTGACACCAGCGCGGCCCGTTTTGTTATCCAGCGCTCCCAGGCCGAACCCAACCCATGGGGCCTAGCGGGGGCACCGGATGGCGTTTCTGGAGGGAAGGCGCGGGGAAGCTGGCACGCAAAACGGCTGGTCATCGCGGGCCATCTCTGTCAGCGTCAGCGGCCGACGCGTTCGGTCCGTCTTCCTCCTCGCCTTCTGCGCTCCCAGTAATAGTGCTGCTGCCCGCCGATCAGCCTTTTACAGGCGAGCAGCCGTGTCCCGTCCGCCACGCCTCCCACCTCGCTTGTCGCGCCACCGCCCGCATTCAATGGCCGCGTCACCGCCCGCGCATTAAAACCCCCCTCCTTCCTCGCGGCTCCTCACAACCCAGTTTCATCCTCACATCCTCTCTCCCGTCATTCCCAACCACCCAACCGCCGGCCATGGAGACATACCCCGAAGACGGAGCCACCGTGAACAGGTATGGGCATCGTTCTCTGCGCGTCCACGAGGCACACGCACTGTGGGAGGCAGGGTACCCAGCGCCGCCGGACGTGCGGTGCCCGAACAACTAGGTGCTCAACGCCGGCGGCCGGCCCGTCTCGCCGGTCCTCCGTGGGCAGGCGCGACAGGCGGAGATCTACCGCCATTACTGGGAAGTCCTCTCGTCGGAGGAGCGGAACAAACCCGGCTGGGATCCCGACAACGCGCCAGCGTGGGACGCGTTCTACAAGGCCTAGCACCAGGCCCGCCTCGAAGCCTACGACGACAACGGCCCCCACCGGTGGACATCAACCTCGAAGGACGGACCCGGTGGTGGAGCGCCCCAGGCCGGACGCTGGCCTAGGTCCTCGAGTACATCGCCGCCGGCAACAACCCGCCGCTGACGATGCCTCCTCGACAGAGGCCACGCTACCCGGACCAGCGGTGGACACCGCGCCACGCCGCCCGCTCTTCCTCCACGTCTTCGTCATCGAGATCTTCGTCGCCTTCGGCCCGCTACTCCCCGTACTCCATGTTGTTGCCACGCTTCTCGACTATCCTCACGCCGGTGAAGGACGAGTATGAGGAGGCTCCTTTATCGTGCCGCGGCGCCGTAGTTAGGGGTCAGCACGAGCGATCACCTCCCCGTGCCCGCTTGCGCCTCGCCGCGCTCCAGCGCCAGGTGAAGAAGGAGTGGCCGCCGCCGCTGGAGTACAAGGCAGTAGCCCTTTAGCTGAAGATCAACGAGGACCCGGAGGAGTTCCCGGGCCAGCACGTGGCCGAGCGCGCCGCCTTCGAGGCCATGCCATCAGCGACGAACGCGTTCACGGAAGCTTGGTTCGCGGACGAGTACTAGCGCGAACAGATCGAGCGAGCGCGCCGCCTTGTCCTATTCATCGACCTCGAGGGCGATGATGACGGGCCTAGGCGGCGATCCGGACCTGGGATACAGCACCATGCCGCCGCCGAAGCAGGAGCCCAGCGATGACGACGACGACTATGCAGCGGCGATGTACCGTCGTCTTGGACCGAGAGGCCGTGGTCAGGGCCGCCACTAGGGTTTAGTTTTTTTTAAATGTTTTATACAAACATGTTTAAACTGCAGTGATATCAACGTGTTTTCGTATTTTCAAGAATTTTCAAATGTTTGAATATTTTATAGAGGCCACGGCTGGGAAGCAGCGCTCCCCATATCGTGAACGCATCCGACGCCCTTCCATACGGCCCAAAATTAGGTCGCGCCAAACGCTATGTGGACGGATGGAGATGCTCTAAGTTCTCCCATCTAGCAGTACTTTTGTAGACCATGTCTGACTAATATGGAAAATAGTATTTTATCATAAGTAATGGAAGAAAGTATTTTTATTAGAATTAGTGACTAAGTACTTTTTTCTATGTAAAAGATTCTCGTTCTGCCGTCGGAGGATAATTACGGAACATCTTAATTGACAATTGATACGTTCCGTTTCCTCACCTCAACTAAACACGTTCTTAGTGTATCACTAACAGCGCGTGTAAACATACGACATGTAAATCACACGTTTGAACTCGCGATTTACGGATTCAAACGCGTCGACACAGAACAGCACCTGCAAATGCAATCCGTAAAATCGAAATTTAAAATTCCCTGGAAGATCGAACTCAGGGCGTTGATGGTCATCGTTCATACATATAAAATTACATAGCAAAATTACACCTAAAAATAAAAATAAAAGTGCAGAGCTCGCCGAAGGACGCCGCCGCGTCCTCAAATGACCAAAATCCAAGCTCTGTTAGCCTCGCCGGAGCGCCTCGCCATCGATCTAGTCGTCGGGGACGATGATGTCCATCTCCATGTCGTCGACGGCGCCGGGTCCGGACTGCTCCTCCTCCACGACGCGAATCGCTGTGAGGGCCTCCTCCAGCTCCTCCTGCCGTATGGCCATCTCCACCGTGGCGACATCGGCCGCTACCTCCTCCTCCTCCTCCTCCACCTCCTCGCGGAGCCTCTTCTCCTTCTGGTCGGCCGCGGAGGCGGCAAGCGCCTTGCGGAGCTTCTCCATCTCCTCCTCGTCGCCGTGGAGCCTGTGCGAGGACGAGGACGAGGTCGACCATGAAGCCTCGCCGATGGCGAGTGGCGGAGCTACTCGCGGAGGGGGAGCTCGCGGTGCCGGCGTGTGGGCTCCGTCCGCGTAGGGGGCGAGCGACGGCGGGGGACGGAGCCTCCTGTTGGTCCAGCGGTGGGCCGCCCGCCGCTTGGCCCTGATGGACCTCACCAGCGCCTTTGCCGCCTCGTCGCCGCACGGATACGGCGAGGACCTCCTAGGCCGCCCACCTCCTCCTCCCCCACCGCTACGGCCACCCCCCAGGCCGCATCCATGGCGCAGGGTGGACATCTGCTCGTCGACGGGGCGGATTTGGCGCCAGAGCCGCGCGAATTGCTCGCCGGAGGAGAGGGTTGTGAGCGGTGGCGGCGCGAGGCTAGGGTTTGAACGCGGCGGAGGGATGCGGGTTCTGACCCGTGTCCGCTTCGTTAGCCGGTACTAGTAGGGGTCGGAGAGGGCTTTTAACGGGGACCCGTGAAAATTCTTTATAGGCTGGGCCATATACAGGATCTGTTAGCTCGCCAACACGGCCCAGAGCCCGTATACTTGCCGAAAAAATACGGGTTTGATCTGTTTACAGACGTTGTTAGTCATGCTCTTAACATACAGCTGGAAATCTGCTTAATCTATAAAGCTGGACATACGCCTTAAGTTTTAAAAAACATACAGCCAGAACATGTTCAGATTTCTAAGTATATGACCTAAGAGCATCTCCACTTGTTGGAGACTCTTAGGCCGCGATATTTTCCACCGGATTAGACCAGCATTTAGCCAAGGGCCTAAAACTTCCCAGTTATGAGCCTAGGTCATACCGGCGAGTTCACTTGATTTCGCGGAATTTAGATCAAAATTAGGCAAAAACAAGCAAATTTGGTGAACTTCATGCTAATCTAGTGATATATAGCATATAGCGGGTTTCGTTCATTACATAGGCTAATTGGCCGAAAGCTAACTAAAATAGGTAAAAAATAAACTAAACGCAGCTCGCCGTAGCCGGGAGCGGCGTAGTACATGCCGAGTCTGCAGTAGAACTGCGCATCGTAGTCGCCATTGGGGGATGTCAGCTATAGGTTCCATTAGCCGCCGCGCTTACTTGATCTGCAACTGTGATACGAACCCCGGTAGCTTGGCAAATCCCATCTGCTGACTGTGTCACGTGATGGCATGTGCTGGTGGACACCTGGTAAAGAAACAGACTTAAACGCATGTACTGTTGTCTAGGGAAGTGTTACTGTTCTTGGCAAGAAAAACAGAGTGCCCAACTTATGTGTTCATTCATTGCAAACCGGAGCCGACTTTTTTTGGGTGTAAACTTGTACGTTAACATTGAAGTATCAGCTGAATCTTTGGTGTGTCTGCGCTGAAATTGCATGTTTCGCCCCCAAATGTAATGGGAGCTGTTACTGTTCAGGTTCGTGGATACTGTATGAGTATGCCGTTGCCCTGATATCCAGTATCACAACATTCAAAAAATAATTCCTCAGTGATTCTGAACTCTACAGTATCCCTGAAAACCGGGTGAGAACCGTTACAATGAAGTATTGAAAGTGCCTACACTCCAGTCATCTTGTCCCTCGGTGATTTATTTGGAAAAATAAAACCCCTTTGAAGATTGAAGAAGTCCTGAAATATGGGAACAAAAAAGGTAATTCTGAACTCTGGGTAACCAATTGACATACAAATGAAACAAACCGAAATATTTTAGAGAAGTATATAATTGCACAGTAGATATTTGTTTATTTCAGAAAAGAAAACAAGAGCCACATGTTTATTTAAGGACGGAATCACACAAGCTATACATGCTAGTGCAAAAGCAGGAATCGTAGAACAATAACTCATGATTCACAGATGAGATATGAGAAGCCATTACCAAGTGCATGGCAACAAGGCAGGAACTAGATGACTTAACTCATCTCCAAGACTCCAACATATATAGATAAGCCTCAAAGGGCATTTCTTGTTGCCTCAAAGTGATAAGTTAGTAATGTTTTCAGACCAACTTGGAATCAATATTGTGAGGCATTTGTGGAAGCCAAATTAGTCTACAGTTTGTTTCCTTCGGTATGGTGCCTGTGACTGCAAACTCTGATGGCAATCTACAAACCCGTCTTCTCCCCGGTCCAACCAAACAAAAGCTGCAACTAGTGATGTAGATTAGGTGTAGGGGCACGAAAGAGTTCTATGGATCAGGAATTATATCCCCTTAGTGTGTGCACGTGGTTCGTCTTATTGGTGAATGCAAGGAAGGTTGGATCGTCGTCACAAAAATAGAGGGTAGTCGAGTCATCACTCTTGCCGAGCAAGGTAGGTTTGATCCACCATGGTAGCAAAATACCCCTGTTTTCTCCACTGTACTGCTGTGGAGCCAATACTCAATGCTCCATGATCTTCATGGGAAGTCTGTTGCCCACAAGCAAACCTTGAAAGGTAGCGAGGAATTGCTCTTGTGTCTTGGTGACAAAGCCCACTCCTCTCGTTGGATATGGTCTTCGCCAAGGAGATGACTATTGGTGTCGCTGCTAGATGTGCTCAAACGTGCACCAACTTTTCTGGGTGTAAAAATTTGTATGTTTTAATGTTGAATTATCAGATGAATCTTTGGTCTACTTAACTCTGCTTGTTTCAGTAAATTTCTCGACCTGCCCTGAAATTGCCTGTATACTATTGCGTCGCAAATGTAATGAGAGCTGTTACTGTTCGGTTTGTGACCTCTGTTCCTGCAGACCTGCAGTATAAATGAAGCCCCTCTGTTCCTGCAGACTTGCAGTATAAATGAAGCCAGTGCCCTTCTATCCAGTATCAAAACGTGCTAGACTGAGCTATGCTCAGCACTAAAGAACTGAGAAGAGTTTCGGCATCATTGTCAACCCTGAAGATAAGAACCAGGGCACGCTTCACCGCCGCATGATGACCAGATTCCGCGATGCTGGAGCTCAAGGAGCTTTACCTCAACGGCCGCAGATTCACGTGGACCAACGAGAGAGCTCAACCAACTTTGGAGAAGCTGGACAGGGCCTTCTCGACTGTGGACTGGGAAACCCGCTACCCTGACGCTTTTCTCTCGGCCATGTCTTCAGGCCCCTCGGATCACTGCCCTCTAGTGCTCACTCTTGCGCCTGATTTGCAGAGAGGGCGTCGGTTCCAATTCCAATCCTTCTGGCCTAAGGTGGATGGGTTCATGGAAGTGGTCGAGGCCGCTTGGTCGTTGCAGCAATGGGAGCCAAACCCATTCAAGAGACTTGACATGAAGCTGCGAAATGTGGCGAAGGACCTTTCCCGATGGAGTGCCAAATTCATTGGCAATATCAAGTTGCAGATCCTCATAGCCACAGAGTTAATCCTCCGCTTCGATGTTGCCATGGAGAGCAGACCGCTCTCGTCTCAGGAGCGTGGACTTAGATGTTGAAAGAACATTTCATGTTTTCCCATGTTTTGCGTGTTAGATAACAATACTGTGGAGATTATTCATGTGCGCTAAGTGTGCAAGAAGCTTTGAGGGGGGGCGGATTATCCGCCCCACAAAGGGCCGGATAATCCAGCCTACCTCATTGCTCAAAGGGAACCAAGGCGCGTCGCTCAGTATCCGGTCAGATTTTCTCCCGGAAAATCCGAACTGGGGCGGTTTTTCCTCCCCAGGCCGGATAATCCGGCAGTCGCATGGGCCGAATAATCCGGCCCCTAGTTTTTGAGCAAAAGGAGCCAAGGCGCGTCGCTCGGTATCCGGTCAGATTTTCTCCCGGAAAATCCGAACTAGGGCGGTTTTTCCTCCCCAGGCCGGATAATCCGGCCTTCACATAGGACCGGATAATCCGGCCCCCAGAAGTTGATCAAGGGCAAGCTCAGCGCGACGCTCTGATAGGGGACGGATTATCTGCCCGATATTCCGAGTCTGGGGTGGAGTTTTCCCCAGGCCGGATAATCTGACCCTCACTTGGGCGGGATAATCCGGCCCCCAAAGTGTCCAACGGCTGGTTTCTGAAGGCGGTATAAATACCCCTTCTTCCCCAACGTTCAGAACTCTTGATTTATTCGAAATTGTCCAAACATTGTGCAAGAGCTCTCATTCTCGATCTCCCACTTCAACCACCCGAAGGCCTTGATCTTTGGGGGAATTGAAGGAGGAGAAAATCATCATCATCATCACGAATCAAGCGCATCAACTCCTCTCCATTCACTTGGAGAAATCCCTGATCTAGTATTCTTGTCAATACCTAGATCTTGTTCATTGTATTTGATAACTTTGTTCTTGTGGCAGCTTGTTGTCATTTCGCGAGCCTTCAAGTTGTTTGTGGAGTTGTTGCCCCGCTAGTTGTGTAAAGGCGTCGGTGCCCGCCTCGAAGGGTACCTATAGTGGAAAGGTGGATCAGGCCTTTGGTGGCGGGATCCATCGGAGAACAGGGTGAGGCCTATTGTGGCGTGGTGGTCTTAGTACCGCCCACCCCTCCAACACAGACGTACTTCCCTTAACAAGGAAGGAACTGCGGTCAAACAAATCATGTGTCTTCGCGTGCTTCACTACGGTTTACCCGTTCCTCTTCCACTCGCTCTTTACTCGCTAATAGATAGGTTTGTATATAGGGAAATTCCACCTAATAGTTTATCTAGAGAATTTACCCTTTGTGCTAAGCCTAAAATTGAAAAAGTATTAAAATTTGGAGTATCACCTATTCACCCCCCCTCTAGGTGTCCATACGATCCATTTCAATTGGTATCAGAGCCCCGGCTCTTAATTCGGGCTTAACCGCCTAAGAGTAGTATGGGTACCAAGGATGATGGGAATGAGGCTGTGGATAAGGTCACAATAGATGATCTCAAGTCGTTGGAAACAACCTTGTTGAAATCCTTTGAGGCCAAGATGGAGGAGATGAATCAAATGATTGCTCGCCTCACATCATCCATAGCCCCATCTCCATCCTCCTCTAAGGCTGCCACACCATCATCTAAGGAAAAGGGTAACACTGGATCTAAGGATGATGATGCGGAAGGTGAAAAACTTAATGGTTCCACCTTCAAGAAGGGAAGTGGTAAGGAGGAATATAGTGAGGTTCGCCACGTATATTCCCCCGATCCACCTATCCCTCATCCTCATATAAACAATAGGGGTGATCCACCCAAGCTCACCACATCCTCTTTCAATCAATGGCAATTCTTAATGAAATCTCATGTTTGCTGCTCCTCTATTGAACTTTGGAGGATTATTGAAGAGGGTCTTCATATTGGAGATCAAACCAACCTTACAAGAAGAGAAGTTATGGACAGCCAGTTGAATGCCACCGCTCTCCACATGATATAGCTAGGTGTGGGTCCAAAGGACATGCCACACATTGAACATCTCAACACAGCTAAAGAAGCTTGGGATGCTCGTACGGATCTCTTTGTTGGAAATGAAAGCATGAGAAGGAACATGTATGATGCCCTTAGTAATGAAGTTGAGGGATTCTACATGTTGGATGGTGAAAACCATGAGGACATGTATAGAAGACTCAAGGGCATCGCAACAACATTTAGAAAGCATGGGGCCAGTCACATTGATGATGCATGGATAAAAAGGAAATGTGTGAGTGCCTTAATGTCTTTCGAGCCAACGGACTTGAAGAGCCTGCAAGGTAGACATAACTACCATCAAATGACATCCAATGAAGTCATGCAAGAAATGGCATCATTCAAAGTGACAGCAAAGAATGCTGAAGATACCCGTGCTCGGGCCATTGGAATGCAAAAGGGTGCCAATGTGGCTCTCAAAGCCAATGTTGTTGAGCAAGACGAAGATGAAAGAGCGTTTGAGGGGGCCTCCATGGACTACCCCGATGAAGTCAAACATGCTCATGGTGAGTACATGGCGTTTTATACAAGGAACTTTTGGAAGGACCCTGCCAAAGCCAAGTAGGAACTTGAGCACAAGAACGGGTCAAATGGAAGAAGAGAAAGTGGCCCAAGATTGAGAACTTGCTACAACTGTGGAGATAGAATGCACTTTGTAGCCGAGTGTCTATATCAAAATAGAGAAGACAATGGTGGCAGGCTCATTCTTAAAGAGAAATCTAAAGCACCTAAGAAGAAGCCATTTATTAAGAAGAATGGCCCCTTCAAGAAGCAACCCAAGATTGTCTTGGTAGCACAAGAGGAATACTCCTCTGCAAGTGAAGATGAAGAGGATGATGATAGTTCTCGCGAGGTGGCTGCTATAGCCACCACGTCGACCCCTTCATCTCTCTTCGACTCACCAAACGAGAACGTCATCAACAACAACGCTACTTGCCTAATGGCAAGAGGGTCCGAGGTATCAACTTCTAGCTCTTCATTTCCTAAGACTAACATAATTTTGGATATGGATTATCATGACAATCTTAAAATAAAATAAGAAGTTATTGCTTTGGATACCTTTTTCACTAACCTGCAAGGTGAGCACAAACTCCATTTTGATGCTCTTATGAGTCAACTTGCTCAAGCCGAAGATCTTCTTGAAGAAAAGGGCAGAATTGAAAGAGAAGATGCCTTGGAGATAGCCTCTTTGAAGAATGCCTTGGAAGAGGAAGAGGAAGCTCGAGTGTCTTTGGAAGAGAGACTCAAATCCATTGAAGAGTCATAGGAAGAATCTGTGGCTCAGCTCATTAAAGAACGTGACCATGCTCTTGCCAAGGTAAAGAAACTAAAGAAAGAAAAGATTAACTTTGGGGCTGTTCATGCTAGACTTTTGGAGAAGTTTGATAATCTTGAAAGTGCTCACAAGGCATTGAAGAGTAATCATTCTACTTTAAATGAGTCTCATGACCAGCTCCAAACTCAATTGAAACGGTATGATGTGCCAAGTACCTCCACTACATCCTATGGAAAAGAAGACCTTGCAAGAAGTTCTCAACACAAAGGTAAAGAAGTTATTGATGAGATATTGAGCAAGCAAAGGACAAACAATAGTAAAGAAGGTCTTGGTTACATTTCCAAGACAAATAGCAAGAAAAACAAGAAGAAGAAGAGCAAGACTGCTCAACCAAAGACTAGCACATTACTAATGACAAGACTAATTATGATGGTTTTGCAGGGGTCAACAATCCTAACTTTGAACTATATTGCGATTATTATGGTGATGTTTATGCTAGTTATGTAGGCCCTTATGATTGTTATATTCCTTGGTCTATTTGGGTTCCCAAGACCCTTGTCACTAACATGAGAGGACCCACTGAAAAATGGGTACCTAAAACCAAGAAGTAATTTTCTTGTAGGGCTATGCTTTCGGTGGTTCTAAATGGGTACTCGATAGCGGTTGCACGAGTCATATGACCGAAAGCAAGGAGATCATCACGGATATGCGGCCAAATCTTGATCACATAACCGTCTCCTATGGTGACAAGTCAAAATCTGAGGTATTGGGTCTCAGCAAAGTTGTGGTGGCTCACGATATCTCTCTCGTGGACGTCATGCTTGTTGAGACCCTCGGTTACAACTTACTTTCAGTTCGCGCCCTTGGTAAGATGGGCTTTGCAGTTTATATTGATGCTGATTTGGTGGTACTCTTGTGGAGCAAGTCTCTAAAAGTTGCTTTCGTGGGATATGTCAAAAATGACCTGTACGTGGTGGACTTTTCGGGGAAAACCACTACAGGCCCGATGTGTCTTTTCGGAAAGGCTGACGCGGGTTGGCTATGGCATCACCGACTAGCCCACGTCAATATGAGAACTTTGCAAAGTCTCCACAAGGGTAGCCACATCCTTGGACTAAAAGTAAGTGTCTCCTTTGCCAAAGATCGTGTTTGCAGGGCGTGTGTTGAAGGGAAAATGCATGATTCTCCGCATCGAAGAAAAACTATTATCTCGTTAAAAAGGATCTTAGAGCTCCTTCATGTGGACCTCTTCGGACCTCCATCTCATGCAAGCCTCGGTGGGAAGAAGTATTGTCTTGTGATTGTTGATGATTACTCAAGATACACTTGAGTTTATTTCTTCAAGTTGAAGAGTGAAACTCAACAAACAGTCATCGACTTCGCCAACGAGGTTCAACGCCAACACAACGTCCCCATTTTGGCTATAAGAAGTGATAACGGCTCTGAGTTCAAGAACTACACCTTAAATGAGTTCCTAAGTGAAGAGGGGATAAGACATCAATATTCCGCTGCGTACACCCCTCAACTGTATGGTGTAGCCGAGAGGAAGAATCGAACTCTAATGGATATGGCAAGATCAATGTTAGCCGAATTTAAATCTCCATATAACTTCTGGGCTGAAGCAATCTCTACTGCTTGTCACTCATCCAACCGATTATATCTCCGCAAGATCTTGGACAATACTCCGTATGAAATACTTACCGGTAACAAGCCAAACATCTCATACTTTCGGGTATTCGGTTGTAAGTGTTTCTTTCTTATCAAGGGAGTTCGTTTATCTAAGTTTGAATCTAAGGCTCTAGAAGGTATTTTTGTTGGTTATGGTGCCGAATCCCACACTTATAGAGTCTACAATAAGCTCTCTGGAACTGTTGTAGAATCTTGTAGTGTGGTGTTCGAGGAAAATGATGGTTCCCGTGCGGAGCAAGTTGGTGTTTGTGATGTAGATGTTGAAATACCCCAAGATGCCATAAGAAGAATGGGCGTGGGATTTTTTCGCCCCATTGAGGAACCCCTTGTGGCGGATCGGGAAGGACAATGCTCTTCCCATGAAGAGCCCTCATCTACACATGCACAACATGTTCCCACCACGGGAGCAAATTCTGCACCATCTCCATCAACTGCTGAAGGTCAAGGCGTTCCAGAAAACTCCAGGCCGGATTATCCGGTGGACACCGGATTATCCGGCCACCCCGCTCCAGCTGACCATTTTGCTCTTGGTGGTGAAGATATCAATGCAAGCTCGAGGCCGGATTTTTCGGCAAGCCCCGGATTATCCGGCCCCTCGCCAGTTCAAGCAAGCCCCAGGCATCCTGATGAAGCTGACACAAGTACTCCCAGGCCGGATTATCCGGCCTCTCCATTGGCTGGATTATCTGGCCCTAACTCACCGGTTCAGCAGCCTCCTGTTACGGCTACCGACTCACCTCAAGGGCACGCTTCACCACCACCTGCTGCTGATATTCCAGTTCCTGATCAAGGTCGAGTAAATGCTTCTAGTGAAGATTCAAGTGATGAATCTACTCCTCCAAGAGACAACAAACTTGTTGAACTTCGTCGCAAGGCTCGAGCTGATCGAAACCTTGAGTTAAGGGGTCACACCCTCGACAAGGTTGTTGGTGATCTTCGACGTAGGGTTTCTACAAGAAGAGATTGGCCCAGTTTTGGTGAGCATCAAGCTCATATCTCTATGGTGGAACCTAAGAAGGTCTTTGAAGCTCTTGAAGATCCAGACTGGGTTGTTGCTATGCATGAAGAATTGAATAATTTCGAGCGCAACAAAGTCTAGAAACTCGTGGAGAAACCCAAAGAGTGCCGCAATGTTATCGACACCAAGTGGATATTTGAAAACAAGCAAGATGAGAATGGCATTGTTGTGAGGAACAAGGCAAGACTTGTGGCACAAGGTTACTCTCAAGTTGAGGGCATTGACTTCGGCGAGACCTATGCTCCAGTGGCTCGCCTTGAGTCCATCCATATCCTTCTTGCTTATGTCGCCCATAACAATTTTAAGATGCAACAAATGAATGTCAAGAGTGCCTTCCTTAATGGTCATCTACATGAGTTGGTATATGTAAAGAAACCCCCGGGTTTTGAGGATCCTAACTTTCCGAACCATGTCTACAAACTCGATAAGGCACTCTATGGCCTTAAACAAGCCCCACGTGCGTGGTATGAGCACCTTAAAGAGCTTTTGTTAGATCGTGGATTCGAAGTTGGGCAAATCGATCCCACTCTTTTTACTAAGAAGGTTAAGGGGGAGCTCTTCGTATGCCAACTATATGTAGACAATATCATCTTTAGTTCTACTAATAAAGCTTTTAATGATGAATTTTCAAAGCTTATGACTGACAGGTTTGAGATGTCCATGATGGGGGAATTACGGTTCTTTCTTAGATTCGAGATCAAGCAACTTAGAGAAGGAACCTTTATTAATCAAGAAAAGTACATCCAAGACATGCTCAAGAGATTCAAGATGACGGATCTAAATGGTGTCGCCACTCCGATGCAAACAAAATGTCATCTTGAACTTAACCCACATGGTAAAGATGTGGACCAAAAGGTATACCGGTCCATGATCGGCTCTCTTCTGTACCTCTGCGCATCTAGACCCGATATCGTGTTGAGTGTGGGAGTGTGTGCAAGGTATCAAGCAGCTCCTAAAGAAAGCCACTTAGTGGCGGTCAAGAGGATCTTTCGATATTTGGTTCATTCCCCTAACTTTGGTCTCTGGTATCCCAAGGGCTCCAATTTCTCTTTATGTGGTTATACTGACTGAGATTGGGCTGGTGATAAGGATGATCGGAAATCCACTTCTGGAGCTTGTCAATTCTTGGGAAGATCTCTCGTATGTTGGTCATCTAAAAAGCAGAATTGTATATCTCTCTCCACCGTTGAAGATGAATATGTTGTTGCTGCCAGCGCTTGCACTCAGTTATTGTGGATGAGGCAAACTTTAAAGGAATACGGTGTCAATTGTGACAAAGTGCCTATTTTATGTGATAACAAAAGTGCAATAAAAATTGCGTATAATCCAGTACAACACACAAGGACGAAGCATATTGAGATTCGGAATCATTTTATTCGAGACTATGTTGCTCGCGACGATATTGATCTATCCTTTGTGAGCACGAAGAACCAACTTGCGGATATTTTTACAAAGCCACTTGATGAAGCAAGATTCTGCTACTTGAGGAATGAGCTAAATATCATTGATTCCAGGAGCTTGTATTGATTACCCATGCACTCACTCGTACATCTCAATCCTTCTTTGGTCTAGGTGTGTGGTCCTAACTCATTGGGCTAACCCTCCCCCCATAATGCCAAAAGCAAGATAAATCATTTCTCTTAATATCATTTTGTGATATGTGAGCTTATTGATGAGTAGTGGTCGTGAACCCAAGATATATCTTCGCGGTGTCACACCATACACTCCAACAAGGTGGCTTCGGCCACCGCCCTCTCCCTTGAGGAGAATTGGATCTTTTTGGCTATTTTTTGCTCTCTCATGTTCTTATGGGAATCACACTCAATCTTGGCTTTTATTTGATTTGGATCTTGCAATTTTGAGGATGATAACAAGGACGAGGACTACGAGTGATCCCGTGGGGCGCTAGCATCGCCCATCTCCATTTTTGGTATCTCGATGCCAAAGGGGGAGAAGTAGTTCTATTAGGATGTTCGTGGATTTGCATGGGTCGGGCATAAGCACTTGCATTTTTCTATTCGTTGTTCTCTTTCTTGCTTATGCCCATTTAGCGTTGAACTTTAAATTTGTGGTTTGTGGTTGTTTGAGACTCTATGTGGTTGTCTGGATTATGCCTATGGATTTCATCTCATGGATTATGCTTATGGATCTATCTATTCATATCCTATTGCTGGAGGTTTTTATCACGGAAGGCGCTTATATTGGTTATCCGGTAATAATTGTGGCTTATGTCAAGGATGCCTTCCCTCTACCTCGGTGGTATGTTTTTGTTTCTCATATGTCTATGGAATAGATTCACCTATTTGTGTGCATTTGTATTCCAATGCAAAATTCTATTATGCACACATTGAGGGGGAGTCTCTTCCATGGCTATTACTGCTTGTCTTGTGACTTTTCCTGCAAATCCTAGTATTGTCATCTAACACCAAAAAGGGAGAGATTGAAAGAACATTTCATGTTTTCCCATGTTTTGCGTGTTAGATAACGATACTGTGGAGATTATTCATGTGCGCTAAGTGTACAGGAAGCTTTGAGGGGGGCCGGATTATCTGCCCCACCAAGGGCCGGATAATCCGGCCTACCTCATTGCTCAAAGGGAGCCAAGGCGCGTCGCTCAGTATCCGGTCAGATTTTCTCCCGGAAAATCTGAACTGGGCGGTTTTTCCTCCCCAGGCCGGATAATCCGGTAGTCGCATGGGCCGGATAATCCGGCCCCCAGTTTTTGAGCAAAAGGAGCCAAGGCGCGTCGCTCGGTATCCCGTCAGATTTTCTCCCGGAAAATCCGAACTGGGCGGTTTTTCCTCCCCAGGCCGGATAATCCGGCCTTCACATAGGACTGGATAATCCGGCCCCCAGAAGTTGATCAAGGGCAAGCTCGGTGCGACGCTCTGATAGGGGGGCGGTTTATCTGCCAGATATTCCGAGTCTGGGGCGGAGTTTTCCCCAGGCCGGATAATCCGGCCCTCACTTGGGCCAGATAATCCGGCCCCCAAAGTGTCCAACGGCTGGTTTCTGAAGGGGGTATAAATACCCCTTCTTTCCTAACGTTCAGAACTCTTGATTTATTCGAAATTATCCAGACATTATGCAAGAGCTCTCATTCTTGATCTCCCACTTCAACCATCCGAAGGCTTTGATCTTTGGAGGAATTGAAGGAGGAGAAAACCATCATCATCATCACGAATGAAGCGCATCAACTCCTCTCCATTCACTTGGAGAAATCCCTGATCTAGTATTCTTGTCAATACCTAGATCTTGTTCATTGTATTTGATAACTTTGTTCTTGTGGCAACTTGTTGTCATTTCGGGAGCCTCCAAGTTGTTTGTGGAGTTGTTGCCCCGCTAGTTGTGTAAAGGCGTCGGTGCCCGCCTCGAAGGGTACCCATAGTGGAAAGGTGGATCAGGCCTTTGGTGGCGGGATCCATCGGAGAACATGGTGAGGCCTATTGTGGCGTGGTGGTCTTAGTACCACCCACCCCTCAAACACAGACGTACTTCCCTTAACAAGGAAGGAACTGCGGTCAAACAAATCCTGTGTCTCCACGTGCTTCACTATGGTTTACCCGTTCCTCTTCCACTCGCTCTTTACTCGCTAGTAGATAGGTTTGCATATAGGGAAATTCCACCTAATAGTTTATCTAGAGAATTTACCCTTTGTGCTAAGCCTAAAATTGAAAAAGTATTAAAATTTGGAGTAGCACCTATTCACCCCCCTCTAGGTGTTCATATGATCCATTTCAGATGCCTCCTAAAAAAGAAGCTATTGGGACTGGCCTCCTTGGAAAGGACGTTGGTCAGGCAGAGATCGCGAATCCTTTGGCTCCATGAAGGGGATGCTTGCACGCGTTTCTTTCATACCCATGCGAGCCATCGCAGGAGGAAAAACTTCATTGGGCACCTCCTGGTGGATGAGGTCATGCAGTGGATAGTTTCTTTGAGAAGGCTCTAGCCGTGGATAGTTTCTTTGAGAACTTGCTCGGGGTGGCTAATGAGCGACCTTTCTCGCTCGACCTAGACTACCTCGGTCTGCAATCTATGGACCTCCAACACATTGACGGGGCATTCATAGAGGAGGAAGTGCTTTCAGCCATCCGGGGCATGCCTTTGGACAAATGCCCCGACCCTGATGAATTCTCTAGTCGCTCCTTCGTGACCTGTTGGACCATTATTAAGAAGGATGTCATGGACGCCTTCCACTCTCTATCCAGGCTGGACAATCGTGGATTCGGCACTGTGAATAATGCCTTGATCTCTCTGCTACCCAAGAAGCAGGGTGCGGAAGAGCTTCAAGACTTCAGATCCATCAGCCTAATCCATGGCATTGCTAAGTGGGTGGCCAAGGTGATCGCGAACCGAATTACCCCATCTTGCCTCAAGTGGTGGGGGTGCACCAAAGTGCCTTTGTGCGTGGACGATGTCTGCACGACAACTTCATGATGGTTCAGGGTACGGCTCGCAAGCTTCATGCTAACAAAACCTCCGCGATCCTGCTCAAGCTGGACATCACTAAGGCCTTCGACACAGTGGATTGGGCCTTCCTATTGGACGTCCTGAAGAAGCTAGGCTTTGGTGAACGCCTCCTCACATGTATATGCACGCTGCTCTCCACGGCATCCACACGTGTCCTCTTGAACGGCTGTCCCGGGGCCAAAGTGGCCAACCGTCGAGGCCTCCGGCAAGGAGACCCTCTCTGCTCACAGCTATTCATCCTGCTAATGGAAGTGTTCCACCTGATGATAGTGAAGGCAGAAAGTCTATGCCTTCTATCCCGACTGGTGGCGTCCGGTTTGAGGAAACGTACCTCAATTTATGCGGATGACGTGGTCACCTTCTTGCGGTCGACTGTTGTGGACTTCTGGGTGATCTCGTCGATCATCGTCGATTTCGGTGCGGCCTCGGGCCTCCGCACCAACTTCTCTAAATGCTCGGTCAACCTAATAAGATGCTCTGAAGAGGACAGATTGCTGGTAACCCAGGAGCTACAATGTCCGATTGCGCAGTTCCCGCTATGCTACCTGGGGCTACCGCTCTCCCTGCGCAAACCTTCAGCGGCGCAGCCTGAGTCGTTGGTTAACCTGGTGGCCTCTAAGCTGCCACTGTGGAAAGCATCGATGCTCAATCGTGGTGGGAGGTTGGAGCTGGTCAAGACGACTCTCTCTGCCATCCCAATTTTCGCTATGATGTCACTCGACATCCCGATCGAGATCATCATCGCTATAGAGAAAATCATCAGGGGTTTCTTGTGGAAAGGCAGAAAGGATGTTCATGGTGGCCACTGCCTAGTGGCTTGGGACAGGGTGTGCATGCCAAAGGAGATGGGGGCATTGGCATCCCCAATCTGCGCCTTATGAATGTGGCGCTGAGGGCCAGATGGTTATGGCTGAGGCATGTGGAGCTAGACAAGCCGTGGAAAGGGCTAGACATTAAGGTCCCAGTGTTGGCTAGGCAGCTCTTCGACACGGCGACCACTTCGGTGGTAGGAGATGGTGCTACGACACTCTTCTGGATAGACAAGTGGATCCCATGCGGTCGCATCAACGAGTTTGCGCCAAACCTTTTTGCAATGGTGCCAGTTCATGTTGCTGCCACATGCAAGTTCCGGGAGGGCGTCGCCGGTGGCTGGCTACACGACATCTCCCCTGACTTGGGCGTCACGGCAATCATAGATCTCCTTGAGGTGGCAACCGATTAGAAGGAGTCAACCTGACAGTTGGAGAGCAGGACATTCTCAAGTGGAGCTGGGACCCAAGCAATTGTTTCACGGCCAAATCCTGTTACCAGGCACTCTTCGCTGGTAGGACCTCGATGGCGGGAGCCCTGCAGATCTGGCGCTCGCGAGCGCCCGCCAGCTGCAAAGTTTCACTTTGGCTGGCAGTAAGGAACAGATGCTGGACCGCAGATAGACTTCAGAGACATGGTTTGCAGCACCCCGCTGCCTGTCCCTTCTATGACCAGTGTGGAGAGACCATCAATCACCTCCTGATGGGTTGCGTTCTCGCCCGGGAGGTGTGGGCTACCTGCCTGAACTGGTAGGGCAAAAGCCATTAGCTGCCCGAGCAGGACTCCAGACTTACGACCTGGCTGCAGGAAAGGAGAGGTGGCAAGGGTCGGGATCGGGACCTGTGGACCGGGATTTCGCTGGTCTGTTGGACGCTCTAGCGCCATCGGAATGACATTGTGTTTGAGGGAGTCTCTCCATCTGCGGCAGAGGCTATCCGTAAGATTTCCTCCGAGGCAGAGCTGTGGAGGGCAGCAGGTCTTTTCCGCGACTGTTTAGAACAGGTGGACAAGTGGAGATGCCGCGAGTAGTCATCTAGTGCGTGTGTGCTATCATTTTGACAGTGTGGGTCCGCTCGGGGCGTCTGTGCTCCAGCGGGTTGTAATGCTCGGCCGCTTGGCCCTTCTTCTATGAAAACAATACGTCTCACAGGGCGTATCCTTGAAAAAAAAAGTTTCGGCCAGGATTCTCATGTGTTTCCTAACAGTTTGGTAGTGCTGTTTTTGGAAGTAGCCTAAAATTGGTGATGAACCTGCGGCATGGGGTTAGGCTGAGACACACGGATGTTCTGTTATAGTACTGCTAAGGTCGTGTGGAAATTATCCAAAGATACACGTTTCTCGGTCTAGTCTATGCATCAACATTGTGCTACAAGTTTTTTTCCCTCGATGATTTCTTTGGAAAATTCGAATCCCTTTGAAGATTTACGTGGTCTTGAAATATGTGTAAGGTGATATTCTAAAGTCTAGATAAAAAAGGAAACAAACTGAAGTAAGATTCCACTGATAATTTTTAAGAATAATGAATTGCACAGGTCACACTGTTTGATTCAGAAAATAGACAAGAGCCACATAATTGTGCAAGGATAGAATCACACGAGCTATAGATGCTTAACAAAAAAGCAGGAATTGTACAACAAGTAGCTCATGATCCGTGAATGACCTATTAAGTCATGATAGACCATTACCAGTGCATGACAACAAGGCAGGAACGAGTGACTTAATTCATTTCCAACATACATAAATAGCCAGAGAAAGCATCTCGTATTGTCTCAGAGTGATAACTTAGTAATGTTCTCTCATACCAACTTGAAATAGATATTGTGAGGCATTGGAGTAAGCCAAAATAGTCTATCTTGTTGTGGGTAGTGTTTGCGACCATAAACGCCGATGGAAAGCTGTAAATTCGTCTTCTCCCCAATCCAATCAAACAAAATGCTCAAACTAGTGTGGCTAGGGCGCCGATTTCTGCTATCTGCTTCTGCATCCTAGCCTCTTACCGTGTACAAGTGGTTCGTGCAAGTGAGGATGTATAGATCGTCGTTGTAAAACCAAACCCTTATCTAGTCGTCCATCTGGCCGAGCAAGGTGCGTTTGGTACACCTTCTACCGTTGTACGTCTTCTTCGGTTCTTCCCGGTCCTATTGTGGAGCCGGTAGGTAATGCTCCGCGATCTATCCAATTCCTTGCCCGTAAGAACATCAGGAAAGGTAGCGAGGAAGTGGTCTTGTGCCTCGGTGATGATGTTGTGTGTCCACTATCCTGACGGCGTCCACTGCAGAAGCGACCTTGTCAAAGCAGATGATTATTTACCCGCAAAAAAGGTGATAATTGTTGCTAACAGGAGTGTGCGTCATCTGTGAGCGGCCCCTACCAACGTAGCTTCTACAGTAGATTTACAAAGCGTTGTAACATATCCCTAATTGAAGTGTTGTGGTAGAAAATAGAACTATACGAAGGAGTTATTTGGAGTTGCTCTTTCTTCTGAATTATTGGAAGCCTACTATTACCCAAATGCTGGGAGCTAGGCCATCCCGCAAATTTTTGCGCCGATATGCGGTACCTAGGCCTAAAAGTGGTCTTTTCAGATACCGTAAAACGGCTCGTACCATAATTTTTTTTGCCGTTTCCCACAAAATGGCCCGTCTTTCCCGCATATACTTGTGTGGGGGCGCTGGCCCGCATCCATTTTTCCCTTCTTCCCCCGCCCAGAAACCCTCGCTGCCGCCCGTCCCTGTCTTCGATTACGGCCGACTGCGCGGACGGAAAACACATCGCCGCCGCCAACCTCAGTGTCCACCCCCTCTTGCCATGGCCAGCCAATCGAGCCGTGATTTGGGCGGATGCGGCCGCGGTTGCCGTCGGAGCAGCAGGAGCTCCGGCCGGCGAGCTCGCCTGCCGCTGCCGTCGGAGGAGGAGCACAAGCGCGTCCCTGTGAAGGGACACATCGTCGCCCCCCTGTTTCCGCCTGGCGATGTAGAAGAGATGCTGCTGGCGGAAATGTGTGCCCTCCCACCGGTCGTCCACAAGTCTGCTGTCAACGACGAGCAGGAGGAGGTCTTGGTCACCGAGGCCAAGTACCACTCGCTGTGCACTGCGGTCATGCAGATCGTGCAACACCGGAAGCGCCGCTGCGACGCGCACAGGGCAGAGAAGCGCGAGTTCCTCCGTGTCTGTCGCCTCTCCTTCTGCGAGCACATGGGGCGGCTCAAGGCCCTGGAAGCCCACTTACCCGACGAGTACTTCATGGCCGACGACTTCGGCAACACCGGAACCGACGAGGAGTAAGCGCGTAGCACCGCCGCCGTTGATGATCCGGTGAGTAGGTACCACCGGTAAAGCTCCGTAGATGCTAGGTGAAGTCTGGATGCAGGGCGCGACATCAAATTCTGTTAAACTTTTATGTAGATCTAGATGATCAAAACCTCCTCTATATAATCTGGCGCCAATGTGTGATGATTTTTAAATATACAGTTTGGATTAGTGTATCTGTTTCGACCCATGGTTTTCCATACCGCAAACAAGGTTTTCGATTTATCGCATCTGCCATTTGCAGTATCACGATATGCGGTATCTTCTAAAGATGCTCTAAGAGCATCTCCACTCGAGGCCCTAAAGGCCCCCTAAAAGACCATGGGGGATGCTGGTGGACGAATTCACGCCTAGCCCACCTCCCAAATTAGTTTTGGTGCCGACGCGTGATACGTACCAAACGTATCAATGTTTTACAAATACCTTGATCAACATTGTGATGATGCATGTCACCTCAAAAATTATTCTTTTTTTATCACTTACCTACTCGAGGACGAGCAGGAATTAAGCTTGGGGATGTTGATACGTTGCAAACGTATCTATAATTTTTGATGTTCCATGCTTGTTTTATATCTACTTTCTTATGTTTTGTCCACACTTTGGAGTATTTTTACATATTTTCTGAAACTAACCTATTAACAAGATGCCACAGTGCCAGTTGCCTGTTTTCTGCTGTTTTTGATTTCAGAAAAGCTAGTAAGGAAATATTCTCAGAATTTGACCGGATAAAAGCCAAAGTCAATATTTTATCCGAAGCAAGACGAAGTCTAGATGGGAGACGAAGCGGGGAACCAGGACGGACACACCCTAGGGTGGTGCAGCCAGCCCTAGCCACGCCACCACCAGGTGTGGGCCCCCTGGTGCTCCACGGACCTAGCCCTTCCGCCTATAAAAGCCTCCCGGGACGAAAACCCTCAGTAACCCGATCAAAATTCCACGAAAGAGTGTGTAGCCGTCATCGTCTCCATTCCTAGATTGGGAGGGATCTGAAGCTCTTCCCGACACCCTGCCGTAGGGGAGAGATCACCCTAGAGGCCTTCTTCATCACCATGCCTTCCTCCGGTGTGATGCGTGAGTAGTTCATCCCTGTACTACGGGTCCATGTAGTAGCTAGATGGTTGGTTCTCCTCCTTTGTGCTACCAGGTTTAGATCTTGTGAGCTCTATTCATGATCAAGATCATCTATTTGTAATCCTACATATTGTGTTTGCGAGGATCCGATGGATATTGAGATGCTATTTCAGATTGATTATTAATTCTATCATGTCTTTGTTATTTGTGATCTTGCATTATCTCCGTTGTTAGTAGCTATCTTGGCCAAGTAGATGCTAGCAACTCCAAGAGGGAGTATTTATGCTCGATAGTGGGTTCATGCCTCTAGTAATCTGGGGAAGTGACAGAAATCTCTAAGGTACTAGATGTGATGTTTCTACTAGGAAGAAAACAACAATCATTTGTTCATAGAACAATCGTATTGTTTACTTTACACACTTTCCTTAATGCAATTATCTGTTGCCTGCAACTTAATACTGGAGGGGGTTCGGATGATAACCTGAAGGTGGATTATTAGTCATATATGCAGTTAGATTACGGTCTATGTATAATGTTGTAATGCCCAATCAAGTCTCATAGGAGTCAAGATGATTAGTATATGCATGGTATGGTTTCTCGATGTCTGTCAATTGCCCCGCTGTAATTTGTTCACACAACATGTCATCTATCTTAAGGAGAATCACCATTAGTGAACTATGGACCCCAGTCCATTCTTTTACCATCAATCTACAATCCACTATTTACTATCTGCAAGCAATTACTATCTTCTACACAATATGTTTAATCCTTTGTTTTTAGCAAAACTGGTGAGATTTACAACCTCACTATAAGTTGGGGGCAAAGTTCTGTGGTTGTGTTGTGCAGGATTCCAAGTTGGAAACAACACCTTGGAGGTGTTTCCTTGCTCCTACTGGTTCGATAACCTTGGTTTCATAACTGAGGGAAAACTTGCTATTGTGCTCATCGTACTTGCCTCTTGGGGTTCCCCAACGAGCTCGATACATTTTGAGCCATCAAGCACTTTTTCTGGCGCCGTTGCCTGGGAGTCAAGGACATCTTCACAAGGGGAGTCCCTCATGACCAATCTATTTACTTTGTTTTATTTGTTTTGCTTAGTTTATTTCTGCTTTGTTTGCTTGTTTCTTTATCAAAAACACAAAAAATTAGTTGTTCTTGTTTGCTTCCTTTATTAAAAACACTCAAAAAATTAGTTCCTATCTCAAGTTGCTATTATGTCTAGCACTGCTCCAATCACTATGTCGCCCTAGGAAATGATTTTTACTTTCAAGCAAGGAATTGAAGAGAGTTTCAAAGAAGCTTGGTCTAGAATCTCTGATTTACATGAAAAAACTGAACCTAAAATGACTCAAAGCTTGTTTCTTAGTACTATTTACTTTGGAACTGCTCTTTGCTATAGGTATGCTTTGGATGCCGTTGTAGGAGGAGATTTCCTCCAATGCAATGATGGTGAACCTTTTAATATCATAAAGAAGTTGCTCTTAACATATAACTTGCCTAGCAAATCTGATTCTTCCTTTATAAACATATTTGCTAGACTGAACACTCTTGAGACCAACACTACTAGTTTAAAAGAATGCTATAACATGCTTAGAGAGCATCATGAATATGTTCCAATAAATTGCGATTCTTCAAAATGGCTTCCTACAGTAAAAGTTGTTATAAATAATGAAACTTTTCATGCTCGATGTGATATCATGTCTGAATTCTATCTTATGCCTAAAGATATCTATGAATCTTTGAATCTTTGGGGACTTTCTGAAGGGGGAGAAGAAATACCTCTTACTAATAATGCCACGATATTACCCATTGGAATAGCTGAAGGAGTGTTTACAAAAATTCTAGGGAAAATGGTGTCTACTGATTATCTTGTTATTGAATGTGTAGGAAAAGGATAAATTACACTTGGAAGATCCCTACTAAAACTCCTTAGAGCAATAATAGATGTGGAAAAGGGCATCATGCATTTTGCTTCTCCACCAAACAATCATACATTCCCCAAGGATAAGAATAAAGGTAAGAAAGGTAGGGGCAAGAATTTTGGTCTTAATGCTTCTTCATTTGAGAATACTTGATTCTTTCCTTTCTTCTTATGCCTAGATCGAAGGCGTTAAAGAAAAGCACATATTGGGAAATAAACCAAATTTCGTTAGGAGTCTTTTGTTGAGTCTTGGAAGTTATTGCTTCAGTAATAACCTCTTCTTATCCTTTTTGTGTGGTTTTTGTGCCAAGAGTAACCTATAATGAGAGAGAAGTAAGACTTGGGAAAGTTGCTATCCTGAAACAGATTTTTGTGCTTCGTTGTAAAATTTTGTGAAAAATCTCTATACGTCGGATTGAGCTTTAATTGTTTGTGCTTTTGCTCCAAGTTGTTATCTAACTTTCTTAGTTCAACACTTTTCGATTTGAGCAACAGAAGGTCTTCGAAAAAAATGGTTTTTACCTGCTGGTCTGTTTTGGCAGATTTCTGCCATTATTTGCATTTGCCTCTTAATCTCTTTCTCTTTGAGTTCTCTTTGATCACTTGAACTTTTTAAAGGAAGTGCTACTGTAACTTGTGTTTTAATGGAATTTTTACTTATGTTAAAACTAAACCTAAAGACTTATTATCTTGAGTACACTAATGTTGCTAACGAAGATTGTGTGAAGTTTTGTATGAAGGAAATTTTTAAGTGTAGGGAAGAATAATGCGATAAGATGAAGTATGGACAAAAGCTCAAGCTTGGGGATGCCACCCGTGTCACCCCAAGAAATATTCAAGAAGTACAAGCGTCAAAACTTGGGGATGTCCAAGGCATCTCCTTCTTCATCAATAAAAATCTCAGGTTCTCTTCCAAACACTTCATTTTTATTGTTTCATGCATAGTTGTGTTGTTCTTGGAGCGTCTTCATTTTCGTTCTTAGTTTTCGTTTGCTTAGTTTGCTTGAATAAATTGGTTGGACCCCCATATTCATACATTAGTTTTCAAATAAGTTGGTTTTGATTGGAAAAGAGTAGGAAAAGTTCATGCTTAAGTGGTATAAAAGGAGTCTTGTTTTTTGCTGTGGCTTAGACTTTGTCATGTCATGCTTGATATTTTTTTGGATTTTTGCTTAGTGATTATTGTTCTAGCATGACTTATTATAAACAATTGAGATTGCTTAATGTGACTTGAAAGAATCATGTGTTGTTTTAACATATAAAAGCATGTTATTGTGGTATTCTCCTTTAATGCTTTATTTGGGTTGATTTGGCGTATGCTCACACCATGTTAAGACTATTCCAAGTCACCATAGACTCTATGGTCATTTAGTTTTCGACTTGTAATATCACTTTATGCTTTAATTAATGATGTTTTGTCGCTTTGCATGATTATGGCCATTATTGCTCTCTTAATTGGTTGCTCCCAGTCTTTTGCTAGCCTCCATGCCAAGTATGAGTTCCACTCATGCATCCAACTCCAAATAAAACCAAGTTATTCTAAAGAGTCCACCATACCTACCTATTAGCATTTGCTATTCCAATTATATTCATGTTTTTATCTACCTTCCGAATTAAACTTGTTATGTGAAAATTAGTGATTAAAGCTCTCACAAACTTGATGGCACACTTTACTTTTCTTGCACTTAATAAACTTGAACCATTGTGCCCATCTATGTTGCGTATATTCTTGCACTTTATAAGTTGTGAATTAGCAGAACCATGTTACCATGGGGAACGCTTTCAACATTGCACTTTATTTGGTTGATATCATGTTCTTTTGCTTATGGATCCCGGTGGTGTGAAATAAAGGGGAGATTGTAAGCTCATGGAGTTTGTATATGTGTTAGAGAAACGCCTGGGCCACTAGCCTATGCCATGCCTAATCATGGTGGAAACTTGCAGCATAACCATAGTGAGCAATATATGAAGCATCCTCAATAAAAACCTATGCAAATAGCAAATAAAAAGATCGTTGAGATGCTCATTGTCTGCTTGCCTTGTCATTTTGATATGGGAATGCTTCCGTATCATTGGGCAAGGGGTACCCCGTTGGTGGTTCTCTATGATACACATGTACTTACAATGACAAGAACTTACTCGTGACTAAAGTTGAGTAGCATGAGGTTCGGTCTTCGTAAGTAAGGGGCATGATATTTCAACTTATAACTTGTCAAGCATATCCTCATATTCATTCACTTTAAACTTAATCACCTAAATATTCTTATGATAGGGGAAATGAGAGCTGAAAGCTAATAAGTACCATAATTTTTGGAAGCTCTTTATGAGACTTGAATTCCTGCTTCCTTCTATGAAGGGCCTTTCTTTTACTTTTATGTTGAGTCTCCATCTTCTATATTTATGCACCTATTGAGAGAGCATAGTGGTCATTCTTAGTTTAATATGCATTGTACAAAAACTTGTTGATTGATTCATAACTTTGATATTGCTTGTTCTTAAACTATTTATATCTAGTCACCCTTATGAACTTTGAAGGTGTCCTATGCATTTATGTTTTGCCACACTTTGAGGGACAAGCTGAATACCATTCTTATTATGCTTTCTATATGTGAAACAAACAAACATCTTTCAAAGCATTGTTATTCATGAATCTTTTGTTTGTACCTTTTCATGTTATAACATAGTTGCTATGTCTTATTGTTAGAACTACATCTTTCATGCTATGTTAAAGTACTATGATCCCAACTATCAATGTTTTACAAATACCTTGATAAACATTGTGATGGTGCATGTTACCTCAAAAATTATTATTTTCTTGATCACTTACCTACTCGAGGACGAGCAGGAATTAAGGTTGGGGATGTTGATATGTTGCAAACTTATCTATAATTTTTGATGTTCCATGCTTGTTTTATATCTACTTTATTATGTTTTGTCCACACTTTGGAGTATTTTTACACATTTTCTAGAACTAACCTATTAACAAGATGCCATAGTACCAGTTGCCTATTTTCTGCTGTTTTTGGTTTCAGAAAAGCTAGTAAGGAAATATTCTCAGAATTGGACCGGATAAAAGCCAAAGTCAATATTTTACCCGAAGCAACACGAAGTCCGGATGGGAGACGAAGCGGGGAACATGGGCGGCCACACCCTAGGGTGGTGCGGCCAGCCCTAGCCGCGCCACCACCAGGTGTGCCCCCCCTGGTGCTCCACCGACCTAGCCCTTCCGCCTGTAAAATCCTCCCGGGACGAAAACCCTAAGTAACCCGATCAAAATTCCATGAAAGAGTCTGTAGCCGCCGTCATCTCCATCCCTAGATCTGGAGGGATCTGAAGCTCTTCTCGGCACCCTACCGGAGGGGAGAGATCACCTTGGAGGCCTTCTTCATCACCATGCCTACCTCCGGTGTGATGCGTGAGTAGTTCATCCCTTGACTATGGGTCCATGTAGTAGCTAGATGGTTGGTTCTCCTCCTTTGTGCTACCATGTTTAGATCTTGTGAGCTCCGTTCATGATCAAGATCATCTATTTGTAATCCTACATGTTGTGTTTGTGGGGATCCGATGGATATTGAGATGCTATTTCATATTGATTATTGATTCTATCATGTCTTTGTTATTTGTGATCTTGCATGCTCTCTGTTGTTAGTAGCTATCTTGGCCAAGTAGATGCTAGCAACTCCAAGAGGGAGTATTTATGCTCGATAGTGGGTTCATGCCTCTAGTAATCTGGGGAAGTGACATAAATCTCTAAGGTACTAGATGTTATGTTGGTACTAGGGAGAAAACATCAATCCTTTGTTCATACAACAATCGTATTGTTTACTTTACACACTTTGCTTAATGTAATTATTTGTTGCCTGCAACTTAATACTGGAGGGGATTCGGATGATAACCTAAAAGTGGATTATTAGTCATAGATGCAGTTGGATTATGGTCTATGTATAATGTTGTAATGCCTAATCAAATCTCATAGGAGTCAAGATGATTACTATATGCATGGTATGCTTTCTCGGTGTATGTCAATTGCCCCGTTGTAATTTGTTCACCCAACATGTCATCTATCTTAAGGAGAATCACCTCCAGTGAACTATGGACCCCGGTCCATTCTTTTACCATCAATCTACAATTCACTATTTACTGTTTACTGTTTACTTTCTATAAGCAATTACTATCTTCTACATAATACGGTTAATCTTTTTTTTCAGCAAAACCGGTGAGATTGACAACCTCACTGTAAGTTGGGGGCAAAGTTCTATGGTTGTGTTATGCAGGATTCCAAGTTGGAAACAACACCTTGGACGTGTTTCGTTGCTCCTACTGGTTCGATAACCTTTGTTTCATAACTAAGGGGAAACTTGTTACTGTGCTTATCATACCTTCCTCTTAGAGTTGCCTAACGAGCTCGATACATTTTGAGCCATCAAAGCGGCCTGTTTTGTTATCCGGCGTCCCCAGGCCGAACCCAACCCACGGGAGGAGGGGGGCTAGCGAGGGCGCCGGATGCCGTGTTTCTGGCGGGAAGGCGCGGGGAAGCTGGCATGAGAAAAGGCTGGTCGTCGCGGGCCACCCCTGTCAGCGTCAGCGGCCGACGCGTTCGGTCCATCTTCCCCCTCGCCTTCCACGCCCCCGGTAATGGAGCTGCTGCCCGCCGATCAACCTTTTGCATGCGAGCAGCCAAGTCCCGTCCGCCATGCCTACCACCTCGCCTGCCGCGTCACCGCCGCGCATTAAAACCCCCTCCTTCCCCGCGGATCCTCACAACCCAGTTCCATCCTCGCATCCCCTCTGCCGTCTTTCCAACCACCCAATCGCTCGCCATGGAGAGATACCCAGGAGACGGAGCCGCTGCGAACGGGTTTTGGCGTCGTTCTCTGCGTGTCCACGAGGCACACGCGCTATGGGAGGCGCGGTACCTAGCGTCGCCAGACGTGCGGTGCCTGCACAACTGGGTGCTCAGCACCGGTGGCTGGTCCGTCCGACCGGTCCCCCGTGGGCAAGCGCGGCAGGCGGAGATCTACTGCCATTACTGGGAAGTCCTCTCTCTAGAGGAGCAAAACAATCCCGGCTAGGATCCTGACAACGCGCCGGCATGGGACGCGTTCTTTGAGGCCCAGCACCAGTCCTGCCTCGAAGCCTAAGATGGCAACGGCCCCCCATCGGTGGACAGCAACCTCGAAGGGCGGACCCGGTGGTGCAGTGCCCTAGGCCGGACGCTCGCCTGGGTCCTCGAGTATATCACCGCCGGTAACAACCTGCCGCTAACGATGCTTCCTCGGTATAGGCCATGCTACCCGGACCAGCGGTGGGCGCCGCGCCATGCCGCCCGCTCTTCCTCCACGTCTTTGTCATCGAGGTCTTTGTCGCCTTCGGCTCGCTACTCCCCGTACTCCACGATGTCGCCGCGCCTCTCAGCTATCTTCGCACCGGTGAAGGACGAGTACGAGGAGGCTCCTCCGTCGCACCGTGGCGCCGCAGTTAGGGGTCCACGCGAGCGATCACCTCCCCGTGGCCGCTTGCGCCTCGCCGCGCCCCAGCGCCAGGTGAAGAAGGAGTGGATGCCGCCGCCGGAGTACAAGGCGGCATCCCTCCAGCTGAAGATCGACGAGGACCCGGAGGAGTTCCCGGGCCAGCGTGTCGCCGAGCGCGCCTCCTTCGAGGCCGTGCCGCCAACGACGGACGCATTTGCGGAAGCTTGGTTCATGGACGAGTATTGGCCGAGCGAGCGCGTCGTCCTGTTCATCGACCTCGAGGGCGACGACGGCGGGCCCGACTGCTCAATCTGGGGCGGCTATCCGGGCCAGGGCTGCGGCACCATGCCGCAGCCGAAGCAGGAGCCCGGCGACGACGATGACTAGGGTTTAGGTTTTTCTAAATGTTTTGTATGAACATGTTTGAACTATAATGGATATCTTGTATGGGGGCACGGCTGGAAAGCAGCACCCCATATCATGAACGCATCCGACGCCCCCCCTCCCCCTACGGTCCAAAATCAGGCCGCGCTGGACGCCGTAGGGGACGAGTGGAGATGCTCTAAGTTCTCCCATCTAGTAGTACTTTTGTAGACAATGTATGAATAATATGGAAAATGGTATTTTATCATAATTAATGGAAGAATACCTGCAAAAAAAGTTAATGGAAGAAAGTATTTTTTATCAGAATTAGTAACTAAGTACTTTTTTTATGTAAAAGATACTCGTCTGCCGTCGGAGGATAATTACGGAACATCTTAATGGATAACTATCCTTCCATCCAAGGTGCGGATACGTTTCGTTTCCTGACCTCAACCAAACACGCCCTTAACATATAGCCGGAACTTTACTTTATCTATAAAGCTGGTCATACGTATCTATCTATTCTATTATATATTACTAGCTGAATGCTCGTGCGATTGCTATAGAATAAAAGGAAAAACATATCATAATTACTTAGGGTCACACCTTGTTACCAGAAATATAACAAAAGGAAAAAACATATCATAATTATTTAGGGTCACACCTTGTTACCAGAAATATTACACTGTTACATTCCTCCTGCTTTTTCCCGGCATGAATTTAATTATAAAGCACATGAAAAGGAACTTAGTGAATGGATAATATCTAGAGAGCTCGACAATATTAGTATATGCACGCCTCGCTGCATACCACATTTGGGAGCTGCTATGGTGTTCTATATCTATGGAGGTATGGCTTAAATGCAGACTTGTCCATATATTAGAATGTCCATCTAGTGCATACTTGTGAGATTTCTATAAGAGATGGATGACATGGATCAGGTGAACATTTACTTCCCGCGAACACAAATACTTCAGATAGAAATAACGATAATCTGTTTTGCATGCTAGATCCATGTGCCCCATTCTTGGTGAAGTCCTTGCTGAACTTCTGAACAGTTTGATGAAGTTTGCCTTCAGTCAAAAAAATTCAATAAAACTCACCATAAAGTTAATTTAAATATATCTCCAATATATTGAAGCAATCAAGAGATTGAGCTAAAAAACCAATCAAATACGGAAATTACCAGACTTCTTCGCTAGGAGGAACTCAAATGGTACCAACGCTCTAAGGCAAAATTTGTCTTTGAAGGAGATGCGAATACAAGATACTTCCATGCAGTTACCAATGACAAGTATAAGAAGAAACTTATTCACTCTTTAATTCAAGATGAAGGTACGATTGAGGGCCAGGAGCAGTTAAAAGCTTATATTACTAGTTATTACAGGGACCTGTTTGGGGCACCGTCAGAAAACTCTTTCGAGTTGGACGAGTCCCAAACAGGGGATATCCCGCAGGTTTCGGTTTAGGAGAATACCTTTTTAACCACCCCTTACACCGAGGAGGAGGTCAAGAGAGCTGTTTTTCAGATAGAACATAACAAAGCGCCAGGTCTTGATGGCTTTCCAGGAGAATTTTATCAACAGTTCTAGGAAGTCATTAGAGAGGATCTGATGCTTCTCTTCTCTTTTCTGCACGTTGATCAGCTAGAACTTTTTAGACTAAATTTTGGCAACATTATTTTACTACCTAAGGTTAATAATGCGGAACGTATACAATAGTATCGACCAATCTGCCTTCTTAATGTTAGTTTTAAAATATTTACAAAAGTTGCTACTATTAAACTGAATTTAGTAGCTGATCATGTTGTTCGACCATCTCAAACTGCTTTCATGCAAGGACGAAACATCCTAGATGGTGTAGTAATCCTTCATGAGACAATCCATGAACTACACTTAAAAAAATTAAATGGTGTATTGTTCAAGATTGACTTTGAGAAGGCTTATGACAAGGTTAATTGGCAGACACTTCGTATGAAAGGTTTTTCAGAGGAGTGATGCAATCTCATATAGTCTTTTGTGACTGGGGGTAGTGTAGCCATTAATGTCAATGATGACACTAGCAAATACTTCCAGACCAAAAAGACTAAGACAAAGGAAACCGCTACCGCATATACTATTTAATATAGTGACTGATATGTTGGCTATCCTGATTGAGAGAGCTAAGGCTGCCAGCCAAATTGAAGGACTAGTTCCCCATCTTGTTGATGGTGGCATTTCTATTCTTCAATACGCTGATGATACTATCATTTTTATGGAACACGATCTAGACAAAGCTAAGAATCTGAAATTAATACTATCAGTATTTGAGCTTCTCTCCGGACTAAAAATTAACTTCCATAAGAGTGATTCGTATTGTTTTGGCGAGGCTGAGAATGAGGCCCACCTATACGCTGAACTATTCGGCTGTAGCTTGGGGCAATTTCCAATCAATTATCTGGGAATGCCGATTCATTATCGGCGACTCACAATTGCTGAATGAAAACTCGTTGAGGAAAGATTACAAAAATGTCTTGATAGTTGGAAAGGAAAATTACTATCACTTGGTGGAAGCCTTGTTCTCATAAACTCAGTACTCACAAACATGATACTGTATATGATCTCATTTTTTCAACTACCAAAAGGTGTCTTGAAGAAAATGGATTATTTCTGATCAAGATTCTTTTGGCAAGATGATGGTAAAAAAAGAAATATCAACTTGCCAGATGGAACATGGTTTGCAGACCGAAAGAATATGGTGGACTAGGCATACATGATTTGCAAGTCAAAAACACCGCACTTCTGGGTAAATGGTTGTTCAAACTACTTACAGAAGATGGTATCTGGCAAACCATTCTTTGGAGCAAGTATATAGGCTCTAAGGCGGTGTCTCAAGTGGTTTGGAAACCTGGAGATTCACTCTTTTGGTGGGACTTATGGCGTCCAAAAAACACTTCTTTCAATTTGGTGTGTTTAATATTAAGGATGGATCACAAATTAGATTCTGAGAAGATGAATGACTTAGCCAAACTTCCCTACGTCATCAATATCCAGCTCTTTACTCAATTGTTAGACACAAAGGAGATGCACTTTCCAAAGTTTTAGAAACTTATCCTCCTAATGTGTCGTTTAGATGAAGCCTCATTGGACCTAGACTTGACTCATGGAACAATCTTTTATTAAGACTATCCACGGTACAGCTGTCTGAGGGGGTGGATGAGTTCAAATGGAATTTACTTCAGAGTGGTAAATTTTCGGTTGACTCAACGTATTAGGGCTTTGATCCAACCTGATATCCCTGTTGATAACAATATTAAAATTTGGAAAATGAAGTTACCCCTTAAGACGAAGATATTTGCTTGGTACCTTCGTGAAGGTGTAATTCTTACTAAAGACAATCTTGTTAAGAGGAATTGGCATGGAAGTACACAATGTGTATTTTGTCATCATCATGAGACAATACGACATTTATTCTTCCAATGTAAATTTGCTCGTGCTATATGGTCAATCATCCAAGTAGCCTCTGGTTTATCTCCTCCGCGATCGGTTGCCAATGTATTCGGCAATTGGTTAAATGGGATTCGGGATAAATATGTGACTTTATTTCGGGTGAGAGCGCTTGCCATTATTTGGTCGCTTTGGCTATGTAGAAATGACAGGATTTTTAATAACATAGTTTCTTCTTCTTTGCAGGTGATTTATCGCGCAACGGCTATCCTACGATCATGGATTCCGCTCCAGCGTATGGAGTTCCGTGACTTGTTTGCGGAGGGGTATAGGCGATTGGAGAATGTGGCGAGGGATATTTTCTCCCGACATGGATGGCAGCGTGATTTGCGGATTGAAATGTCATAGCCGCAGGCTGTTTTTTATGGATTGTAATTTTCGTACTTTACCGTAGTTTGGCTCTCGTTTTGTGATTGATCGGCTGTGCATCCTAGTTATGCAGAGGCCGGGAGTAAACATTGCTTTTAAGTAATAAAGCGTCCATTTCTAAAAAAAATTTGAAGCAACCAAGAAAGACAACTTTTAATGGCTTCCATCACCTAGGTGTGTTGGCATCAACACTACATCGACAAAGTCACAGACACCACGTGAATCTGCGAGATGAGCAAAAAAATTGGGGATAGAGGGATCCCGTCCTCATGTGCAGGTCATGATACACCACCATAATATCTCTAAGCTTGTGAGTTTCGATACAATGGCCAGCTTCACAGCTAATGCAATTGGGAATCCATCGTCTAGCTAATTCTGGCCATCAAAAATATAAATCAACCGAGCACATGATAGATGGTAACACCCGGAAGAAAATTTCAAGCTACAACACCATGGTGCTGAAATACAGACACAAACAAGTCCTGTTAAAATCAATGGTTGAACAATGGTTGCAAGTAGTACAGATCATCTTCATCCACATGAAAAGGGTACATCCCCGCGCGGGAGATCCAGCATCGAAGACGTTCACTTGCCGACTTGCATGCTCTCTCACGTCACACTAAAACAATCACCATAATCAAAATCACTTGTTACAGCGCACAACAGTGCCCAGGTCTGAATGTTGAATGTCCGATACATCTTCAATTAATAAATAAATCTATTGACTAAAGCAGATCCGTCATCTCTTCATGTCTTTGTTGCTAAGTAGGTATTATATTCCTGCTAGCCTCTGCTGTCGACGCCGCGTAAAAGAGAGCGAGGAATTGAGATCGACGACAGCGCATCCCAGCTAGCACCGTGGAAATATTAGGAAATGATAATTAACATTATCAAAGGATACACATCTTTCTAAGGCTCAACAACTAACAAAGAGAAAGGGTGGCTTGAGTGTATCAATGAGGCATCAAATTAGGCTATTGGAAACCAGCGCAAAGTGACATGTCCTAAACTCATGCGGGAATCATGATGGGAAATTTTAGGCGAAGACGTGGAGTACAGATAGGAAAAACTCTTGAACTTCCAAATATAGAAGATCAGATAAGCTTCACATAAGCAAGAACACTCCTTCATACAAATAGAGAAGGTCAGATAAGCTAGAAACATACTTGATGAATAGCCAAGAAGAGAACTTCCAAATTCTTCTCAGATAAAAAACTTGGAAACAAGCTTTCTTAATGAAGAGATGAGCTACAGAAGAGGAGTACAAGGAAGAGCACTTGCGGGGATTTGGTAACCTTAACTCTAGAAATGCATTAGATTCAATAATGAAATCAATCTACAAAGATCTGGTAAAACATATATTTGTGGATGGATATGGTGGAACAGTTAAGATCTACTTATCGAAGCCATAACAAAACCACATTATGAAGGCAAGATAATACTAGCAGTAGCATCATGGCTGCTTCTATTGATAGGTACAACAACTCATGCAAGGTTACAAATCCCACTTATCCTTACATAAGATTCGAGACGTGACATTGGACAAGGTACACACTTGGAAGAACTGTTAAAAAGATACATCACTAATACTATGGGTCGAGGCTCCGATGGCAAACAAGATATGTTTCGAGGCACTTGATGGAACTCTAAGGGATATATTAAGGCATAAATATTTTTTTGAGTACCGGAGGAGATATGTGCATTTTGAATTAAGATCGAACGTAAACAAGCAAGAGGGAACACCACATCGGCATCACGACATTCCGCGAGCCACAACACCACCTCACCTCATCTAGGAGGGGACTTCCACCTAGAAAATAACAGGGAGAGACCACTCAATGGAATCACAGTGGTTCTCAAAGGGGACTTCCACTAGATACTTCCAATTCTACCAAAAGGAAGAGGGCATATCATAGTCACTGAATCCATTAAAAGGTCATATCTTTGGAAACACTTCCATGTGATGAAGCTAACAAGGAACAAGCGACTCAATAGAACGATACATGGTATAATAGAGAATCATAGGTGAATTTGCAAACTGGATTATCAATATTTGCGATGGAAAGAATACATTAGCAGAAGATTAAGAATTGATAAAATACCGAGTGATATATAATGAAAAAACTAAACATTCCATAAAACGTAGATGCGGAAAGCATCTATCCAAATTTTAGGGAGAGTTACTACTAACGAGAATTCTTAGAAGAAATAGCAATATTATTTTTTCAAAGGAGTGAAACAGTCCACGAGATAAACTAAATATCATTCCCTATAATTCCAAATTAGGATCTCAAACTAAATGTAGATCTACAAGTGATACTCCTACGTAATATTAAGCAAAGTACTGGGTTATGCTATGGTACAAGGTTTCGGTGTGCTTTGTATGATGATAAAAAAGCCAAGGACAATCTCTAAAAATGGCAGGACTATATCTGGCTATCTGCCTAAATAAGTTTTCACGCATGGACAACTATATGTAGCATTCTCAAGAGTGATAAAAAGGAATAGGCTGCAGGTAATAGTCAATGACAAAGATAGCAAAAAAGAAGATGTTGTCAAGAACATAATCTACAAACAACTCAAACCTTTGACATAAAATGACTAACATTAACAATTTGGTATCTTTATATATGATATGAGCAAAAGACAAAAACTAAATTGGCTTGCTAATGCTTTCATTGTAGACATGATTTACTTTCCGAAATAACTTAGCAAGAAACTAAAGCTCTGGTGCATGATGGAATGGGAAAAATTATGAGTACATAAGGCCTGATAATGAAAAGCTTCCTCAACCTAAGAGCACCATGTAAAACTGACACTGAGAATAAATCAAATATATTGAAAGAGAGACACAATAGAATTGTGTGATATCAAAAAAGAATGTATTGATATTTCTTTTCAGAATCAAAAGTAAAAAAAAATACAGGCAGTTACCAGTTCATGGAAGCGTCCTCGACGATTCGAGAAAACACAAGCCAACATGATTCTACCTTCTCCAAGTAGATGGTCCCGGAGAACGCCGACCCTAAGTCCCAACATGCGTCGCCGGCCTCGACTTCCTGGTTGGACCGAAAGTCACTTACACTCTTAAACCCGACCGGACGTCCGCCATGGCCCTCCGGTATCACTACCTCATCCTCCATTTATAGAATCCATTTATGGGTGAGGAAGAGCATCAACGAGATGAATTTTTGGATTCGTGGTGGTGGACTGAACTGGATTTGGATACCAACGGTGGACAAGAAGATAAGTGGAACGGTGAGAGCACTAAAGGAGATCTTTTCTCGACTGCATTTCAGAAGATAGGTGCGGTCTACGTGAGTTTAAACGCTGACCCGTTTACAAGTGAACGGGAAGTTTTTATATCTGCCGTACGGTGCTAAGTCAATCGGGAATTGGACTCTTTAATGCACCAATAAGTGAGAAAAAATTGGACGCACTACACGTGATATTATGAAAACAGTGAAAATTAAAATTCATATAGTTCTAAAGTTTTACAGAGTTAAAAAATTATGACATTATTTATTTTTCTAACAACCCAGGTAATCACAAAGTAAGACAATACACAATACCAATCTACACGATACCTGCAAGGCTGCAACACATAAACCTCGGTAAAAATACAAGTAAACTAATTTAAAACATCTAAACATACTTACAAATATTAATATTATTTTGTAGATTTTATTTGTATATACTTTACTGAATCGAAAATTCTATTCAAATATTATTATCGTGGAATTATGCTATGGCTCGATGGAGATTAGGTGTGAGTCTTGGTAGGTAGTTGTCGCTGACAGCAAAACTTGCCATCTTGGCGTTGTATAGGCCTCCGACTTTCTATTCTATAGGATAAATATGCATTTGCGATGTATTCTTTAAAAAACATATTATGAAGTTGAGAACCACATATATGTATATATCTCATTTAAACATAGGTCAATAGTTAGTAATTTTACACGTATGTATTGTGTTAACTATATTGAAAAAATTACAACTAATCCAACCAAAGGTTATTACTTCTCTTCATATAAACTTATATTAAAAAATAAATTGAATAGAAAATATTAATAATTTAAACATGCCATCCTAGGATTTATTAGTTCATTGCCAAAATTTTATTATATTTCTATAATTGTGCGGTGACCCAGCATACCACTGCATGTGTAGTACACTATAGTCATTGATATGACATTCACAGAACACCATTCCGTAAATATTACATCCCTCAGAGTGGTACAACAGAAACATTGCGGGTCCATATTACAAACATACACACTTCATTATTACAAACCAAGAGTTCTCAAACTTCAAGCATTAGGAAATTACAAACCAAACTTAAGTAGTTTCAGCGGAAGATATAAAATCCAAACTCATACTTTAAATTGAGCTCAACAACTTATTCTATATAGTCCATGCTCCTCGGCTCAATTGGTTTACGAATAACTAAGGCAACTACTCGGACTCGTTGCCCTCCACTCCATAGCGTATCTCATAGTCCACCCCTTCAACTCCTCTAGACAGATCTGGTTCTTCGTAACTGACATCCTCTTGTCCATCAGCAACATACATCAAAGTGTCTTCGGGATTCTCAGAGTCTAAGCAGGGGTTCAAAGGAAAGAGTGAGTAACAGCGTTACCCAACAAGTTCATTATATGCAAGGTGGGAAGTTTGATGCTCTATCTACCACCTCGGACGATACATCTTTGGTACTATGCAATTTTCGTAAACATTTCTTCAAAGATTGATTTTATTATCAAAAACTATGCCCATCAGCCTTCACAGGTTGACCAAAACTTCATGGAGTTCCTTTCCTGCCGCGTTTGTAGCTCCTTCCCAGAACAGGGAGTAACATGTCACAATTCTTACACTCTGCAGAGGTGCGTTGCTTTAACCATGAGAGACCAACTCCTTGTTGCACAACCGGGCGTACTTTCCCGTCCACAATTCCATGATGTGGGGCCCAGTAGGTGATCCAAGGCAATCACTGCCCCTCTCCGCGACCCCATATGTCTGCACGATCCTCTGGGGCTGACTACACCTCCGTTAAGCCTCCAACTAGGGCAAGCTATAACCCTGGTGAGTTCCTGAAGACTCTATGAGTTGGTGATGCCCTTGGCAAGCTCCCTAAAAGGTCCGACTATACCTCTGACAGCCACTCATAAATAATCTAGACACCAAAATCGTGGGGCCTAAGGGTGCCCACCCATATGTTGGATCCATACCAGGAATCCCAACGTCACGATAAGGTTATCTTGCCTCCATATGAAAGGAAGAAGATACAACTAACTTCTTTGTCCCATTCCAAATCTCATGGTTAACGCGTATTATACGGCGCTAGAATCACTGGTGTCATGGGTTATTAAGCCTATGTGACTTATGCAATTGGAACCCTAAGTTCCATTGCTGATCTTTATCATCACTTAGGATGATACTACATCTTATTTATTAGAGAAGATATTATTTTCTTTCTCCAGATCATAGATGATAACACACAATTTGCAATATCTTTGATAAAGACTCTTCAAAGGACATGAGCAAGTGATGAACTTACCTTGTGACTGCAAGGTAGTGAAGTCGGATGCTTCCACTTGACCTTGAGCTCCGGCTTCTACAAAGAACCATTGTTGCCTGATAAGGACAATATTTAAAGAAGCAATATGAAATGCATAGTAATGTAATGCAATGTTTTATTATCTGCTCCTTTGCGTATTTTACCCTCTTAGTAAAAGTTTTCTATTTTCTTCAATTAATAAAATCAAAGTATTATTCTCAGAGTTAAGGATATGAATTTATTTCATTTTGTTACTACTTTTAAATATTTACTGTAATTCCTTTAAGGAAATAAGACTTTATTTTCTTATCACACTGAATTTACTTTTCAAAAATATAAACTAGTATTTTTCTATAATAGTATACCCATTTAGGATCTTAAAGATGAGTTTGATTCAATTTTAGGTGTTTCATTTATTTTTGTAAAATTCAAAAGTAATTGTCACAAGATTAATAATGAGCCTAATTTTTAGTTACCAAAAATTCTATTGATTATTTTTACTCAATAGAGAATATTTTTGTGAGTCCATAGATATATTATTTATATTTATTTTTATTTTTATTTCTTAGAATCATTTAATACTAGGGGTATTTTGGTCATTTAGCAATTTAATTGGATGTTTCCTCTTTTTCTTTAAAACTGAACTTGGCCCGTTGGGCTGGCCCAGTCCTGACCCGGCCCATCTAGGTTGGTCTAACCCAAAATCCACGAGCGGCCCTGTACCACTCGAACCTCACCTCTCTCTCGCACACCTCTGTCTCGCCCTCGCGGAGCCGCGGCGCCGCTAAGGCGGTCGTTGCTCGATTCCGGCCACCCTGGTCTACTCCGGCCGTCGCTGTGGTGTGTGGCAAGGTAGCCGACGCCGCTCCACAACCTGGTCCTGCTCGATTTGTCTGCAAGCCCCTCTCCCGTCCAGGGTGACTCCACCCCAAACCCTAGGGTTTGGGGTTTGCCGGTGATGTGGAGCTCCGCTGTTGTGGTGGCATTGTGCTGGGCTCCAGGCGGTCTTGTGATGCCTCCGCTGCTGCCTGTGCGTCAGTGGCCACCGTGCCATGGCTTGGCGCGGGTTGCAGCGCCCTCGGGTGCTTCCTGTGCCGTCGTGCGTGCTCGCCGTTGACTCTGCTTCCTCTTCTAACTACAGCGAGGACCACGGGTGAGTCTCACCTCTCTCTCCCTCTCTGAATCTCTTGTTTACCTTGCTACTCTCTGAGTGCTGGCTATGTATAAACCCTAATTGCATCTGTTCATTACACTAGGGTGCATCCCTCTGTGTTAGGGTTCATCCCTTGATTTCATGTTTATCTAAGGTAGTTACTTGCTGGATCTAACTGTGTATAACTTACTGTTATACTTTGATGTTCATTGTTGACAGTGGTTTCTGTCTATAATCTATTAACTGATCTTTTCTGATTATCATGTATGATCGCTATGATCTAATTGAGATTAGTTCTCTAGTTCTTGTTGATATACTTTGGTAGAAAGAATTGTAGTTGGATATGGAATCCAATTACCCTCTGATACTTGTGTATTACAAGATTCAGATCTATAAAGCATGATTCCTAAGTGTTATGTTTAGGAAAATGATTAAATGTTCTGTTGCAATATTGGATTATGGTAGCTTGGCAAAAACCATTTGGTTAAGATAGACTCTTGTGATACCCTCAATGGAGTGGCACACAGGTTTTATCTCTGAACCGGGCTGTTTTTATTCATGTTCTATTGTACCTGAGAGTTGCAGATCCTTCTATTGAATAGAGAACCTATGATGTTGGTCTGAGGCAAAACCATAGGAAAGTGGCTATATTTATCTGCTGCTTTACCTCTTAGATGATCTTTGTTGATTAGGTTGTTATAAGAATATTGAGATGGTTCCTTTTTATTTAAGATAAGTCATTGCTGAGGTGCTACCATCCATAGGATGTGCCCAGAAATGTTTATCCAAAGATGCTTGTGTATCTAGTTATAAAACTAGAGATTCCTCTCCAAGATCAGTGATGCAAAAGCTGAGATCTTAGGAGTAACTGGTAAAGTTTTATCATTTGCCTTTTTATCTTTCTTCTATGATGGATGTACACCTCACTTGGGTGTTTTTCTGAGAAGATCAAGTAAACAACACATGCGCCATTGACTCTATGATAACTTGATCATGTGGTGGTGTTATTTGTACTCACCAGATTACTTGATGGTTGATGAGATTGTGGTGTTGATTGCTGACTTGATCTAGCTCTGCACTTCCTCGTGCTGCTGCTGTGATTTTGTGCTTGGCCTTGCTATCCACCTGCTCCACCCCCTACTTATGTTACCATCTTGTGAAGATCTGGTTGTTGATTGGGTAATCTGGTTGAGAATTTGGCTATGGTTTCGGCAGGTTCAATAAGTTGTGAGTGTGTGCTTGAGAAGAAGAAGTGAGTTCATGTTCTTTACTTCGACTGGTGCTCTGTGTGAGTGCTTGTACTGCTTCTGTTGGCTTGACAGCACACCCCATGCAGTTAGTTGACTAAGCTGTGTGTGTGTGTGTGTGAGCTGTGCATGTGGATCAGCTCAAGTAACTTGGCTTTTACTATTACCTGTTTACTTGTTGATAGCCTGGTGAAACTTACTTCTATCCACTTGGCTTCAACTATAGTCTCTGACTATTTACTAAAAAGAATAGATACTTCACCTTTGGTGAAACTTACCCCTTTATTTACTCAATGATGTACCATGCACAATGCAGTTCACTATTCACCACTCAGAGTAAAATTATCTAACTAACCCTTTATTTCCTTTCTAGTTGTTTATCTTATTTGCAGGAACAAATCTGGACATACAAGATTTAGTATAGGAGTAGATAGGTAGTAGAGGTTTTAATTGTAACCTTCTGTGTATTCTTTTTTGTAAAAGATCTTGTAAATATATTATTACAATTTAACAAAGTTTGATTCCTAGTCTTTGTAATCTTATGCCCTTGATGTATTTAACACCAGTTGTATCCTTATTATGAAATAAAGAAATAAGAATTTATTTCTTATTTAATTTTCCTTGCCTTTAATCCTTACTGTTGATTACTATTTCTTTGCTATAATTAAACAATGTTAATAAGGTTTTCTTTTGGAAAACCCTTCAATATTAATGACTACTAATGTTCAAATCTTTTCAATTTGATTTAAATTTCAAATTTGAATTCAAAGTAATTTCCCCAAAATCTTAATACTGCCTAAAGGTCATGTCAAAATTCATAGCAATCACTAACAAGAGCTATTCCTACCTCTAGTTCGCGAAAGAAACTCTGATCCCTTTAGCGTTTTGTTTGGCGAAAAATTTACCCTAATTTTACAGATGCATGCATGCACAACTTATATTCCTATTTCTACCCTTCGTTAGATACTAATGCTGGGATGTTACAGACTTCCCCCTTAAATTAAACTTCGTCCTGAAGTTTGTGGATGGGTACCTGAATAATTTCGGATATGCTTCCCTCAAATCATCTTCTTTCTCCAAGGTGGCTTCTCGCTCTGGGTGATGTTCCCACTGTACCTTGCAATATTTGATTGCCCTGTTTCTCAACCTTTTCTAGTTTTCCTCTAGAATCTTATAGGGTTTATCGACATAAGTCAAATCTGCTTGTAACTCAATCTCTTGATGTGTGATAGCATCATCGGGAATTTTAAGACATTTCCGAAGTTGTGAAACATGGAACACATTGTGAACCTGAGCTAACCTCTTTGGTAACTCTAGAGCATAAGTTATTGTTCTGTTCTGACTTAATATCTTGAATGGTCCAATGTACCTTGGACTTAATTTACCTTTGACTCTGAATCTCTTCACTCCCTTCATCAGACTTACTTTGAGATATACCATATCTCCCACTTCTGGATGCCATGATCTACGACTTTGATCAGCATAACTCTTTTGTCAACTCTGAGCTATCTTCAACCGATCTCTAATGATATCGATGATATCTTGTCTTTCCTTGATATAATCTTGTGCAAATTCTTTGCTACTACCAGGTTCATACCAGCATATAGGTGATATACACCTTCTTACATATAGTACTTGATAAGGTGCTGCCTTCAGACTACTCTGATAGCTATTGTTGTAGGAAAATTCTGCCAGTGGTGGATGATCTTCCCACGAACCTCCAAAATCTAATGCACAAGCTCTAAGCATGTCTTCTAAGATTTGGTTGGTCCTTTCTGTCTGACCTCCAGTTTCTGGATGATAAGCTGTGCTAAAATCCAACTTTGAACCCAGTGCTGCATGTAATTGTTTCCAAAATGCTGATGTAAACACAGATCCTCTATCAGACACAATTTTCTTAGGTACCCAGTGCTTACTCACAATCTCTCTGACATAAATTTCCACTAATTTCTCAGCATTATCCTTTTGGTTCACTGGCATAAAATGTGCACTTTTTATGAGTCTGTCCACAATTACCCATATCATATCTTTATGCTTTGGTGTCATGGGTAGTCCTATGATAAAATCCATACCAATTTCTTCCCACTTCCATTCTGGAATTTCCAAAGGCTGTAATGGTCCTGCTGGACTTTGATGTTCTGGTTTAACCCTTTTGCAAGTATGGCATTCCGATACATATTTTGCAATATCTCTTTTCATATTATTCCACCAAAATAACTCTTTTAAATCCATGTACATCTTTGTACTACCCGGATGTATGGAATATGGTGTTTCATGGGCTTCCCAAAGTATCACTTCTCAAATCTATGTCACACCTGGTACACAAAGACGGTTTTGAAACCATAAAGATCCATAATCTCCTAGGTGAAAAACTGAGGTTTGACCTTGAGAGATTCTTCAAACTTCTTCAGTAATGAAAGGATCTTCACCTTGATGCCTATAAATTTCATGCTGAAGATCACTACTTTGTTCTTCAATTACTCGCATGGTAGCTAATCCTCCAAGAACTGTTGTACTTATAAATTGTATTTCCATCCTTTCCAAATCTATTTGTAGCTCTTTTGGTAGTTCTCTATTCATAGGTTGTATATCTGTGCTTTTCCGACTTAAAGAATCTGCCACAACATTTGCCTTTCCAGGAGTATAATTGATTGCTAGATGATAATCTTTAATCAACTCCAGCCACCGTTTCTGCCTCGTATTCAATTCCTTTTGAGTGAAGAAATATTTGAGACTTTTGTGGTCAGTATATAACTCACAACTTGCCCCATAGAGAAAATGTCTCCATCCTTTTAAAGCAAAAACTACTGCTGCTAATTGTAAATCATGGTTGGATAGTTCACTTCATGTGGTTTCATTTGCCTAGATCCGTAAGCAATTACATTACGATCTTGCATAAGCACACAACCTAATCCTTCCTTGGATGCATCACAATATACTGTGTAATCTTTTCCTGGTTCTAGAATTGCTAGGATTGGTGTTGTGGTTAACCTGATTTTCAACTCCTGAAAACTTGCTTCGCACTTCTCATCCCATATGAAAGGTGTATTCTTTCTTAATAATTTGGTCATTGGTCCAGCTATCTTGGAATAACCTTCTATGAATATTCGATAATAACTAGCCATACCTAAGAAACCTCGGATTTGCTTCACATTGGTTGGTGCCTTCCAATCCAGTACTGATTGAACTTTGGACGGATTTACAGCAATTCCATCCTTACTGATCACATGACCAAGAAACTCTACTTTGTCCAACCAAAATTCACACTTACTGAACTTAGCATAAAACTTATGTTCTCTTAAGATTTGTAATGCTATTCTCAAATGTTTTGCATGCTCTTCTGTATCTTTAGAGTATATCAGAATATCATCAATCAATACTATGACAAACTTGTCCAAGTAAGGCATGAAGATTTTGTTCATCAAATTCATGAATATTGCTGGTGCATTAGTCAGACAAAAAGGTACGACTAAATACTCATGATGTCCATACCTTGATACAAATGCTGTTTTAGGAACATCTTCAGGTTTAATTTTTATCTGATGGTATCCTGATCTTAGATCAATCTTGGAGAATACTCTAGCTCCCTTGACTTGGTCAAATAGATCTTGTATCCTTGGTAATGGATACTTATTCTTGATAGTGACATTGTTGAGATTTCTGTAAACCCCACACATTCTTCGTCCCCCATCTCGTTTATCCACAAAGATCACCGGAGTTCCCCATGGAGATACACTATCCTGTATGAATCCTTTCCGGGCTAGTTCATCAATTTTCTCCTTAAGCTCTTTTAATTCTTTTGGCCCCATCTTATATGGTGCTTGAGCTATTGGTGTTGTACCAGGTATCAGGTCAATAGTGAACTCTATTTCCCGACCAGGTGGCATTCATGGTAACTCTGCTGGGAAGACATCTTGAAACTCCTTCACCACCGAAATATCTTCTAATTTGACCTCCGTCATTGAGTTCAACTGCGGATCTACCATGATATGACTATGTTTATCTGCCCGATAGACTATCCTTCCTCCACTTGGATACTTAATTGAAAAGGTTTTCTCTTCACAATTGATCTGAGATCCATAGTCTATCATCCAATCCATTCCCAGCACTATTGCTATTCCTTTTAATGGGATCACATAAAGATCCGCATAATAGGTTTGACCACGTATGGAAATGACTTGGTCTACTTTAATGTTTCTAACTACAATGATCCCTCCAGCAGTAACTACGATCATAGGTTTTTCTAACAGTGCCCTTCTAATCCCGAATTTATCACAAAATTCCTCAGATATGAAAGAAGTAGTTGCACCAGTATCAAATAAAACTTTTCCGGGATTTGTGAGAATATTGAGCATACCTATCACCGCTTGATTTGAGTTATCCACCTCTTCCAAGGTTGTGAAATTCAGCTAGTAGGTCTACCTCTCTTGCCATTGTTATTTTTGGCATAGCCTCCTCCTCGGTTAGGCTGTCCACCTCCTCCTACACTTGCTTGTCCTCCACCTTTTGTGGGCCAACCACCGGGTGGTTTGTTTGGGCAATCAGGCTTAATATGACCCTTTTGTCCACATCCAAAACAAATTATCACTGGTTTCTGGCAGTCCTTGCTAATATGTCCCGGAAATTTGCAATTATGACATATGACATTCCTTCTAGGATTGAATTGTCCTCCAGTGTTGTTGCTACTCCTGTTGTTCGTGTAGGGTCTATTTCTGGGTTGAAACTCCAGATTAGTTTTGGGTTTACTTGCCTGGATCCTCTTTGTTTCCTTCTTTGCTCTCTTCCTACGGTCCTCTTGGACATTTTTGTAATCATCTTCAAAGGTGATAGCTGCATCAAGCAACTGTTGAAAAGTTTGAGTGTTGGCAAGCCTCAACTGCATCTTCACAAATAGATTTAGTCCAAGCATGAACCTTTTCTTCCTTCTCGCCTCCGTGCTAACTTCTTTAGCAGCATAACGAGATAAATCACTAAACTCCTGAATATACTTCATGACACTAGAGTATTCTTGTTGCAGTTCTTCAAACTCCCTACGCTTCAACTCTATGATACTCTCCGAAACATGGTATTCACGGAATCTTTGTTTGAAATCCTCCCAATTGTACTCTCTTCCTGGAGGTTGCATAGCTAGCTGACTCTCCCACCATTACGTTGCAGGTCCGGTCAATAGATGTGTTGCATACCTCAACTTTTCTTCCTCATTGCATCATACAGTTCTCAATTTTCTTTCGGTATCTGTTAACCAGTCCTCTACATCCATTGGTTCAGGAGCGGATGCGAAAGGTAAAGGCCTGGTGACATGGGTATACCCTACAGGTACTCGAGCTTGGTATATACGACCTGAATACGAAGAGGCCCACGGTGTCGCCAAGGCCCAAATGAAGAACTCGAGTAACCTACGGACTCTCAATTGCTTGAAGAACAAGAAGAAGTTAAAGATAGAAAGTTAAAAGGGGAAAACCCTAACATGTAACCGACTCGACCTGCTACCCGAGACCTAGACTATCTATATAAAGGCTAGGAGGGGGCGGCGAGGAGGACACACGCAACCCTAGTTTCCACAACCCTCGCCAGATTGCATCTGTGCACCATTGTAATCTTCGATTCCTTTGATAATTCCACGAGCAGACAAGCATGAGTAGGGACCTCTACGAGGCATGAACCTGGGTAAATCTTCGAGTCCCTTGTGTGCTTGTTTGCTAGCCGATAGATGTCTCCATCGCTCCCTCCTTCTCCAAAACCCAAGTCCATAACAATGGGCATTGATGAGTTAAACCCTCGTCAATTGGCGCCGTCTATGGGAATTGGGAGTGCTGATGTTGCGGCTTCTTCGGCCCCATCAACCGCGATCTACAACTCCGCAACAGCGGAGATTCGCCAGCTCTTCAGCACGTTCAACTTCACCGTCCACACGCCGGCCACTTTCCCAACTTTCGAGTTCGTGGGCGACGGAATCAGCCTGGAGATCGGGAGCTTCCGCTTCCAAGTTGGTCAGATGGGCACGCTTCACGTGCTGACCAACCGACGGTGTCGTCGATTGCCAGCATCATGGTTCCCTCCATCGATCGGCACCCTCAGTGAGCTCAACACCCCGACAACAGTCGAGAACCTTGTCAGCGACAATAGTCGCGAATCCGATCTGAGTGATTTGGCAACCGAAGATGAAGCCTACGGCTCCGGATCTGAGAGTCGCGGCAGGGGCAGCTTCCCCAATCACTTCATGTGCGCCATCATCAATGCGGGCGACACCTCCGCCAATCGCGACAACACGGGAAACCGTGGCAACGAAACCGACCCGCCGAACGGCGGCAACGATGGCAATAGTGGCAATGGCACCCCCGTCAACAATGGAAGGGCAGTCGAGCTCCCAACCATAACAAACGAGCAAACCGGCGAACGCGTCGTGATCAAGCTCAACGAGCAGGAGTGGGCTCACTGCCGCGAGGCCTTACGAGGCAACCCTCTACCCTTCGGATCTCCGCAAGAACTGCTAATGGGCTACCATTGGCTCCTGAAGGAAGAATTCAAGCGCCAAGTGCAAACAATCGCGCAACTCGAGGCGCGCAAAAAGGCGGCAGACGAGTCAAGCCTTCGACGTGCTGGGCTCTCCTCCCACGGAGGATCCTCCTCGAAGGGCAACGAGTACCTCGCAAACAAGAGGCGATCTCGGATGGCCCACCACACCGAGCAAGAATGCATAGAAGCTGCAAAGGTCCTCGACTTCAGCTCTATGACAGTCGACACACGGGGCAACATGGTCCCCAAGACGCCGCAGGCCGCGGTGCCAGCAGCTACCACGTACCTCCTCAACAACCAACTGCTAGCTGGAGATCCCTGAGCCTCCATGCACCGATCTACGATCGCGGGCTTGGGACTAATCGAGGCTGCCCTCGACAAGGAACCAACACCGGAGCCCAAAAAGGGCAAAGCGCTAGCAAAGCGCTACTCCTCGCCCTCATCCAGCGACGACAATCATGACCTGTCTCGGCGCCGCCGCTCACGGCGACACGACAACGACTATGATGCGCGCGATGACCTCACACAGCGCAAGATCGACAAATCAAGGGCGCGACATGCTCGGTCGACTGACTCGGAAGAGGAAGATGTGGAGCTCTGTGGCGCCAGATGCTTCAGCAGGTGCATCAGGCAAAAGCGAATGCCCAAGGGGTTTAAACTCCCGTCGGAGAACCCGAAGTTTGACGGCCTACAGGACCCGAAGATCTGGCTGGAGGACCACATCTCCTCCGTCGGGCTCCACGGCGGCAGTCGAAGCACGGCCATGCAATGTCTATAGCTACAGCTGCAAGGCGTCGCTCGAGCATGGCTCAACAACCTCCCACGTGGATCCATTCGCAGTTGGGATGAGCTGGTTTACAGCTTCGTGTGCAACTTCAAGGGCACATACAAGCGACCAGCATCAATCGAAGAGCTGAGATGCTGCCAGCAAAGATCGGGCGAATCGCTACGCTCCTACATCCAAAGGTGGCCCATCATCAAGAACTCCGTAGAGAACATCTCGGAGGATTGCGCGATTGACGCATTCAACGGCGGCGTCCGCCGCCTAGAACTCAGGGAGGAGCTGGGCCGCTCAAAGCCCAAGACCATCGACCACCTGATGGAAATCGCGAATCGGTGGGCCGATGGAGAAGATTCAGTGAAGAATCGTGTTCACTCCTACGAGGAGGCCGAACTCAAGCGCAGACGCGATCGCCGAGGCAAACGCCGCATGCGCATCTACGATGACCGCGACGACATCAACATGGTCGCAGCTGGATACGCCGACAGACGCGACGATAACCGCAACAGCGGATACCATAGCGGCGGATACCGCGACTTCGGGAAAACCACGCAAGTGTGGCAACGCCGCAATCATGATGAAGCACCCGCGACATCCATTGAAGACAAAATGTCCGGGCCATGTACGGTGCAGTTCTACATCGACAAGCATGATGGAAAGAAGAAGTCCAGCCACCTCCTCAAGGACTGCCGCGAGTTCCTCAAGCTACACGAGGGATTGGTTCGGATGAATCACAACGCAGTCGAAAGAGGCTACGGAGCCGCTCCAGGCGCCGTGGCACATGGCGCTCCGCCACCACCACCTGGACTACCCCCAAACGCAGATGCCCTGGACCAGCACCAGGGAGGCGAACCATACCCACAATCCATGGGTACCATGATGATCCAAAAAGGACGCCCCTCTAACAGGGTGCAGAAGGCCATCACTTTCCAAGTCAACTTGGCCACACACTCGCCACCGTCTACCACTGAGTACCTCAGCGGAAGCGAGTCCTACATCACCTTCGACAAACGCGATCATCCGCCTCAGGTACCTCGTCCAGGCCATTGTCCCCTCGTGCTCGAGGCGCAAATCGGAGGTTTCGACATGAGCCGCGTCTTCATGGACGGCAGAAGCGACATCAACCTTATATTCGCGAGTACCTTACGAGCAATGAGGATCCCTCTGACTTGCTTAGAAGCCTCGGACACAACATTCCACGACATCGTCCCAGGAAAAGGCGTATATCCCCTGGGCAAAATCAACCTCGACGTCATCTTCGACACGCTGAAAAACTTTTGGCGCGAGCGCATTGACTTTGAGGTCGTCGACTGGCCCTCACAGTACCACTGCATCCTCGGGCGCATCGCGTTCGCTAGGTTCATGGCAGTGCCACATTACGCCTAATTGCAAATGAAAATGCCAGGTCCCAATGGCGTCATCATTTCTAACGGAAACTTCGAAAGATCCGACAGTTGCGACAGGGAATTCAACAGAATTTCCTAGTCCTTCGGCATGCAGGAAGAACTCGCGAGACTAAAGGAGTCGACAGACAACAGTCTGCCTCCCCTAAGCCGGCCAAGTTTGCCCGATCTATCCTTCGACTCATCGGTGCACACAAAGAAAGTGCAGGTCCACCCATCGGATCCCACCAAGACAGCCCACATCGCCAACAACTTGAGTCCCGCATAGGAACTCGTGCTCGTCGAATTCCTCCGTGAGCACTGGGAAATTTTCGCCTGGTGTCCAGCGGACATGCCAGGAGTTCCCAGGGAATTCGCCGAGCACGCACTCAACGTCAATCCAGACGCAAGGCCAGTCAAGCAAACAATCTGGTGATTATCTGGGCCAAGAGCAAAGGCAGTCGGAATGGAGATCAACAGACTCCTCGACGCCAAATTCATAAGCGAGATCAAGGAAAGCACTTGGCTCGCCAACACGATGCTAGTACCAAAAAAGGACACGGATATCCTGCGGATGTGCATGGACTTCACCTCTTTAAATAAGCATTGTCCAAAGAATCACTTCCCGCTACTGCAAATTGACTAGATCATCGACTCCACTACGGGATGCGAGCGCCTCTACTTCCTCGACACCTACTCAGGCTATAATCAGATTCGAATGAAGGAGGAAGATCAAGAAAAACAGCGTTTACAACGCCCTTCTGTGTGTTCTGCTACAACACGATGCCCTTCGGGCTAAAAAACGCAGGAGCCACCTACCAGCGGTGCATGCAGGCTTGCCTCAAGGATCAACTTGGTCGCAACATCCAAGTCTATGTTGACAACATAGTAATCAAGACCAAGGAGGAAGCCTCCCTAATCGACGATTTACGCGAAACCTTCGCCAACCTCGACCGCTACCGGATCAAGCTCAATCCGGACAAATGCGCCTTTGGCATACCATCTGGGCAACTACTCGGGTATCTCATCTCCACGAGAAGAATCGAGGCAAACCCGAAGAAAATAAAAGCCATACTGGCCATGGAGAAGCCGAAAAACATAAGGGGCGTCCAACAGCTGGCTGGGCGGATCGTGGCCCTCAGTCGATTTATCAGTCGGATGCGAGAAAAGGCACTGCCCTTCTACCAACTCCTCTGCAAAGCTTAAAAGTTCGAGTGGACCAACGAAGCGCAGGAAGCATTCGAAGACCTCAAGCGCCTGCTATCCACTTCGCCAGTATTGGTGACCCCACGAGAAAGGGAACCACTGTTGCTGTATATCTCCGCCACCAACCAAGTGGTCAGCACATGGTCGAACGAGCCGAGGAAAACAAGGTCCACAGGGTACAGCGCCCAGTCTACTACCTCAGCGAGGTCCTCACGCCAACAAAACAGCGGTACCCGCACAACCAGAAGCTGGCGTACGGCGTCTTCATGACCGCCCGACAACTGCGCCACTACTTCCGGGAATACCCAATCGTGGTGGTCAATGACGCCCCGCTGGGGCATATCCTCAGTAACCCCGATGCCACGGGACGAGTCGCGCTTTGGGGAATCGAATTGTCTCCACGAGACATCACATACAAAAAGCGCGACACAATCAAATCGCAAGTTCTCCTTGACTTCCTCGTGCACCGGATGGAGAACCAGCTCCCCAAAAAACCAGATATGTCCTACCTCTGGACAATGCACTTCGATGGATCCAAGCGGAAAGATGGGGCAGGTGCACGTGTCATACTGACATCGCCTCAAAGAGACAAGCTGAAATATATCCTGCGAATGCAATTCACCGCCTCCAACAACAAAGCTGAATATGAGGCCCTGCTACACGGGATGAGGATGGCAAAAGCCTGTGGCGCCAAGAGGCTCATTATATATGGTGACTTCAAGTTGGTCGTCAACCAAACAATTCATGAGTGCGACGCACTGAACGACAACATGATCGCGTACCGCGACCTCTACGACACACTCGAAGGGGACTTCGACGGTTGCAAGCTGCGACACGTAGGTCGCGAAAGCAATGAAGAGGCGGACGCACTCGCTAACATAGGCTCTACCTGTGCCCCCATACCACCTGGGGTATTTCTCGAGCGCATCTGCGAACGCTCCATCAAGCCAAAGGCCGCAGAGAAGAAAACAAGCGCAACAACAGACTCGGGGGCTACGCCACCCAATGAGCCAATATCACTCGACGACCTGGAGCTGGATACAGGACTCAAAGGACCAATGAGCATCATGATGATCGAATCATCCTGGACTGAGCCATACATCACGTACCTCCTCAGCAAAAGGCTACCGGACGATCTCACTGATGCACGGCACATCGCGCAGCGATCCAAGGCATTCGCTATTATCAATGGTGAACTATACAAGCGCAACATCACAGGAGTACTCCAGCGACGCGTCTCCACAGCCGATGGAAGAGCTGTTCTCCTCGACATCCATGAGGGAACCTGCGGACACCACGCTAGCAGTCGTGCCCTCGTGGCCAAAGCTCTACGAGCTAGGTTCTACTGGCCTACGGCCATGCACGACGCCAAGGACATCGTCCAAAAATGCAACGCTTGCCAGCGATTCGCGGACAAGCCGCACGCACCTGACGCAGAGCTTTGGCTAATTCCATTGGCCTGGCCCGTCGCGCAATGGGGACTTGACATGGTTGGCAAACTCCCAAGGTCCTTACGAGGAGGCTACGTCTACCTCTTGGTCGCAGTCGACAAATTCACCAAGTGGATAGAGGCCATGCCAGTGACCAATCAATCAGGGCACAGCGCAGTCAAGTTCTTCGAGTCCATCTTCTACCGCTTCGAAGTGCCGCACAGCATCATCACCGACAATGGGACGAACTTCGAATCCAAGGAGTTCCAAGAATTCTGCGAGAATCTGGGGATCAGCATCAGCTACGCCTCGGTAGCGCATCCATAGACCAACGGTCAGGTCGAAAAGGCGAACGGGCTCGTTTGCGGCGGCATCAAGAAGCGACTCCTCCGGCCACTCGAACAAGTTGTGGGTTGCTGGCCAGACAAAGTGCAATCAGTACTTTGGAGCCTACGCACAACTCCAAACAGTGCTACAGGCTACACCCCGTTCTTTATGGTGCACGTGGCTGAAGCGGTGCTACCCGCTGAGGTCCGATACAAAGCGTCGCGCGTGGTTGCTTACAATGAGCAGGAGTCAACCTTGGCACTCGAAGACTCCGTCGACCTCCTTGACGAGGCAAGGGAAATTGCCGTGGAAAGATCAACGATCTACCAGCAGAACCTGCGCAACTACCACAGTAGGAGGCTACGCCCCAGATCCTTCGTCGAAGGCGACCTGGTCCTGCGACTGAAGCAGCAAGGACATCTCAAGCTCAAGTCCCCCTGGGAGGGACCATACGTGATTACAGAAGTAATCCCAAGTGGCGCCTATCGCCTTCAAGATTTAGAGACAGGAGTCGCATACTCCAACCCCTAGAATGTCGCGCAACTATGACGCTTCTACCCTTAGTCGTTTTTACTTTTACATTGCAAATAAGGCCACTGAGCCAAGGCTACTTAGCCACACATTGTACTTCGTATTGTCCCACGAATAAATAAAGCTAAGTGCCCACAAAACTCTGTGTTCTCCTTTATTTTTCTGCAACTTATCCACTCGGGGGCTGCGCCACCCTATACACATTTGTTCTACGAACCAATCGAAACCCTTGACATACATCAACCCAGTTGCAACGCACCTGACAGGTTGACAAGGGACTGAGATAAGCGCATGGCCAGGCTAACGAAAAGGAGTCGCATAGTGCAACGCACTCACAAAACATACACGCTAACAAGCTCTTTATACGTCATCAACAATCAATTATGCACATCATTACATACGAACTTTACAGCATTGGTATGCTTATGTGCAGGATACAAACCAAACTACTATTGCAACAAGAGAACGTTGGTCTGTTCCTCGAAGAAGTCGACGATCTCCTCTGCTGGGCGATCCACCGCCTGATAGTGCGGCACCATATTCCAAACAGAACCCACTGGTGGTGTAGGTGGACCAGCCGCAATTGCCGCAACATCTACATCAGGCCTATGCAGTCGCACCAGCGACAGGGCGGCCTTGGCACCAGCCACCAACTGCTGCCTTACACACTCGCGAACCACAGCCAGGTCTTGGAACTTGGCAAGGAGAGCCAGCAGGCTCGAGGGAGCAACATCCAGCGGAAACATCGTCCGATAAATGTTCTTCAAGCATGACTGCGACTTCTTTAGAAAGTGCAGCACTCGCGACGCACGATCCTGCAGGTTCGCCAGTGTGATCGCACGATCATGATCCAACCAGAAGTATCCACTCTCCTGAAGTTTCTCTTGGGTCAAGTCATGCATGCGAATGGCAATCCTATCTTTCTCATCCTGTGGATGGCGCGCGCTGACAACTATACAAAACAACAACGGAAGTGTGAGGACAGCACACCATTGTGAGTGACTACATGGAAAAGATAAGAGTAAGCAAACTAACATTTAAATTGGTCGCCCAGCTGCGTCACCTCCCCCAACAGATATTGTTCTCGGGCGGCGGTTTTCTCTGCCTTCAATTTCCATACATCCGCATTACCATGGAGTACGGGAAATTCACGCTCCAACTGCTTCACGTGATCATGAAGTTGCAAGAGTGGAGACAGCTCATTCACCCTTGAGCACGGCGGCGCCAAAGTATCATCAAGGGGTGGCGAATCTTGAGGTTCCCTCAAAATATCACTTGATGTGCCCTATCACAAGCCAAGCAAGAAGCAATAAGAAGACCAAATCGATGCACATACAAAAGATTCGAGTGCATTCAAGATCAGCAAAAGTATCAGTAGATACACTCGCCAAAAGGCACGTTCTTGACAAAAGACATAAACTAATCAACTATTACAAAGCTACTGAGGAGCAATTGGCTTCTTTGACTTAGACGACTTCGGGGGCCTCATCGAGTCCGTGGCGGTATCAGATGCCACTGACTTTTCGCCGGACCCTGATGCCGCGGCCTTTGCCGCCTTCTTGGCTCGCTACATCTCCTCAGAGTACTTCGCAACTGTGCTAATCAGTTGCGGCCCGTACTTGCCACAGGAAGTCGCGAAGGGAGCAAAGACTACCTGCTAGCCGTCCGCGCTAACGGGCATCGACCTCGAGACTGCCGCAGGATCAACTTCGACTCCGTGGGCCTGCACCATAGCGAGTGACATTGACGCGCCAGCCGCACAAAGCGAGTTCTTGAAGCTTGCAGGGACACCCCCGGCGAGGGACTCCACCAGCTTGTCCACGTTCTCGATCAGCTCAGCCTTAGGCATCAGCTCTTCCCAGAGGCGAATGAGCACGCCCTTGGCCTTGGAGAACATATCATGAACGGCGGCGCTGCGGTCCTTGACTGCTAAAAGAGCACCCGCCAAAGCATCGTCACGACGGAGGGCCTGAGGTTCAAAGCTCAAATCACCAGCATCTGTACATAAACCCACACACGGGCACAAAAGTCAGCGCCAACGACAAATTTGAACAAGAATGATATCCAATCAAGGTACCTGAGAGGCCCTTGGCAATCAATAAAAGTTGTTCTTCGAACAACTTCTCCCTACATGTGATGGAGGCACGCAGATCCTCTTCCCGCTTTTGTGCCTCGTCACGCGCCGCGATTGCCTTATCGCAGCTCTTCACAGTCGCGGCAAGTGTCTTTCCATAGCGGCGACATCGCGAAGAAGGGCATTATGTTCAGCAGCAAAACAACACAAAAGGGATTGACTATCAGTCGACTACAGGACAACGGTGCAGAAGAATGAGAAGTAAAGTGCACTTACTTTCCACCATGCGATAGCACGTATCCAGCATTGCATGCTGGCAACCCATCGCAAGCACCTGCTCCGCCAGGTGGGCGGCTTCCTTCACAAGGAGCTATCGCAAAAAAGAAAACAACAAAGATCAGCAGATGCCATAGGCAAAATCGACTGCAGCACAAGAAGAAGAGATACTACACTCACATGATCCTCTAGTGACTCCGAAGTCGACTGGTGTGTAGTCATCCGGGCAACCATCCGATGCTCCCCATCGTGTGGAGAGCTTGATGAATTGTGCCTGGAGTGGGCCGCCAATGGAGGAGAAGGAGCACGCTCAACCTCTTTCTTGGCTCTGGAGGTCGCGACTCCAGATTCTTTCAAAAATTGGACGTCGCCAGAAGATGACGACGCCTGCTGACTGCAAGATCAAATCAACATCAAGAAAGGCAACTGCAAAGAAGAACCAAAAAAGGAAGATTCGAATACTTACCAATCAAACTTATCAAAGCCAAAGGTTGGCTCCCCCGACTCTGACGAGGACTCCTTTGGCAGTCGCATCTTCTTGCAAGAAGAGGGCGCCACGGCACTCACAGGAATGGCAGGGATCGGCGACTCCGCACCAACGCCTGCACCTTCCGGAGTCGAAGGAGATGACGCATCGGAATCCTCGCTGCGCGAGCGCTTGCGAGTATCCAGACTACCCGACTCGGGGGCTTCCTCCTCCACATCAGATGGGACGGTCGACTCCGACTCGTCCTCTTCCAAAGCTTTGCGAGGGATAACCCCCTCAGGAAGAGGGGGCATACAGGGTGACACCGCCCAATCCTGCATACATATCACAATTTAGCACAAAGTTCAGAAACAGCAAAGAAGCAATCAACAAACTAAGCTACTATGTAGCACAACTATACCTTAGGGGGAGGATTAGCAGCATCGAACGGAGCAACGACTGGTTCACTGGGGAGCACATCCTTGGCGGTGTACTTGGTGACCAGTCGAACCCTTTTATCTACCTCACTCGCGGACATGCCATCGACAGACACACGAGTGACATCGTCAGCACCAGCCCACTGAAACATGGGATGGACTCTGGCCTACAGGGGCTGGACGCGACGGCGCAACCACGTGCGAATGAGGGCGCAGCCTCCCTCCTCTTTGCCTATGCGACTCTCGAGGTCGCAAACGCGCTCGTACAGCAGATCTGTCTCCGCGGACTCGCCAGGCATGACCACATTCTTCCAGGAGTGCCTCCTCTGGCACGGCGTTGCGGGGTCGAAGGGTGCGAGTCCGAAGTGTTCTTCGTCAGCCTTCTCGTCGCGGACGTAGAACCACTTGTCCCTCCACCCTTGGATGGACATCGCCAGCTTGATGTCGAAGTATGTGGTGGATGGATCGACGTGGATTCCGCAGCCGCCTACATCGTAGACTACGGAGCCAGACGCTGATTGACGTTTCAATTTGAAGAGGCACTTGAAGAGGCCGAAATGCGGCTCGATTCCGAGCCAGCACTCGCAGAGGGTGATGTAGCAAGCTATGTGGAGGATGGAATTGGGGGACAACTGATGGAGCTGGAGCCCGTAAAAAAAGGCCCCTGAAGAAAGGATGTAGGGGAAAAGAGAGGCCGCGAATGATGAACGCTAGGAACATCACCCGAAAACCGGCAGGAGGAGAGGGGATTACCTCGCCACCGGGGACGCGCGCATCGGCGACTGCGGAGGACAAAACTCCGTCTTGGCAAAGAAGACGAAGCTTTGAGGACTTGATCACCGAGGGACGCCACGCGCCATTCGTGACGCGAGTGCCCGTGCCCTTCTTCTTCCCGCCGGCGGCGGTGCTGGTGCCTGCAGCGGTGGAGCCGCCCTTCTTCTTCATCGCAGCAGCGGTAGCGGCGGAATCGGCCGTAACACCTCCTTTCTTCTTCCCCATTATGTGGTGGCGATGCGACCGGAGGAAGTAGCTGGGAAATGTGCGGAGCTAGTCCAGCGCCACGGAGGGAAAAGAGCGCAGAGAAAGCAGAGGAGCAGAGGCAATGGCGATGAAGGCAAAGGATGAATGGAAGTAGATGTGAATTTCACCGTCGCAGCATCACTACTTAACCCATGGAATATGCAATCCAACGGCTCAGAAAAACCCTACCAGACGCGTGGCGTTCATCGTGCTTGACACGTGGAGGAGCTGAAACGCGAACCGTCCCCCAGTACTCCCATTACGTGCGGAAATCGAGGAGACACAGTTAAAATAAAGATTACGCATGCCCGGTCAAATCAGAGTTAGGGAGTGGGCCCCACCGCTCGTCACGTCTCGTCAAACTTGCTCACGCGGGCAACTGAGGTCATGAAATCGTCAGCACTGACGTCATCAAAACTACACAGCATAAGACTTCGACTACTTTAGTCCTTGCTCGAGTCTTCGACTCCACCAAGCACTCGGGGGCTACTCCCATGGGGAGCGCTGGTCGCGCACCCTATGATTTTTTCTTCTTCTTTTACAGGAACATGGACAATCAAGGAAAACCCAACCACTTGAAACACGGTTCGACTATGGACATGGGTTACTCCCATAGGGAGCGCCGGAAACAAATTCGACTGAAACAAGCAAACAAAAGACGATAGCAGTCGTAAAAGTTCTTTAGTCCCTGCCTGAGTCTTCGACTCAACCAGGCACTCGGGGGCTACTCCCATAGGGAGCCCTGGTCACGCACCCTATGATTATTTGTACAAAGTACTGTGTGTTGATATCATTCACACTCGAAGTTTATGCGACACCGCCTCATAATTTTTCCCTACAAAGAGACTGCGTCTCCTAGGTCACCCGAATCGTCTCCGCGATGATAAAATTCAGATGCCGCGCTTACAACATGAAGATAAGACCTGAATAAGGCCTGGCAACGCATTAGCTGCGCACTAACAGAAATATATCCGTACCTACAGGTACGATGAACATGCCTTGACGGATGCGTCGAGTGCTCACACCCATATACTAGAATTCGACTCCTGTAAGACCTTCGCGGCTTGAGTCGAATTACACCAACACTTTCCCGGATTCGAGTCCGGGGACTCGAGTTTGAGTAGATGGCGTTGTTTTACCCTAAGGTAGTTAACTGATATCGGTACATCGGTTAAATTAGGCACGCACATCAACAATCCCTATGACATAAACAGAGCAGTCAAAAAATATACTCAGTCATGCACTCGAAAGGCTTCATAAAGTCTCCAGTCGAATCTACGATTCCACTGGACACTTGGGGGCTACTGACATGGGTATACACTATAGGTACTCGAGCTTGGTATATACGGCCTGAATACGAAGAGGCCACGGTGTCGCCAAGGCCCAAATGAAGAACTCGAGTAACCTACGGACTCTTGATTGCTTGAAGAACAAGAAGAAGTTAAAAGATAGGAAGTTAGAAGGGGAAAACCCTAACATGTAACCGACTCGACCTGCTACCCGAGACCTAGCCTATCTATATAAAGGCTAGGAGGGGGCAGCGAGGAGGACACACGCAACCCTAGTTTCCACAACCCTCGCCAGATTGCATCTGTGCACCATTGTAATCTTCGATTCCTTTGATAATTCCACGAGCAGACAAGGAGGAGTAGGGACCTCTACGAGGCCTGAACCTGGGTAAATCTTCGAGTCCCCTGTGTGCTTGTTTGCTAGCCGATAGATGTCTCCAGCGCTCCCTCCTTCTCCAAAACCCAAGTCCATAACAATGGGCATTGATGAGTTAAACCCTCGTCACCTGGTATCCTAGAAATTCGAAAGACTAACACCACGTCCTTGAGGTGCCATCTGTTGTCCCACTCGATCTACCAAACCTTCCATGAATTTGTTTTGGGACTCTTGCATCATTTGCATGTACTGCATAAAGTTCTGCTCCATCAATGGCCTCATTGGTGGTGGTGGTGTTAAATTCTCTTGCATTCTGGCGTCTTCATCCGCCTTTTCTTTGGCTTCGTGCTCCGTGCGCTGCTGCTCAGTCTCGTTTTCTACACCCATTTCCATACCCTCCTAGTCCTGAAACATAAAGCGAATACTCATAATTACATCATGCATATGTGTTCTGAGCTCAACTTCATGCATAGAACTAGTCACACAATGGAAAACAAGATCCAAATAAGAACCAAATATGCATTACACACATATTCTACATTACAAACAATATAATTTATACAACGTGATTACAATCCCTTACTCATTAAGCATTACAAGCTCATGTGGTACTATCCCACCTATTTATTTAAGTCCTCCGACTCTAACTCTCGTATCCTACAGAGATACTCCTAGTCAAAGTCACACTCCCCAAAAGTTGTGTCGTTCATCGTACATACCCGGAGTACAACCATGCTGACGTGAAGTACGACGCATCATCTGTGGAACGACTTGCCTCTTTGACGGACGATATTCCGTATTAGAAGTCTCCGGACTTGACACATCATTCAGTTGAAGTGTATCCATACCTTCCAACTCATCTGAAGTATCTACCGAATCATCCTCATCACTTTCTTCTTCATCCATCTCCTGCATCCCGATTCTAGTGGAATCAACAGAATATTCCCCTTCCGGTGCCCCAAGTACTCTGCTGGGTACGATAGTCCTCAGCTATGATTGGATAGTGCAGGTTATCTGGAGTAGGATAATTTTCTAGTGACTCGAACACCCTTTCTTCAGGATCTTCCTCCTCTGACTCTACATCCTCCACATGGACATCTCTTCCATCAGCGGAATAAGATCTTACGCCCATGCGACTAGTCTGCCTGATATCTCCAACTGAATTTTCCACAGGAATAGGATTCCCGGCAGATCCATCCATTGATCCGTACCTCCATCCTTCAGAATTCCCGATAGGTAATTCTGAGTCCTCAGTTCCCCAAGAACTCTGTGGTACGGGATGACTAGTGCCCTCGTCAGGATATCTAACGGTTTCTAGTATCGGTGAGTAAGGATATGGTGTAAAAGATGCTGGATCTATAGGTATATCCTAGAAAACTGGGTTAACCCTGTCCTCTGCTTCATTCTCTAGCTTAGATGCTAATTTCTCCCTTCTTTCAGGATTCGTTAAATCCTCTAACATATCGACCTGATCTTCTACAATAACCTGATGTGTCTTATACAAAGACCCAACCATCAGTCGATACAGATCCATAAACTTAGAAGCTAGTTTTGGATGCTTTCTTACTAAAGTAAGATGATCCGGTTCCAGTTCCTCGTCTATAGAGTCATGAGGAATCACAGAATATGTGCTTCCAGCTAACTCTTCTGCCTTGTGCTCCCGAACATTGGCTATCGCCTCCACAATAGCAACATGATATGCTGCTAGGTGACTTCTACCTTCCCCCATAGGTAAATTCTGATATAAACCAAGCTTCTTTGGTAGTTGGATGCTAACACGATATTTGGCTAACATTCGCCCATCATGGTATGTCATGGTATTGACTGAGATATTCGTTGTGCAACCAAAAACCTCAGAAGTTCTCGAAGATGTTCAGTTAAAGCCCCCTGATAGTCATCAAGAGTCTCTTCTTTCCTTGCCAAAGTCTGTTTTGGAAACTTTGGTACCATTTCCACTATATAGAAATAAATATAATTAGTATCCATTAATTATAATGATGCATCATAATAAAGAATTATCGCACTAAAAAAATATAATGAAATATTCCCAATTGAATATTCATCATATAATCTAGAGAACTCTTTACCGTTGCTCCTAGACTCCTATAGTCATTTCCCTTTACTAGGTTTCCAACCTAAGGTCAAAGCAATTGCTCTGATACAAGCTGTGGTGACCCAACATACCACTGCATGTGTAGTACACTATATTCGTTCATATGACATTCACAGAACACTGTTCCATAAATATCACATCCCTCAGAGTGGTACAACAGAAACATTGCGGGTCCATATTACAAACATACACACTTCATTATTACAAACCAAGAGTTCTCAAACTTCAAGCATTAGGAAATTACAAACCAAACTTAAGTAGTTTCAGCGGAAGATATAAAATCCAAACTCATACTTTAAATTGAGCTCAACAACTTATTCTATATAGTCCATGCTCCTCGGCTCAATTGGTTTACGAATAACTAAGGCAACTACTCGGACTCGTTGCCCTCCACTCCATAGCGTATCTCATAGTCCACCCCTTCAACTCCTCTAGACAGATCTGGTTCTTCGTAACTGACATCCTCTTGTCCATCAGCAACATACATCAAAGTGTCTTCGGGATTCTCAGAGTCTAAGCAGGGGTTCAAAGGAAAGAGTGAGTAACAGCGTTACCCAACAAGTTCATTATATGCAAGGTGGGAAGTTTGATGCTCTATCTACCACCTCGGACGATACGTCTTTGGTACTATGCAATTTTCGTAAACATTTCTTCAAAGATTGATTTTATTATCAAAAACTATGCCCATCAGCCTTCACAGGTTGACCAGAACTTCATGGAGACCAACATATCAAAAACTGCCACGTTCGTAGCTCCTTCCCGGAATAGGGAGTAACATGTCACAATTCTTACACTCTGCAGAGGTGCGTTGCTTTACCCATGAGAGACCAACTCCTTGTTGCACAACCGGGCGTACTTTCCCATCCACAATTCCATGATGTGGGGCCTAGTAGGTGATCCAAGCCAATCACTGCCCTCTTCGCGACCCCATATGTCTGCATGATCCTCCAGGGCTTACTACACCTCCGTTAAGCCTCCAACTAGGGCAAGCTATAACCCTGGTGAGTTCCCGAAGACTCTATGAGTTGGTGATGCCACTAGCAAGCTCCCTAAAAGGTTCGACTATACCTCCGGCAGCCACTCATAAATAATCTAGACACCAAAATCGTGGGGCCTAAGGGTGCCCACCCATATGTTGGATCCATACCAGGAATCCCAATGTCACGATAAGGTCATCTTGCCTCCATATGAAAGGAAGAAGATACACCTGACTTCTTTGTCCCATTCCAAATCTCATGCTTAACGCGTATTATACGGCGCTAGAATCATTGGTGTCATGGGTTGTTAAGCCTATGTGACTTATGCAATTGGAACCCTAAGTTCCATTGCTGATATTTATCATCACTTAGGATGATACTACATCTTATTTATTAGAGAAGATATCATTTTCTTTCTCCAGATCATAGATGATAACACATAATTTGCAATATCTTTGATAAAGACTCTTCAAAGGACATGAGCAAGTGATGAACTAGCCTTGTGACTGCAAGGTAGTGAAGTCGGATGCTTCCACTTGATCTTGAGCTCTCGCTTCTACAAAGAACCATTATTGCCCGATAAGGACAATATTTTGAAGAAGCAATATGAAATGCATAGTAATGTAATGCAATGTTTTATTATTTGCTCCTTTCCGTATTTTACCCTCTTAGTAAAAGTTTTCTATTTTCTTTAATTAATAAAAGAAAAGTATTATTCTCAGAGTTAAGGATATGAATTTATTTAATTTTGTTACTCCTTTTAAATATTTACTTTATTCCTTTAAGGAAATAAGACTTTATTTTCTTATCACACTGAATTTACTTTTCAAAAATATAAACTAATATTTTTCTATAATAGTATACCCATTTAGGATCTTAAAGATGAATTTTATTCAATTTAGGTGTTTCATTTATTTTTGTAAAATTCAAAAGTAATTGTCACAAGATTAATAATGAGCCTAATTTTTAGTTACCAAAAATTCTATTGATTATTTTTACTCAATAAAGAATATTTTTGTGAGTTTATAGATATATTATTTATATTTTTAAGATTTTTATTTTTATTTCTTAGAATCATTTAATACTATGGGTATTTTGGTCATTTAGCAATTTAATTGGATGTTTCCTCTTTTTTCTTTAAAACAGAACCTGGCCCGTTGGGCTGGCCCAGCCCTGACCCGGCCCATCTAGGTTGGTATAACCCAACAACCACGAGTGGCCCAGTACCACTCGACCCTTACCTCTCCCTCTCGCGCACCTCTGTCTTGCCCCCGCGGAGCCGCCGCGCTGCTGATGCAGTCGCCGCTCGATTCCAGCCACCCTGGTCTACTCCGGCCGTCGCTGTGGTGTGTGGCGAGGTAACCGACGCTGCTCCACAACCTGGTCCTTCTCGATTCGTCTGCAATCCCCTCTCCCGTCCAGGCTAACTCCACCCTTCCCTAGGGTTTGGGGGTTGCCGGTGATGTGGAGCTCCACCGCTGTGGTGGCATTGTGCTAGGCTCTAGGCGGTCCTGTGATGCCTCCGCTGCTGCCTGTGCGTCAGTGGCCACCATGCCACGGCTTGGCGCGGGTTGCAGCGCCCTCAGGTGCTGCCCGTGCTGCCGTGCATGCTCGTTGTTGACTCTACTTCCTCTTCTAACTACAGCGAGGACCACGGGTGAGTCTCACCTCTCTCTCCCTCTCTGAATCTCTTGTTTACCTTTCTACTCTCTGAGTGCTGGCTATGTATGAACCCTAATTGCATCTGTTCATTACACTAGGGTGCATCCCTCTGTGTTAGGGTTCATCCCTTGATGTCATGTTTATCTAAGGCAGTTACTTGCTGGATCTAACTGTGTGTAACTTACTGTATACTTTGATGTTCATTGTTGACAGTCATTTCTGTCTGTAATATGTTAACTGAACTTTTCTGATTATCCTTTACGATCGCTATGATCTAATTGAGATTAGTTCTCTAGTTCTTGTTGATATACTTTGGTAGAAAGAATGGTAGTTGGATATTGAATCCAATTACCCTCTGATACTTGTCTATTACAAGATTCAGTTCTATAAAGCATGATTCCTAAGTGTTATGTTTAGGAAAATGATTACATGTTCTGTTGCAATATTGGATTATGGTAGCCTGGCAAAAACCATTTGGTTAAGATAGACTCTTGTAATACCCTCAATGGAGTGGCACACAGGTTTTATCTCTGAACTGGGCTGTTTTTATTCATGTTCTATTGTACTTGAGAGTTGCAGATCCTTCTATTGAATTGAATAGATTAGCCTATCATGTTGGTGTGAGGCAAAACCACAGGAAAGTGGCTATATTTATCTGCTGCTTTACCTCTTTGATGATCTGTGTTGGCTAGGATGTTATAAGAATATTGAGATGGTTCCTTTTTATTTAAGATAAGTCATTGCTGAGGTGCTACCATCCATAGGATGTGCCCAGAAATGTTTATCCAAAGATGCTTGTGTATCTAGTTATAAAACTAGAGATTCCTCTCCAAGATCAGTGATGCAAAAGCTGAGATTCTGGGAGTAACTGGTAAAGTTTTATCATTTACCTTTTTTATCTTTCTTCTATGATGGATGTACACCTCACTTTGGTGTTTTTCTGAGAAGATCAAGTAAACAACACATGCTCCATTGACTCTATGATAACTTGATCATGTGGTGGTGTTATTTGTACTCACCAGATTACTTGATGGTTGATGAGGTTGTGGTGTTGCTTGCTAACTTGATCTAGCTCTGCACGTCCTCATGCTTCTATTGTGATTTTGTGCTTGGCCTTGCTATCCACCTGCTCCACCCCCTCCTTATGTTACCATCTTGTGAAGATCTGGTGGTTGATTGGGTAATCTGGTTGAGAATTTGGCTATGGTTTCAGTAGGTTCAGTAAGTTGTGAGTGCGTGCTTGATAAGGAGAAGTGAGTTCATGTTCTTTACTTCGACTGGTGCTCTGTGTGAGTGCTTGTACTGTTGCTGTTGGCTTGACAACACACCCCATGTAGTTAGTTGACTAAGCTGTGTGTGTGTGAGTTGTGCATGTGGATCAGCTCAAGTAACTTGGCATTTACTATTACATGTTTACTTGTTGATAGCCTGGTGAAACTTACTTCTATCCACTTAGCTTCTACTATAGTCTCTGACTATTTACTAAAAAGAACAGATACTTAACCTTTGGTGAAACTTGCCCCTTTATTTACTCAATGATGTACCATGAACAGAGCAGTTCACTTTTCACCACTGAGAGTAAAATTATCTAACTAACCCTTTATTTCCTTTCTAGTTGTTTATCTTATTTGCAGGAACAAATCTGGACATACAAGATTTAGTATAGGAGTAGATAGGTAGTATAGGTTTTAATTGTAACCTTCTTTGTATTCTTTTTTGTAAAAGATCTTGTAAAGATATTATTACAAGTTAACAAAGTTGGATTCCTGGTCTTTGTAATCTTATGTCCTTGATGTATTTAACACCAGTTGTATCCTTATTATGAAATAAAGAAATAAAAATTTATTTCTTATTTAATTTTCCTTGCCTTTAATCCTTATTGTTGATTACTACTTCTTTGCTATAATCAAACAATGTTAATAAGGTTTTCTTTTGGAAAACCCTTCAATATTAATGACTTCTAATGTTCAAATCTTTTCAATTTGATTTAAATTTCAAATTTAAATTCAAAGTAATTTCCCCAAAATCTTAATACTGCCTACATGTCATGTCAAAATTCATAGCAATCACTAACAATAGCTATTCCTACCTCTAGTTAGCGAAAGAAACTTTGATCCCTTTAGCGTTTTGTTTGGCGAAAAATTTACCCTAATTTTACAGATGCATGCATGCACAACTTATATTCCTATTTCTACCCTTCGTTAGATCCTAATGCTGGGATGTTACAAATTGTTTTCCTATAAGACTTTTAATAAACCATCAAGGTGTCGCCTGCGCATGTGCGCGGGCCACTGTCTTGGTTAAATTTAAAAAAAAAACATACAACCGGAACATGTTCAGATGTCAAAGTGTGTGACCTAAGAGTATCTCGACGTGCTGGGGGGCCCTCATGTCGAAATCCGGCGATTTTTTCGCTGGATTAGATGAGCATTTAGCCTAGGGCCTAAAACTTCCAGTTACGAGCCTAGGTCACACCGGCGAGTGCACTTGATTTCGCGAAATTTAAATCAAAATTAGGCAAAAACGAGCAAATTTGGCGAATTTCGTACTAATCTAGTGACATATAGCATATAGGCGGGTTTCCTCCATTACATAGGCTCATTGGCCAAAATCTGACTAAAACAGGTAAAAAATAAACTAAACGCAGTTCGCCGGCGCCGGGAACGGCCTAGTACATGCTGAGTCTACGGTAGAACTGTGCATCGTAGTCGCCATCGTCGTCGTCGTTGGGCGACCGGCGGCTGCTTTCCTGGCCCGCATCGCCGACTCTTGGAGGCCTACTGCTCGGCCCTTCATCGGAGTCAGTGTCGTCTAACACGACGACGTTGCCGCATCAGCGAGCCCGATGATTGGTTGCACGCAGGAGCTCCACTGGCGTTTGGCCTCCTCCCGCTCGTACTCTGCCTTGGACTAGGCGGGAGCGTCGGCGAGACGCATCGGTGGCACGTCGTTGAGAGAGGTCACCATCGCCATCTTGAGGACGTCGATGTCATGCTCGTCCTCCAGTGTATCCACCGGCTCTATCTTCGGCCTGACGAGGCGTAGGCGGCTAGAAGGTGGGGTTGCCTGGGACGTTGGCGACGCGCGAGGCTCACCAATGACAATGTCACGCGAACCCCGAGGGGGCTGGTGGCGCGTCGGGGTCGAAGACGGCGACGAGGATGGCTCGCGCTTCACCGGAAGGAGCGGTGACACGCCGTGCTGAGTCTCGCCAGAAGAGCGGGAGGTCGAGGCCGAGGATGATGAGGAGACGCCTCCCATCCTCCTTGGTAGCCAGGAGGGAGTTGCTGCGCCGGCGCAAGAGGCTTGCCAGCGTCCTAGGCAGGTAGGTCAGCCGTGGCGTGTTGCCGGCTTCGATGTGCTCGAGGACGGCGGCGAGCGTGCGCCCAGGCATGCCCCACCATAAGCGCCATCTTGCAGCGTTCTTCCTGGTCGGTGCCGGCGGTGGGCCCTCGTAGGCCAGCATCTCCCGCTCGTGGCGCTCATGGAAGTACTATGTCTAGGCCGCGTGCCTGTCGAGGTAGTACCGCGCGGTCCTCGTCGGACATTTTGGCGAGAACCGCATGGATCTCGCCTACCATGTCGACGCCCTGGGGAGGGAGGGTCGGAACACGACCGACGCTAAGCGCCCAGCCACCCGGTGGCGCGCGGAAGTCTTACGGTGGCGGGTAGTTGGCCTCGTACAAGAGGTGGCCCTCCCACTCGTTGAGAGAGCAGCGGCTGAAGCCATGCGCCGCCGCGCCATCACCGGCATAGTGCTCTGCCATGGATGTTGAGGTTTCACCGGTGCTTGATGAGAAGGGGAGAGTGGGTCGAGATTTTTCGTAGTGAAACTAACAGCGAGGAGAGGGGGCTATTTATCGGCGGTGAGGAGGCGGGAGGGGTGTAGCACGTGCGGGATGCTGCGCGGAAGAAGCCAAGGTGCTGGCTCGCCGTGGGTGCGCCGGGTGGACGGTGATTGGACGTGTTGGCCTGCCGCGGCTGGGAAAGGCTGACCACTAGCGCCATTAATTCTCGCGGGAGCCAAGGCGATAAGGAAAAACGACCTCTCTCACCGACATCTTGGCCCCACTTGGCGGTTGGGCTGTTTTCCACCACTTCTCCTTCATCCGGCGCTCCGAGGTGAACCTCGGGGCCCTGAGTTCGGATGAGTTCGCTGGATGATTTCTGAGCCGATCTGGCTAATTTCTGACTCCTAGGGGCGTAGCCGGGGGAGTTTTCACTGAATAGAGTCGAAAATGGGCCCGGGAGACGTGCGTGGGGATGAGTGGAGATGATGTAGCGACTTTTCCTCCACAACGAGCTGGTGGAAGATGGGAAAGTCCCCCAATAACTTGTTGTTAACCATTTATTTTGTAATAATGTCTGAGTTGTTTTTGTTAAAAAACACGGCATTGCATTCCAGTGCACGAGCCAAGTAAGGTCTAAACAGCTATACTGATTGGAAATGGTGGAGTGAGGCGTGTCAACTTCCCCTCCTCTAAGCAGAACCTATTTAAAAGAGTTTTCGGATAGAGCTAATAACACCGAACATACAAATAGTTGTCCTCTAAGTAGAGTTCTATATGCAAAATCTCGCAAAGCCAATCACGAGCAGACACGTGGCGGTTCCACCTCGCAGGGCACATGCTGGCCTTGTCTTAAAAAAACCTGGAGAGGCGAGAAATAACATTTCGAGTTGGACGATCCTAGAGCCCTCATAAATGTCATAATGGTGGCCGTTATTCGCTCATATTTCAGGTAGGTCCTTACCTGTCTGGAGATTGTCTCGGCGCGTTCATCTCGCGACCGTCTCGGCACCAACCTCCAGCATGACGGTGGGACGACCTCGTTGATTTTGGGGCGATGCCGCCAGAACCCCATCTCCGCCATTCATGGCGGACGCCCTAACTACGGTATGCCGCCACCGGACCCCTGACTCCCTCGCCTGTTCGCTGTCTACGGCAGGGTTTAAGAGACTATTTAGCTATTGATTATTCGGACTGCTTGGAGTTCTATGAACGGCGGATTCTACCATGTTTTTCGCTTAGTGATGTCGTAAAGGGTTGGTGGTTCCTACTTGCGACAATTACGGTCGTAGTTTATACCCCTCCAACGTGATAAATTTGGATTTGTGAGGCCACGGTTGTTGTTGGGATATTTGGTCAAACAAGTTGCTCTAGTAGTTGGTATACAAGTCCTCTTTGATAAAGTTGATGAATTTGAGTCACTATAGTTGCAAGTTTGATGAAATTTATGTGCCCTGTTTCGATGGCCACATAATGGCTTGTTTTCTGAAACCTTTTGGAAATTTCAGTAGGTTTTAGTTGTCAAATTAGTGGTACTATTAGCTGGCATGCAAGAATGTATGATATAGTGCTGAATTTGAGGGTTTGAAGTATAACATTTGTTGAAATTTGATTGCCCTGTTTCAGTGCAGACATAATGGCTAGATTTTTGAATTTAATTTGCATTTTTCCATCTATGAAATTGGAGGAGCCAATGAGAGTTTGATTAGTGTAGTACTTGATCACGGTGGATTCGTTTGTGGGCTAAGGGGAGAGCTCAGTTACATAAGTGCATCAGTTGAACATTGGGATTTTTGTTGTACGGAAAATTGATCACTCAATTGGCTTGATGCATTGCTGAGACAAATGAATTATGTGAGGGATGGGAGGTTGAATGTCTACGAGAGTTTGCCAAGCAAAGAGATTACTAATGGTCTTGTTTGTATAGAGTTAGATGCAGATACTTATAGCATGTGCAATGCTGTCAGGAAGGGGGAACCTTTGAATCTCATGCTTGATAATAACAACTTTCTCAAGTGCTTGAGACCTGATGTAATTATTAACACAAGGAGATCTTCAGTAGAAGTGCATCCATGGACATCAGGTGTAGGAATAACAACTTTGACACATAATGAAGATGCAGGCATAGGTGCAAGAACATTAGGTGCATGCACCTTTTAAGAATTTCTGCAAGCTGAACATGATGAAGACGGTACTAATTCAGATTGGTATGACAGTGACTATGAAGCTGTATATGGTGATGATAACTTGTTCACTAACAATGTGGACATGGATGTTGAAGATCATAACTAGCATGAGATGGTCCAAGATTTAGAAGATGACACAGTTTTGTAGGATGGGGTGGCGTGAGGTCTCCATGGCAATGCCCATGGTTTATGGACTTGGGTTTCCGGGGAAGAGGTATGCTCTGAATACTTCGTCGGCTAACAGATAAATAAGGGGACATGAGTTTACCCAGGTTCTGGCCCCTAGAGAGAAAAACCTACTCCTGCTTGTCTGTTCTTGATTGATGGATAAACCAAAGGTTACAATGGCATCGAGATGGCTATGGTTGCGCAGATTGGATCTGGTGTGTGTGGTGAGAGTTTCAATATCCTCCCCAGTGGACCCTCCTAGCCTTCATACAAGGAGGATATGTCTCAGGTACTGTCTGAGTCGGTTACAAGTTGGAGTCTATATCTAACTTCATAGTTTAGAAACTTATTCTTGCTTGCCACGCCAGGAGTCGGTTGATGTCTACGCACTTCTATTCTTGTAGACAGTTGTTGGACCTCCAAGTGCAGAGGTTTGTAGAACAGCAGCAAGTTTTCCTTTAAGTGGATCACCCAAGGTTTATCGAACTCAGGGAGGAAGTGGTCAAAGGTATCCCTCTCAAGCAACCCTGCAATCAAGATACAAGAAGTCTCTTGTGTCCCCCAACACACCCAATACACTTGTCAGGTGTATAGGTGCACTAGTTCAGCAAAGAGATAGTGAAATACAAGTGGTATAGATAATTATAAGTGGTAACGGTGATTGAAAATAGCTTGATGGCATGGAAAAGACCAAAGTAAAACTGAAATAATGATGGAAGCAAGCAAACATGTAATAGATCTAATAGCAAATGGTGTTTCAACGTTTAGAAACAAGGCCTATGGATCATACTTTCACTAGTGAATACTCTCATATAAATATCTTCTCTTTATGATACTACTCTTAACTACTCTCCGGTTGGACACTCTAATCGATGGTAGGGCTATAACAACACACCTCAAAGTTTGCTTTCCACATCTAGATAACCCCACACTGTCACCTTGAGCACTAGATGATTCCAACAAACACCACAATTTCATAAAGGCATCCAACTCCAAATATAACTCATAACAAGTATTTGTAATCTCTAGCCTAAGTGCCACCATGGTGTGCACACTGTCAAGTTCACACACATGAGGAGAGCAGAGATCTATTAAATCACTTGAGTAGCAAGGTAGATCTACTTGGTTACAAAGCTGATGATCACCATATGATCATGCATAGAGAGAGAGATGAACACATAGCTACCGGTAGAACCCTTAACCTCAAGAAAGAACTACTCCCTCATCCTCATGGGAATCAGCAACAGTGATGGAGATGGTGGTGGAGATCGATGGAGATGGCTCTGGGGGCACTTCCCCGTCCCAGTAGGGTGCCAGAACAGAGACTTTCTCTCCCCCGAATCTCCCCTTCGGTGGCGGCGGCGCTGCAGAACTTTTCTTTGATTTCTGATTGACGATTTAGGGTTTTTGCATCGGGAGGCATCTTATAGGCGAAGAGGCAAGGTCGATGGGCGGCCAGGGGGCCCACAGCACCTGGTGGCACGGCCAGGGCTAGCCCGCGCCACCACATGGTGGGACGCCCTATGGCCCCTCTCTGTCTCATCTTCTGGCTCCGTGAGTCTTCTGGTAAAATATTGACTTTGGCTTTTGTCCGGTCCAATTCCGAGAATATTGATTTTCTGACTTTCCTGGAACCAAAAACAGCAGAAAACAGGCAACTGGCACTGTGGTATCTTGTTAATATGTTAGTCCAAGAAAGTGTGTAGAAACACTCCAAAGTGTGGGCAAAACATAAGAAAGTAGATAAAAACCAAGCATGGAACATCAAAAATTATAGATATGTTTGCAACTTATCAACATCCCCAAGCTTAACTCATGCTCGTCCTCGAGTAGGTAAGTGATAAAAAGAAAGAATAATTTTTGAGATGACATGCACCATCATAAACTTGATCAAAGTATTTGTAAAACATTGATAGCTGGGATCATAGTACTTCAATCATAACATGAAAGATAAAGTTCTAACAATAAGACAAAGCAACTATGCTGCAACATGAAAGGATACAAACAAAAGATTCATGAATAACAATGCTTTGCAAGACGTTTGTTTGTTTCACATAAAGAAAATATAGCATAGTGGCATTCAGCTTGTCCCTCATAGAGTAGCAAACATAAATGCATAGGACACCTTCAAAGTTCATAAGAGTGACTAGATACAAATAGTTTAAGAACAAGCAATATCAAAGTTATGCATCAATCAACAAGTCTTCGGACAATGCACATAGAACTAAGAATGGCCACTATGCTCTCAAAATAGGTGCATAAAGATAGAAGGTGGAGACTCAACAAAAAAGTAAAAGAAAGGCCTTCATAGAAGAAAGTAGGGATTCAAGTTTCATAAATAGCTTCCAAAAATTATGGTACTTCTTAGCTTTCAGCTCTCATTTCGCCTATCATAAGCATATAGAAGTGATTAAGGTTTAAGTGAACAAACTATGGAGTATATGCTTGACAAAGTACAAGTTGGAAATCTCATGTCCCTTGAATACGAGGGTTGCTCCTCATGCTACTCAAGTTTAGTCACCGGTAAGTTCTTGTCATCGTAAGTACATGTGTATCATAGAGAACCGCCAACGGGGTACCCCTTGCTCGAAAATACGGAAGAATCCCCATATCAAAATGACAAGGCAAGCAGACAACGAGCATCTCAGCAATCTTCTTATTTACCATGGGAATATTGTGCTTTTTTCTCTCTTTCCTCTTTTCATATATCTCTTTTTTCTCAATATCTGACTCTTTTTTTATAAGAAGAATGCTTCATAGACAGCTCATTATGGTTACGCTACAGGTTTCCACCATGGCAGCATGGATTAGACCAGCGGCCCAGGAGTTTCTCTAACACATATACATAACTCCATGGACTAACAAGCTCCCCTTTCATTTCACACCAACGACATCCATAGACAAAAGAGCATGATATTACTAGGTACAAAGTACAAGTGCAATGTTGAAAGTGTTCCCCATGACAGCATGGTTCTGCTAATCTCCAACAATAAGTGCAAGCATATACAACATAGACGACACAATGGTTCAAGTTTATTAAGGGCAAGAAAAGTAAAGTGTGCCATCAAGTTCGTGAGAGATTTAATCACTAGTTTTCTCATAACAAGTTTAATTCGGAAGGTAGATAAAAACATGAATATACTTGGAATAGCAAGTGCTAATAGGTAGGTATGGTGGACTCTTTGGAATAACTTGGTTTTAGGAGTCGGATGCATGAGTTGAAGTCATACTTGGTTACGGAGGCTAGCAAAAGACTGGGAGCGACAAACAAAGAGAGCAATAATGGCCATAATCATGCAGAGCGATAAAACATCATTGATCAAAGCATAAAGTGATACTACAAGTTGAAAACTAAAGGATGATCAAGGCTATGTTGACTTGGGATAGTCATAACATGGTGTGAGCATGGGCCAAGTCAACCCAAATAAAGCATCAAAGGAGAATACCACAATACTATGCTTTAATATGCTAAAACAACGCATGATTCTTCAAAGGAACATTAAGCAATCTCAATTGTTTATAACAAGTCATGCTACAGAAAATAATACTAAGGATAAAGCCAAAACAATATCAAGCATGGCATGACAAAGCATAGGCCACAGTCAAAAACAAGCTCTCTTTACCACTTAAGCATGAACTTTCCTACTCTTTTCCAATCCAATCCAAACTATTTGAAAACCAATGTATGAAAGAGGGGGTCCTACCAATTTATTAAGCAAACTAAGCAAACCAAGCAAACAAAAAACCAAAATGAAAACGAAAAATAAGATGCTCCAAGAACAACACAACTGTGCATGAAACAATAAAAATGAAGTGTTTGGAAGAAACCTGGGATTTTTATTGATGAAGAGGGGGATGCCTTGGGCATTCCCAAGCTTTGATGCTTGTAATCCTTGGATATTTATTGGGGTGACACGCGTGGCATCCCCAAGCTTGAGCTTTAGTCCATCCTTCATCTCATTACTCATTCCTTCCATACACCTAAAATTTTTCCTTCATACAAAACTTCACACAATCTTTATTAGCAACATTAATGCACTTAAGATAATAAGTCTTTAGGTTAAGTTCTAACACCAATAAAACTTTAATTAAAACACTAGATACTGTAGAACTTCCCTCAAAAAGCTCAATTCCCCAAAAGAACACAAAAAGGAACCAACAAGAAGCAAATGCAAATAATGGCAGAAATCTGTCAAAACAGACCAGCAGGTAAAAACTAATTTTTTTGAGGACCCTCTATTGCTCAAATCGAAAAGTGTTGAACTAACGAAAGTTAGATAATAACCTTGGGCAGAAGCACAAAAATTCAATCCTCAAAAAGACGTACACATATTTTACACGAATATTTACGGTGAAGCAGAAAAATCTGTTTCGAGACATCAACTTTCCCAAGCATTACTTCTCTCTCATTAGAGGTTACTCTTGGCACAAAAATCAAATAAAAAGGATAAGGAGCGGTTATTACTGAAGTAATAACCTCCAAGACTCATCTAAAACTTTTGGGTTATCTTCCAATAAGTACTTTTCTTTAACGCCTTTAAGTTAGGCATCATAGTTTGAGAAGATGCTCACTTAAGAAATATGAATTGAAGTAAAAGAGAGCATCAAGAAGCAAATTCAAAGCACATTTAATTCTAACCCACTTCCTATGCATAGGAATCTTGTAAAGAAACAAGTCATGAAAGCAGGAAGCAACACGCATAGAAAAGAAAATAAGTGCAACTTCAAGACTTTCAACATAAAGAGGGAAAACTTAATATTGTTGAGATACATAAGACCATGTTTCCCTCTCTCATAATAACTTTCAGTAGCAACATGAATAAAATTAACAATATAACTATGGCATAAAACATTCTTATCATGAGCCACATGCATAAAATGATTATTACTCTCCACATAAGCATAGTCATTCTTATTAATTGTAGTGGGAGCAAATTCAAGAAAATAGCTATCATTATTATTCTCATCACCATAATCTTCAAATATAGGAGGCATATTGTAGTCATAATTAATATCCTCCTCAATAGTAGGTGGACTGAAAATATCATATTCATCATTGTAATCATCATATATTGGAGGCATAGTATCATCAAAGTAAAAAATTTCCTCCGTGCTTGGGGGACTAAAAAGATCATTTTCATAAAAACTAACTTCCCCAAGCTTAGACTTTTCCATAGTATTAGCAATAATGGTGTTCAAAGAATTCATACTAATAACATTGCTATTAGCATGCAAATAAAGTTCCATAGGTTTTTTAATTTTTTCTTCAAACACTTCATGTCCTAACTCAAGATAAATACTACAAAGCTCTTTAATTTTGTTGTTGTTTTCCATTAAGCCTAACTAGTGAAAACAAGAAACAAAAAGACAAAATTGCAGAATCTAAAGGAAATAACTTCAAGCACTCACACCGGAGGATGTGAGTACTGATGTCTACACACTTCTATTCTTGTAGACAGTTGTTGGGCCTCCAATTGCAGAGGTTTGTAGAACAGCAGCAAGTTTTCCCTTAAGTGGATCACCCAAGGTTTATCGAACTCAGGGAGGAAGTGGTCAAAGGTATTCCCTCTCAAGCAACCCGACAATCAAGATACAAGAAGTCTGTTGTGTCCCCAACACACCCAATACACTTGTCAGGTGTATAGGTGTCCCTAGTTCGGCGAAGAGATAGTGAAATACAATTGGTATGGATAATTATAAGTGGTAACAGTGCCAGAAAATAGCTTGCTGGCATGTGGTTGACCTGGGAAAAGACTAAAGGCAAACTGAAATAAAGATGGAAGCAAGAAAACATGTAACAGATCTAATAGCAAATGATGTTTCAATGCTTAGAAAATAGGCCTAGGGATCATACTTTCACTAGTGAACACTCTCATATAAATATATTCTTCTTTATGATACTACGCTGAACTACTCTCTGGTTGGACACTCTAATCATTGGTAGGGCTATAACAGCACACCTCAAAGTTCATCTTTCCCATCTAGATAACCCCACACTATCACCTTGAGCACTAGATAGGTCCAACAAACACCACAATTTCATAAGGACATCCAACTCCAAATATAACTCATAACAAGTATTTGTAATCTCTAGCCTAAGTGCCACCATGGTGTGCACACTATCAACTTCACACACATGGGGAGAGCAGAGATCTATTAAAGCACTTGAGAAGCAAGGTCGATCTATAGATTACAAGCTCATGATCACAATATGATCATGCATAGAGAGAGAGAGATGAACACATAGCTACCGGTAAAACCCTTAGCCTCGAGAGAGAACTACTCCCTCCTTGATACATTGCAAATGTATCTATAATTTTTGAGTTCCATGCTTGGTTTTATCTACTTTATTGTGTTTTGTCCACACTTTGGAGTACTTTTCATATGATTTCTTGGACTAACCTATTAACAAGTGCCACAGTGCTAGTTTCATGTTTTTTGCTGTTTTTGGTTCCAGGAAATTCAGAAAATGAATATTCTAAGAATTAGACGGGACAAAAGCCAAAGTTCTTATTTTACCGGAAGACTCGCAGAGCCAGAATACGAGACGGAGGAGGGCCAGGGCCTGGCCACACCCCCCAGGCGCGGGTACCCCCAGGCCATACCAGGGCATGGTGTGGGACGCCTGGCTGGCCACCGACCTTGCCTCCTTCGCCTATATATTCCCCCCGAGGCAAAAACCCTAGGTCATCAATCAGAAATCCACGAAAAGTTCCACAGTGCCGCCACCACCAAAGGGGAGATTCGGGGAACAGAAAGTCTCTGTTCCGGCACCCTGCCGGGACGGGGAAGTGCCCCCGGAGCCATCTCCATCGATCTCCACCACCATCTCCATCACCATTGCTGATTCCCATGATGAGGAGGGAGTAGTTCTTCTTCGAGGCTAAGGGTTCTACCGGTAGCTATGTGTTCATCTCTCTCTCTATGCATGATCATATTGTGTTCATGAGCTTGTAATCTATAGATCTACCTTGCTACTCAAGTACTTAATAGATCTCTGCTCTCCCCATGTGTGTGAAAGTGACAGCATGCACACCATGGTGGCACTTAGGCTAGAGATTACAAATACTTGTTATGAGTTATATTTGGAGTTGGATGTCTTTATGAAATTGTGGTGTTTGTTTGAACCATCTAGTGCTCAAGGTGACATTGTGGGGTTTCTAGATGCGGAAAGTGAACTTTGAGATGTGCTTTTATAGCCCTACCAACGATTAGAGTGTTCAACCAGAGAGTAGTTAAGAGTAGTATCATGAAGATAATATATTTATATGAGAGTGTTCACTAGTGAAAGTATGATCCCTAGGCCTTGTTTCTAAGCATTGATACACCGTTTGCAACTAGATCTGTTACATGTTTGCTTGCTTTCATCTTTATTTCAGTTTGCCTTTAGTCTCTTTCATACCATCAAGCTATTTTCTAGCACCGTTATCACTTATAATTATCCATACCACTTGCATTTCACTATCTCTTCGCCGAACTAGTGCACCTATACACCTGACAAGTGTATTGGGTGTGTTGGGGACACAAGAGACTTCTTGTATCTTGATTGCGGGGTTGCTTGAGAGGGAATACCTTTGACCACTTCCTCCCTGAGTTCGATAAACCTTGGGTGATCCACTTAAGGGAAAACTTGCTACTGTTCTACAAATCTCTGCACTTGGAGGCCCAACAACTGTCTACAAGAATAGAAGTGCGTAGACATCAAGCTATTTTCTAGCGCCGTTGCCGGGGAGGTAAGGTAAAAGGTATTCACACCGGAGGATTAAAGAAGAAGAACCTCCCACGGCAAAGGCCTATTTTCTGGCTCCGTTGCCGGGGAGGTAAGGTAAAAGGTACTCACATCCTCCGGTGTGAGTGCTCGAACTTATTTCCTTTAGATTCTGCAATTTTTTATTTTTGTTTCTTATTTTCACTAGTTAGGATTAATGGAAAATAACAAAAAAATTAGAGAGCTTTATAGTATTTATCTTGAGTTAGGACATGCTGTGTTTGAAGAGGAAATTAAAAAACCAATGGAACTTTATTTGCAAGCTAATAGCAGTGTTGTTAGTATGAATTCTTTGGACACCATTATTGCTAATGCTATGGAAAAGTCTAAGCTTGGGGAAGCTGGTTTTGATGAGCATGATATTTTTAGTCCCCCTAGCATGGAGGAGAAAATTTACTTTGATGATACTATGCCTCCAATGTATGATGATTACAATGATGAGTATGATATTTTCAGTCCACCTACTATTGAGGAGAAAGTTAATTATCAATATGCCTCCTATATTTGATGATTATGGTGATGAGAATAATAATGATAGCTATTTTTGTTGATTTTGCTCCCACTACAATTAATAAGAATGACTATTCTTATATGGAGAGTAATAATTATTATATGCATGTGGCTCATGATAAGAATGTTTTATGTGATAGTTATATTGTAAATTTTATTCATGATGCTACTGAAAGTTATTATGAGAGAGGGAACCAGGGTTTTATGCATCTCAATAATATTAGGTTTCCGCTCTTTATGTTGAAAGTCTTGAAGTTGCACTTGTTTTGCTTTCCTATGCTTGTTGCTTTGTGCTTTCATGACTTATTTCTTTACAAGATTTCTATGCATAGGAAGTGGGTTAGACTTAAATGTGCTTTGAATTTGCTTCTTGATTCTCTCTTTTACTTCAATTCATATTTCCTATGTGAGCATCTTCTCAAACTATCTTGCCTAACTTAAAGGCGTTGAAGAAAAATACTTATTGGGAGATAACCCAAAAGTTTTAGATGAGTCTTGGAAGTTATTACCTCTGTAATAACCGCTCCTTATCCTTTTTATTTCCTTTTTGTGCCAAGAGTAACCTCTAATGAGAGAGAAGTAATGATTGGGAAAGTTGTTGTCCCGAAACAGATTTTTGTGCTTCACCGTAAACATTCGTGTAAAATCTCTGTACGTCCTTTTGAGGCGTGAATTTTTGTGCTTCTGCCCCAACTTGTTATCTAACTTTCCTTAGTTCAACACTTTTTGATTTGAGCAACAGAAGGTCTTCGAAAAAAATCGTCTTTACCTGCTGGTCTCTATTGACAGATTTCTGCCATTATTTGCATTTGCTTCTTGTTGGTTCCTTTTTGAGTTCTTTTGGGGAATTGAGATTTTTTAGGGAAGTGCTACAGTATCTAGTGTTCTAATGGAAGTTTATTTGGTGTTAGAACTGAACCTTAAGACTTATTTATCTTGAGTGCACTAATGTTGCTAATAAAGATTGTGTGAAGTTTTGTATGAAGGAAAAATTTCAGGTGTATGGAAGGAATGAGTAATGAGATAAAGGATGGACTAAAGCTCAAGCTTGGGGATGCCACGCGTGTCGCCCCAAGAAATATCCAAGAAGTACAAGCGTCAAAGCTTGGGGATGCCCAAGGCATCCCCTTCTTCATCAATAAAAATCCCAATTTCCTTCCAAACGCTTCATTTTTATTGTTTCACGCACAGTTGTGTTGTTCTTGGAGCGTCTTCTTTTTCGTTTTCGTTTTGGTTTTTCGTTTGCTTGGTTTTATTAGTTTGCTGAATAAATTGGTTGGACCCCCTCTTTTATACATTGGTTTTCAAATAGTTTGGTTTGGATTGGAAAAAGAGTAGGAAAGTTCATGCTTAAGTGGTAAAGAGAGCTTGTTTTTGACTGTGGCCTATGTTTTGGCTTTATCCTTAGTATTCTTTGTTGTAGCATGACTTGTCATAAACAATTGAGATTGCTTAATGTGCCTTGGAAGGATCATGCATTGTTTTAGCATATTAAAGCATAGTATTGTGGTATTCTCTTTTGATGCTTTATTTGGGTTGACTTGGCGCATGCTCACACCATGTTATTGTTGGGTCCGCAGCATAGAAAATAAAAAAAATCCTACGATGAGAACTACACGCCAAGATCTATCTACTAGGTACAGAGCAATGGGTGGACATACATCCATCGAGAACTTACCCTCGAAGACAACGAGTTTTGTTAACGAGTAGGGACTCGTGGTTGATGTAGTCGTACACTTGCCGATCTCAAGATCGTGAGGAAGTCCGAGCGCCGCAACTCAGCAGCGCATCCGTACTCGCAAGTGTAACATTCTAGTGATCACATCACTTGCTTGCAAGCTATCTTAATGTGATATCACCGAGAGGGCCCAGAGTCTATCTATCCGTCATCGGGATTGACAAATTCCACTATTAATCCATGAGCCTCAACATAACACCTTCGTAGCACTGAAACCATCTTGATAGTCACCTTGTTACGGTGTGACGTTTGATGTTATCAAGATACTCTTCAGGTGTTAGCAATTAACATGATCTCATGGTCTAAGGATAAAGATTACTTCGTATGATGTTATAGCAATATAAACATAATGACTTTGATCGTAATGCTATACTTCGGATGAATGTTCATCACATCATTCAACTATTGTTAATCAACGAGCTAGTCTATAAGAGAGGCATAACTAGGAACCATTTTTGTTTATTAAACACACATGTATTGACGTTTCCGATCAATACAACTATAGCATGCAAAATAAACATTTATCATAAACATGGAATAAGATAATAACTACTTTATTATTGCCTCTCGGGCATATTCCCTTCAGTCTCCCACTTGCATTAGAGTTAGTAATCTAGTTTGAAAAACTTTGCGTATTGAACACCTATGGCTTTCTGGTGTTACATATACGAGATTGCTAGTGGTTAACATAATCTCCGGATCTGACAGTTTCAGGTCTGTGTGTATTTGCATGTCTTTGCGTCTCTACGCATCACTCATTCTCAAATGAGATGGCATTCTATAAATTTGGTCCTTGGTGAGACCTTTAGTTCGTCCGGGTTAAAATATGTTGATATTATTGTCACACAATATATCTTCATAGTATTAGCCCACTTTGAACCACACCTAGTTTGATAACAAACTACTTAACACAAATGCCCTCCTTTGTTGCTACTATAGCAGTTATATACTTAGCCTTTTGTTGTAGTATCCGTCACAATGTCGCAACTTTGGAACACATCCAAATCCATCATGGAACATCCTTTCCATTACATTGTGCCACCCATAGTTTAAATTGAGATAAATTTAATTTGTATCTTGTGACAAAAATAGTATCAATGTAACACTTTACAATGAACTGCCTTTAACTATTTGTCACTTATACATGATATATTCTTAGTTCTTCCAAAGCTCATAAGAATATCTTTACTATCGTCCAATGATCATCTTATGAATCATTCTGGTATGTGCTCATAACATTTAGAGCATAGGACATTTTGGATATATACACATCATGGTATAATCGATCAAAATCTTCATGTGATTTTACTCACCAAGTGTTGAAACACTTGAATCTTGATACAATTCTTTCCATGCAGCAAGAACCTTTCTTGTTTTTTCCATATTGAACCCTTTCAATATCTCATATATGTATGTCTGGCACAACCATATTAGCGCCTCAATCTATCCATATAGATATTGATGCCAAATATTCCGGGTTTGCCCAAGTCTTTCATCGAAATCTCATTTTAATGAAATTCTTTACTTGTTCAATACAAGATACATCATTTCCAATCAACAATATGTCCTCTAAATAATGTATTAGAAATATGTCTCAGCGCTCCCACTTAATTTCTTGCAAATGCAAGCATCTTCATCATCTCCTATGAATTTAAACTCTTTTAACAGTTTCATCATGGTGAAGATTCCAACTCCGCTATGCTTACTTCAACCATTGAAGTTTGCATGCCCTTTTAGCACCCTTTGAATTAACAAAACCCTTCGGACCGTGTCATGTACACGTCCTAGGTAACCATTCTATTAGAAGAACCTTGTTTTGTTTATTCAACTACCATATACCAAATTATATGTAGTGGTTGCTACATCAATCCGCCAAGACTAAATATCACTTATGAAAGATCAAATCTTGTCATAGTCAACTCCTTAAACATTGCCGTAAACTTCTTTCCGACATGTCGACTATTTCATAGATGTTAAACATCCATGTCTATTTCTTTATAGATCCAAACACAACTAATAGGCTTCATGCCTTTCCGGAGGGTCTTCCAAGTTCAGAAACTTGATTTCTCGTGTATGGATATTATCACGGATTCTATGACTTCTAGTCATTTTATGGAGTCAGGGCCCATCATCGCTTCTTTGCATGTAGTCGGTTCATCATTGTCAAAACAATAACGAATTACTTATCAAATATTACTATTTGATTCTTATCGACCCACATGGTTCAATAGGAACTCTAATCTCCGAGATCACACCTTTTGTAATCACGAGAGCCATGAGAATTGTGGCTGCACCGAGACACTTTCCGGCGTTGCGCTACTTAGCACATATAGCTAAGGTTCAACAACCTTATCAACGTTCTATTGTCCTCCCACTTAACTTTTCGCGAAAAATTCCTTCTCAAGAAACTTGACTTTCCAAGTAACAAACTCTTTTATCCTCGGTGTTATGGAGAAATTCCCAACAAATTCTTTGGGATAACCTACAAAGACGTGCTTATCCGACTTTGGTTGTAAACATTTTACTTATGCATAGCATACCAAAATTCAAGAAAAGACAATTCGGGTTTTATCCCAAACCATAACTCATATGGTGTCATTTCAACGGATCACGATGTTGCTCTTTTTACTGTAAAAGCGGTAGTCTCTAAAGCTTCAATCCTTAAAACATAATGGCAGTTTTATAAATGACACCCTTGATCTTACCATGTCAAACATGGTTTGATTTCATCTCTCGAATATGCCATACTCCTATGGTTTATCGAGAAACACAAATCATGGAACAATTTCTCAAATCTTAGGTGTTTTGCTAAACATGTAACTCAAATATCTTCCTTTATGATCGAATCATAAACTCTTTATTTTCTTGTTACAATGATTTTCCACTTCATCTTGAAAGTCTTTGAACAATTTTCAAATGTTTCATACTTCTTCCTTATTAAGTAAATATACAGATATATTCACTCAAATTTCCGGAGAAAGCATATGAAGCAAAAAAGATCCATCGCATATGGCTACACATAATGAACTATGCACATCAGCATGCACAATTTCCAATAAGCTAGTCATTCGTTCCTCTCTGGCCTATGGACGGAGTTTCAATTATCTCGAGGAAAGTCTCACCAGCGTCAATTGATCAAAATCAAAAGACTCTAAAAATCCATCAACATGGAGTTTCTTCATGTTCTCTTTCCAATATAATTTAAACAGCGATGTCACTTCATAAGTGATCTTTCAATCATTTGTCTTGCGACATTTTAGCAATAGTGATGTGATTTCTCCCACTAGACTTGTAAAAGTTCATCCATCCTTTATGGAATACGGTAATTATTTGAAAAACCATTGTTCTCGTAATACCGGAACAAAATAACAATTATTAAAACAAATCTTCAAGGCTAGGTTTGATGACAACGAAGAACACAATAACACTTTATTTGTTTTCGATGAACATGATCACTTATTCTCTCGCTAGTTACTTAGGCCATTGCAGTTCGTGAATTGCGTTGTCCTGCATGACACTTCATACCAACCAATTCGGTATCCAATACCTAAGAACCACATTGTTTAACAAGCAAGGAATGCAACTATAACATGTATATCTTCTATATACCTAAGCTGGACATTTCCAACTTTTTATTTTCTGCCAAATATTTTATAGATTCTCATTCAGCAATTCCTTTTCCTTTTAAAAGAATCTATCAACATCAATAGTGGTGTCATTCACATGACACATAGTACAAAGCGTATATGGTCAAATACTAATACCTTTGGACTTGCACTTTGAAGTGGATCACCATCATCAAATGTTTGGCATTCTTTCAAAATTCCATTCTTTAGTAATATTTTAGTGTAGTAAACATTTTACTTACATCTTCTATTCATCCTTATCATGACAACTTTCATGATCAAACTACTATAGCTTATAAGGAAGAATGAAGAGTATAATTTTAGTTCCCAAAACCTTTTGGGAGATCCGGATGCTTAGCATCTCCATCCTTCACAAATTCTCATACAATATGAGAACATGTATTTTGCTAAATTATACTCTATCATAATGCAACCAAAAACATTGTTTCAGATATCACAATATCTTTCACACATGATGGTTTCTGAAAAAAAATTCAGCTCCTAGATAATCTTGATATTAAAACAACTTTTGAATATCAATAATCATGGAGGCAAACATGATACTTTAGATACTAATATTGGAATTCTTACTCTTGATTTAATACTACTTATTAAACTTCATGGAGTAAATAGAGTTTGCTGAAAGTTTGCAATAGGACTTATAAACTTTAAATTGACATTCAAAACAATACGATACCAGTTCGTAAAGTAAATATCCAGAATTCTATAGTTCTATTATCTCAATTAAAACTAAGCATAAGGTAGTGAACAGACGCCAATGACTACAACAAATTATGCAAATTCACTCCGATTCAGTTTATGACAAATTGAGTTCGACTAATCCAAATTAGAAATTAACTCCCACTCAAAAACGACACCCATCGTGTCCTTTTGGTGATTACATGAACCAAATCCACTACACCAAGTCCGATTATCACGTGAGTCGGTGTAGCTTCAAAGGCGAGCATCAATATGGGCATTATATCAACTATATGACTCATGCTTAATGTCGTCGGATTGAGGACAAGTACGCCATGAGGGGGTCCTCGAGGCGTGCGGAAGAGCGGGGTGCGAGACGTACGGTGTTCCGGGACGGTGAGCACACAAGTTTACCCAGGTTCGAATCTGCCGGCTTTGGACGGATCCTACTCCTGCTAGCAATCCAGTAATACGGCAGAGCCGGAATATGGGTTACAAGGGTTCGCCTGTGAGAGTTGAGATTGTAGACTATTGAGGGTCTAAAGTGTTGGGTGCCCTAAAGGCTCTCCCTAGGACGGCTTATATAGATATCCGGCCTAGGGTTTACATGAGAGATCTATCCGGCTACGACTAAGAGTCGGTTACAGAGTACATCTTAAACTACAAGTAACATTATGGGCCTAAGTCGGTAAGTCTTCTGGGCCTTCCCGTAGCCGGATTGGACTCCGTCTTTCTCCCTGACTGGGCCGCCCGTGAAACAAAGCTCTAACCCGAAGTGGGCCACCCTGGTCAGTGAGGAACTGTGAGGATACCCGGAAAGTATATCCCCAACAGCAGCCCCCGGAGGCCTCCAAGATCCAAAGTCAGATTTATCATCGTCTAGCTTGATCTTCGGCTTGCAGAATCTTGAAGGGTTCATGAAACTTCACAACAAAAAATACGATCCGGGTCTTAAAAATAAGTCGGACCTATCAGCAGGTTACTCGGATTTTCTAGCTTGATTTCAATCTAAGCCGGAATTTGGTCTCTAACGCCACCTGAGACAAGTCATGGTCAAGTCACGTCATCTGACAGACATCCTGTCAGCACGATCGTTGGTGGGTCCGCGGTTCACGGAACCGAGGTGTCGTTTCAATGTGTGCGCGGAGATTGAGGCGAAGTAATCATCACGTGGGTTCTTCCTAGTTCCTTCCACGGCGCGTGGCGGTTACACTGTAGCATTTGCACAAATCTTGGCGCGGTTAGGTGGATATAAGGGGTTAGGATTTTCTCCTTCTCTCTTCACCTGTTCCCTTGCCTTTTTCTCTCCTCCAAATCTCCCCCGCGTGCACAGAGCTCCTCCATTTTCCCTCAAAAAACTCCCAGCGCCGCCCATCCTAGGTCATCTGCCCGCTGGAGAAATGGCTTCTTCTTCCTCTTTCGGCTTGGCGGCAGCGGTGGCGACGGAAGCGGCGGTGGAGAAGGAAAGCTTCCGCGGGGTCTGGATCCCTTGCATGCTTGACGACGAGAAGCTCCAGAACATGGAGAATGAAGGGCTCCTCCGCACCGGCGACTGGCAGAGCGGCTTTGAGGAAACCGTCCCCAACCCGCGCGTCGACGAGCAGGTCCACTTCGGCACCCACCTCGACAGAGGTTTGTCGTTTCCTCCCTTAGAGTTCTTCTTCGAGGTGATTGATCATTACGGAGTTCAACTCCATCATATTCCTCCCAACTCTCTCTTAGAGATGAGCACTTACGCTTCTTTGTGTGAGGGCTTTCTCAGCATTAGGCCAAGTTTGACGTTATTCCGGTACTACTTTCATGTCTGGAGAAACTCTATTACTGTTGGTGTTCCTTATATCACCGGTACCATTAGTTTTTCGCTTAGACGCGAGCGCGCATATCCCAAAATCCTAGCTAGTGACTCGGTCAAACAATGGCCAGCCATGTTCTTTTACCATAGGGATATTCCGGCTCCCGACAAAGCTACTGCTTTGCCGGCTTTTGTTGACGGAGCTGCCACGGCCCAACCGTCTTGGGATGAGGCCGCTCCGGCTCTCAGTGACGATCTGATCCTCGCTAAGAGGCGGGTCGAATATTTGATCAAACACAAATGACTGAAGGGATCCGACTTGGTCTAATGCTGGGTCTCACGCCGGATCTAGCCCCTTTAGTACCACGGAGCTCGACTGATGCACTCCATCACGTCGTCCAAGGAAGACTCCCTCCGCATCAGCCCCAAAGCCTACACCACGCAGGGCTATATAAGCCAGATTAAGTGGCTGATCAGGGAGCGGATCGAGAGGAGGATCCCGGAGGTTTCTCTGGATATGCACACGGCGGAAAACCCCGTAGTGCCAGTAAGGTTCTATCAATACACCTTTTTATGTGTTTCAATCTTTGAGTTATACTGCAATACTGATATGTTTTCTTCTTTTCAGCTTGCTGACCTCCCTGAGTCAGAATTTGCTCCGCTCGAAGGATATCCTCCAGAGTTTTCTCAGGAGACAGAAGTGGTACCATTGCCGGACCTTGCGCTCAAGAAGTGCAAAGCTCCGACAGTGGTTGTTGGTACAAAGGAGGTGCCCGTCGTGAAGAGGTAACTTTCAATCACAACTTTCGCCTTTGCACTTTACTCGAATTGCCTTCTGAGATGTAATGTTTCCAACTTTACTACATTCTCAGAGCAAAACCGCTCATCAAGGGCAAGGGGAAGGGAACTTCTTCGAAGCCCCTGTGACAGACGAAGCTTACCATAGCTTCTCCTTCCATGGCTCCTCCGACTCCTGCCCCTCAACCTTCCACAATGCCGGTGATCATCCCTTCTCCGATCGTCGCAGAAGATCCGGCTCCTTCAACGGAGCCTGTGATCCTTGAATCGCAAACTGACGTCACCATGGGTGAGTCAGATTTAGATAAGGGTGAACCCTCTTTGGGTAATGATCCCTCGGCAGAAACCTTCGCCGAAAACATTCTCAGCAATCCGGGACTTGCCAAGTTTGGCCTGTCCCGGAAATCTACCGAAGAGATCCAGCGGCTGGCCAGGCAAAGCCTGGAGAAAAGTACCTTATCTGCCGAAGAAGAAGCACAAGAAGCAGAGGACGTCAAGCACTCTAATCTTCTTGAACAAGTGCTTCTTCGCAACAAGAGGATCAGGTCCGGGGAGCTTCCAACTGCTCCGGTTTTTCCTTCATTTCATATCATATCCTCTAGCCCCCAAGCATGAAGTAGGATAAATAATCTAGGTTTATGCTTCCTTAGGATGCCAAAGAATGAACTAGTGTAGCCCCCAAGGCTCGTGCTGATATTAGCAAAAATATTAGCCCGAGTCTTTAGTAGCTTTCTGATTTTGGGTATTCTGACTTACAGAAAGTATATTCCAATAACCAGGATTTGTTGAAGAATGTCTGCGATAAGTGGAGAGAGATCAGACCTCTCCGACTTAAAAATGCTGAGCTGAAAGTTGCTAAGGATGAAGCCGAAGGTAAACACTCCGAGACTCAAACCTTGTCTTTATGTTTTCAATGTCGAATTTTTTCATTGAACTGTTGTTCTTTTTGACTTACAACACTGGTGAAACAATCATGTGCTATGATTGAACAGGCCGAGAACCTCAAGATTTTGGTGGTGGAGAACAAGGAGCTTCGCCAAGAGCTAGACCAGCTCAAGGCGGATCATGAAAAGAGCATTGCTCAAATCCTTGAGTCCTCCTCCATGGCTACTGATGAGCATGATTGCAAGATCGCAGCTCAATATCAAAAAATCTCGGACCTCAATAATGAGTTGTGTAGAGAGAGGGACCTTTCCGAGGCGCTCCGGGCTGAACTCCAAAGTCTTCAGGAAGAGAAGACCAAAATTGACGACGTCATTTTCGGTACGTTCCATCTGTCTGACTTGTCTTTTTTCTTCGACTTCTTTCAATGTCGGATTTTTCTTTAACTGTCTTTGTTTACAGGTCCTCTAGACTTGACAGACTCCGCCTCCGCTGAGCCCCGCACCCACCGGCTTACCCAAGTCGGTGACCTGCTTCATGACTTCCTCCAATCCCTTGAGGACATTGGCGAAACTCTCAAGATTCCGGATATGCATAGCATGTCGGATTTTCAGGTGCGGGACAAGGCCAAAGAGATGGCGCAACTTGTCTAGGATTGGAACATGTCTTACGCGTGGACTGCGGCGCAAAACGCTCTCACCATGGTCATGAGCCACCATGGAAACATGGAAATATGGCAAGTGACCAGAGGGTACTGCAAAGTAGATGAAGACGGCCAGGAGCAGGACATTCAAGCCATCATGGACTCCTGCGCCGGATATGGGTGTCACGTGGCTGATTTGACTAGCTACGAGACTCCTTTCTTCACCCGTGTGGATACTCCACCTCCGCCTCCAGAAGATTCAGCAGAAGTTTCCAAAGATAAACGCACCATCTCAGATGTGGACATCTCGGAACGATATCAAGGCGGTGTATCCAGCGAGCCGGCAGCTCCTTCCTCTCATGCATCATAGATTAACAGAAATATTTGTGTTATTCTGAAAAACATGATGGGCCTGTATATATGCAGTACTATTATTTTGCTAGTGCTAAGCTTTTGATCTATTCAGCACTTTTGGCTTTAAATTTTTTGTGTTCCTGAAATGTTTACACAAGCACTTGTATTTTTTTGTCTATACTTATCGTTTATCTAGCTTTCCGCCTCGTTCCTTTCGTGAGCATGCTAAACCTTCTGCCGGAAACTTTGCCCAGCAACAGAGCTCAATCGCTAAACCAGTTTAAACTCGGAAACAAAGCCGGCTTCTAGTACCAACAATTCACTACTCGAAAAATGCCCGCATCCAGCAATCAGACAAATAACCAAACTAAAGACTAGAAATTTTAGAGTTATACCCGAAGGTAGCAATTTTAGAATCGGAAATCTAAACCAGAACGAACATGAGCATAAAGTACTTTCAAGCACTCTGGGATTTTCGACTGTGACATGATCATTTGGAAATAAGATGGTAAAAACTTCTCAGAAAAACTTGAGGCAACCAAAACTTTTATTTCTCTCAGATCATGTACATATATATGATTACAAAGAAGGATAAACTAAGAATAAAAGGGACGTAGCTGAGTAATATTCCATGGTCTGTCTATCTCATCCGAATTCGTACTGCCTCCAGCTCTCTTTCTCTTCTTAGTAGCAGGTCTTTCTTTGACTGGCCTCATGTCAGTTAAGTAGTACGATCCATTGTGCAATACTCGACTAACTAAAAAAGGCCCTTCCCATACTGGGGAAAGTTTGTGCTTTCTTTGTTGCACAAGCCGGAGAACCAAATCACCTTTATTGAAAGATCTATTTCGGACTCTCTGGCTATGATACTTGTGTAACTTCTGTTGATAGGCTGTAGATCTCATTTCAGCAACGACGCGAACTTCTTGGACTAAGTCGAGATCGTTTTGTCAAGAAATCTCGGCATCCTCTTCAATATACGCGGCCACTCTAGGAGAAGTGTGAATTAAATCACTAGGAAGAACTGCTTCTGCGCCATAGACCAAGAATAAAGGCGTGTATCCGGTTGACCTATTCGGAGTTGTTCATAAACTCCATATTACAGAGGGTAATTCCTCCGCCCAAGCCCCCGCAGCACGTCGTAGTGGTGCTTCGAGTCTCGGTTTTAGGCCTTGTAGGATTAAACCATTTGCTCTTTCGACTTGTCCGTTAGCTTGTGGATGTGTGACTGACGCAATGTCAAGCCGGATATTTTGCTCGTTGCAGAATTTACCCAATTCTCCCATAGAGAAGTTACTCCCGTTGTCCGTGATAATGCTATGTGGATAACCATACCGGATTATAACATCCTCAACAAATCTTTTGGTTGTTGCTCCATCACAACTTGTGACAGGTTTAGCCTCAATCCATTTGGTGAATTTATCCACCATTACTAAGGGTGAGTAAATCCACTTGGAGCTCGTTTAAATGGTCCTACCATATCAAGCCCCCAGACCGCAAAAGGCCATGTTATGGGTATTGTTCGCAGCTGATCAGCCGGAACATGAGCTTGTTTGCCGTACTTTTGGCAGCCTTTGCACGTCTTGACTAATCGTTCGGCATCTGCTTGAGCTGTAAGCCAGAAAAATCCGTGTCTAAAACCTTTTGCCACTAAAGATTTGGCTGCAGCGTGGTGACCACACTCGCCTTCATGGATTTCTCTTAAGATTTCCACTCCTTCCGGAGATACGCAGCGCTGAAAAACCCCAGAAACACTCTGTTTATGGAGCTCACCTTTAACAATAGTATAGGATTTTGCTCGTCGGATAATCTACCGGCTCAGAACCTCGTCTTCGGGTAATTTGCCATCTACCAGATAATCTAGGTAGGGTTGAGTCCAGCTGGGAATTACAGCCAGAACTGCTATTAGAGGTGAGTCAGATTTGGTCGGATATTCCTCATCTACTCCCTTTATTGAGGGAACTTTGAGGTGCTCTAAAAAAGCGCCATCCGGGACTTCTTTCCGTGCAGAGCCTATCCAAGATAGTGCATCTGCTTCCTCATTTTCTGCTCGAGGGATGTGTTGAACCACAAACCCTTCGAACGATTTAGATAAATCATCCACGATAGCTTTATATGCTTCCATGTGTTTATTTGCATTACAAATATCCGGCACTTGTTGGGCAACAAGACCCGAATCTCTGTAACACATCAAATGTCGGATGCCAATATCCTTAGCAATCTGGATTCCATGCAGCAGTGCTTCACACTCGGCAATATTGTTTGTCGCTGTGAAGTGAATCTGCAGCACGTATAGAAGTTTATCTCCTTGGGGTGATTTGAGCACCACGCCAGCCCCCGAGCCCCCTCGAGCCTTAGACCCATCAAAGTAGAGGGTCCAATATTTCTACTCAGGGAGGGTCATTTTCTCCTTTGCCTCTGTCAAATCAGCGACAAAGTCGGCAAGGATCTGGGATTTGATTACTGTCCAAGGTTTATAGTCAATATCAAAAGTTGAAAGCTCTATGCCCCATTTGGTGACGTGTCCTGTGGCGTCACTGTTGTTGATTATATCTCTCATGGGAGTTGTGCTCACCATGGTAATTAGATGCTCCTGAAAGTAGTGTCGTAACTTACGAGATGCTAGAAAAACACCATAAGCCAACTTTTGATAGTGCGGATACCGCTGTTTTGATTCTATCAGGACCTCACTAACAAAGTAAGTTGGACGCTGCACCAGGTGTTCCTGATTTTCCTCTGGTCTCTCCACCACCATGACGATACTAACGACCTTATTTGTCATAGCAAGATAGAGCAACATCGATTCCTGAGGTTCCGGCGCTGCAAGGATAGGAGCCGATGAGAGTACTTTCTTCAAGTCTTGTAGTGCAGCTTCAGCTTCATCAGTCCAAACAAAATCCTTGGTCTTTTTCAGGAGTTTGTACAATGGTGCGGCTCTTTCACCAAGCCAGCTTACGAATCGACTGACTGCAGCGATGCAGCGAGTTAATCTTTGAACGTCCTTCATGCGAGTTGGCCTGGAAATATTGAGTATACCCTTGATTTTGTCCCGGTTCACCTCTATGCCTCTTTGAGATACGATGAAACCTAACAATTTTCCGGCTGGTATTCCAAAGAAGCATTTCTTCGGGTTAAGCATGATGTTGTATTTTCGTAGATTGGCGAACGTTTCCTCCAAGTCGGAAATCAGCGTTTCCTTCTTTTTGGACATCACCGCAATATCATCCACGTATGCATGCACATTGCGTCCGAGTTGGTCGTGGAGGCAACGCTGCATCGTGCGCTAGTACGTAGCTCCTGCGTTCTTCAGCCCAAAGGGCGTCGTAACAAAACAGAAGGTTCCGAAAGGGGTTATGAATGAAGTTTTGACTTTGTCAGATTCCTTCATCCAGATTTGGTGATAACCGGAATATGCGTCGAGAAAACAGAGGAGTTCCGAGCCTGCCGTAGAATCGATAACTTGATCAATTCTAGGCAGAGCGAACGGATCTTTTGGACAAGCCTTGTTGAAGGCAGTATAATCAACACCCATCCTTAAATAAGTGGTTTCCTTTTTAGGGACCATTACAGGATTGGCCGACCACTCAGTGTGGATGACCTCTTCTATGAATCCGGCTAACTCAAGCCATGCTAGTTCCTTAGCTATTGCCTTATGCTTTTCATCGCCAAAACATCGTAGGGACTGTTTGACGGGTTTAGCATTCGGGTTTACATTTAAAGAGTGTTCGGCAAGTTCCCTAGGTACTCCGGTCATGTCAGATGGCTGCCATGCGAAGATATCTTGATTTGCTTGGAGGAACTTGACGAGCGCGCTTTCCTATGCGCTACCTAGGCCTACGCCTATCTGGGTCACCTTGGAGGGGTCATCATCCTTAAACGGCGTCTTCTTCGTCTCTTTTGATGCCTTGAACTCCGGATTTGGCTTTGTCACCTCCTTCTTCGTTGCAGGCATCTCGGACGGATCTATGCTCTTCTTGATCTCCCGGTACTCCTGGGCGTGCAGTACGGCTTTGGAAAAGGCGGCATTTCCATCCTCGCACTCTCGCGCTTTCTTCGGGTCTCCCCTGATGGTGATCATGCCGTTGGGACCTAGAATTTTCATCATATTGTAAATGTAACACGGACGAGCCATAAAAGCCTAGTAAGCCGGACGTCCGAATATACGCTCTTGAACGGGACCACTTCGAAGGAAAGTGCCTTTGTCTGATAGTTCTTTGGAGTTCCAAAGGTGATATCCAAAGTAATCTCTCCCAGGGAATTAGCTTGTCTTCCTAGGACAACTCCGTGAAAGATCACAGAGCTATGGTTCAACTGGGTTTCCGAGATCTTCATCCGGCGTAGCGTTTCGACATAGAGAATATTGATACTACTACCACCGACCATGAGGGTCTTGGAGAAACCATAACCATCAATAAGTGGATTGACGATTAAGGCGCATTTTCCTCGCCTGTGCAACTTAGGCGGATGATCAGCGCGGTCAAATGTGATTGCCACTTCCGACCAGTCCAAGTATTGGGGGACTGCCGGAACTGTTGCGTTGAGCTCGTGTAGAACTTCTTTCTTGACCTTTGCTGGTTGAGATCCGAGGAAAGTGACGTAAGTGTCCTTCTTGGTGGGAAAAGTTTTCTTCCCTTCCGGCTTGGGATTTGAAGCATCAGCTTCCTCCATGTCGGAATCTTCCTTGGTCTCTTTGTCTTTTTCGGGATTTTTCTTTCCCTTCTTCCGCTTAGCTTTGTAGCCCGCGGTGTCATCTCTTTTGATGTCGTCATTGAAACGACATTCAGCGTTGGTGGGGGACGAGCCCCCATTGGCGTCTAGGTGATGCACACATGGGTTATTGGCAATGTCGGCCCAAGAGTAGGTTTTGCCTGGTTGCTGGTCTCCTCTACCTTGGACCCTTGAAGTCCCACGGCCACGCCCGCGGCCTCCGCCGTGTCCTCCTCGTCCTCCAGACCCGAAAGTAGCAGTGACCACTGCTGTTTCCGTGTTGGGTTTCTCTTCCGGGGTATTTTTGCGCTTCTGAGCTTGTTGCTTTGGTTGTTTTGCCGAATGAGGCACAGTTAGGGCATTGAGTAAACCCTCTGCATCGTCGTCGGCATCTGCATACTTTCTCGCTGTTTCTATCATTTCTCCCAAATCAGTGACCTTCCACACTTCAAACGATGGCGCAGTAGACCGATTGGGAATCCTACGATGAAAGCTTCAATCGCAGTTTGATCATTTACTCCTTCACAGGAGTTCTTGGTGTTGACCCATCATCCGAGGTAATCCCGGCAAGTTTCTCCGGCCTTCTGGGTGCAACGCTGTAGGTCTTCGACCGTACAGGGCCTCCGATATGTGCCTTCGAAATTCTGAAAGAAAGCACTTTGCATGTCATACCAGTTATGGATGGTGTTCTCCGAAAGTTCATTGAGCCATGATCGCGCCGTCTTCCTCAACATAAGTGGGAGATATCGGGTTGCGACCAGGTTGTTTCCGCCTTTGGCGATGCAGCAAGCTTGGAAAAAATCCTATAGCTAGGTATCTAGCTGAGCAATGCCATCGTAGGCTTGGATATGCCTTGACATAGCAAATCCTTCCGGGAATCTTGTAGCTCTGATGCGTGGTCCGAAGCATTTTGGGCCCACGTAGATATCATCGTTTTCGTAGCGCCGCACCTCTATGTTGGAGTTGATCCTGTGCCTTGCGTCGTTCGGGGATAGAGATCGTCCCGAATGTCGGCTGTGGCTGTGGTGCCTTGGAGCCAGACTTCGGCTTCTACCACCACCTCCTCCGCCACGTCATCCTCCTTGTCCCCCTTGAGAGCCGTTGTGATGACTGCTTGGTGGAGAGGGTGGGGCAGCTGAATTGTTTCCGGCTGATTGCCGGCCTCCGTCCGGAGCGTCATTATTCCGGTTCCGGGGAGGGTCTTCACTACGACGAGCCCCCTGCCGGCTTGTGCCAGCATGGTTTCCGTCGTTCCTTCGTTTGTCGTTCCCACCACGGTGAGGGTCAGCTGGACGGCTTGCATGTCTAGGAGGTGGCATTTTTTGACGATCCTCCTCCCGACGTTTCTCTTTATCTTCTCCCCTTCGATTGTTAGACTCTCGTCGGGGAGGATTCCTCGGATTCAGTGCAGCAATGGCCTCTTTTTCGGCCACTGGGGCGATGTTGCTCCAGTCACGCGGAGTTCTGTGATGTTGTCCTGACGATCCGGTTCTCGAATAATTGTCCTCCTGATGTTCGGGGCGATGATGATGCTCCGGAACGCGATGGGGTCTTACGTCAGCCCATGCCGGATCTGTGCGACATTGGTCGGAATCCGAGACCAGTTTTTGACTTTCGGACAGGGCAACCTTTTGCTGCTCCAGTCCCTTGTTGAGTAGTTTGATACCCAAACATATCTCCTCTGGTCCTGGATTAGCCGATAAAATTTCTCGGGCTGCCACGGTATTCTGTACTGGGGTTGGATATACCCAATCTCCTTTGCTATCTTTCCGTGGCTTCCCCATCTCATCTCCGAAAAGGACAACACGGATCTGCAGGAGTTGGTTGTAATTGGTGTGACGCTTCCGTGTCTTCTGATGCAACCGAGACATGTAATCCTTAGTTGCCATGCGTTTCTTCTCCTCCTCGATGTTTTTGGCTTCATCCAGGAGTTGTTGACGACGCGCTTCTAGGGCTTGGGCCCTTTCGTCCAGCTCTTCAGCAGTAAGTTCTGCAGTTGTAGGGATAGGTGTGGTTAATGCAGCATCGATGAGTTTACGCGCACCTTCAGTGATCACGTGTCCATCCACCGATTCTTCTTTTTTCGGCTCTTCTGGGATGAGTGCTCCATCCGAGTCTTCTTCGTATTCCTCGGAAATCACCTCCTCTGTCAGAGGGTCTTTTGCCGGGGTCTTGTTCTTCTTGTTCCTCTTCTTTGCCTTCCTGGCAGCACTGGTAGCAAAGACGGCTTTGGGTCAAGCTCTGATCGGTACTTTCGGACATCTAGACCTCGGGATTATCTCCGACGTCCATGTCATCATGCGCTTTGGGAGAGTGTTCCCCGGATCCTTCATCCATGGCTTCTCCTTCTTCTGCAGCTTTGGAGTTATACTCCTCTTCATATTCCGTGGAGAACTTTCGAAAATCCGCTGACGTCATCGATTCATCCGAGGATGCGGGTACGTCGGCGTTTGTTCCAATCGCCTCCAGCACAGAGTCAGTGTTTTCTCTAGCATCGGCAGAGCCGGATCCGGATCCCACGTATCTGACGAAGTGCGACGCGTGCTTCCTGAGGTACCTGCGGGCCCTCGCGATCTGCCATGTCGAAACTTTTGATGGTCTCGAGAATTGCATCTGCACTTGCATCTTGCAGTATCATACGTCGCAGTGTGTACCTCAGGAAAGGAATGTCTATCCTAGCGTCATCAGAGCCGGAATCAGTGTTGTTGACTTGCTCCTCCTGAATTTCGACTTCCACGGGTGGGTCGATCTGGGATCCGGCCTCTCTAGGGAGATCCACTCCAGATTCGACTTGGACCGCTAGGTCTTTTTCAGGCTCGGATTTCTCCACTATCTCCGCAACTGGTGCGGGCTGGGTGGGATTAGGGTTTTCTGGGATCCGTAACTCTGCCGCCTCCGCGGACAAAGGGGATGCAGAAGATTCTTCTGCCTCTATCATCACCGCTGGGGTGGGTGTGGCAGGTTCAGCGAAACCGATGTAAACATCGATCTTGCCAAAATACATGATTGTGTAGGCAGTCATGGCCTCCCTAGCTGGAATCCAAGTCTCGTCGAGAACGATGAGAGGGACATCGCTGGCGTAGAGGATGCGACTGACGGCAATAGTCTCGCCGATTCCGATTCTTGCAGATTCTGCTCGGAACGCAGATCCGAAGCTCACTTGCCCCACGGTGGGCGCCAGCTGTCGTCGGATTGAGGAAAAGTACGCCATGAGGGGGTCCTCGAGGCATGTGGAAGAGAGGGGTGTGAGACGTACGGTGTTCCGGGACGGTGAGCACACAAGTTTAGCCAGGTTCGAATCCGCCAGCTTTGGACGGATCCTACTCCTGCTAGCAATCCAGTAATACGGCAGAGCCAGAATATAGGTTACAAGGGTTCGCCTGTGCGAGTTGATATTGTAGACTATTGAGGGTCTAAAGTGTTGGGTTCCCTAAAGGCTCTCCCTAGGACGGCTTATATAGATATCCGGCCTAGGGTTTACAGGAGAGATCTATCCGTCTACGACTAAGAGTCGGTTACAGAGTACATCTTTAACTACAAGTAACATTATGGGCCTAAGTCGGTAAGTCTTCTGGGCCTTCCCGTAGCCGGATTGGACTCCGTCTTTCTCCCTGACTGGGCCGCTCGTGATGTAAAGCTCTAACCCGAAGTGGGCCACCCTATTCAGTGAGGAACTGTGACGATACCCGGCAAGTATATCCCCAACACTTAACCTTTCGGTCCGTGTTCCGAGGCCATGTATGTACATGCTAGGCTCGCCAAGTAAGAACCTTAGTACTCGCGTGTGTAAAACTGTCTTACACCCGTTGTATGAAAGCGTAGAGTCGAGTACACCCGATCATCACGTGATGTCTCGAAACACGATCCATAGAACGGTGCATACTTAAGGAAGAACACATTTTATCTTGATATCTAAATGAGGGATCATCTTACAATGCTACCAAAAGCGCCAAACTAGCAGTATAAGATGATAACATCTAATGTGTAAAGTGAGATGATATGGTCCATGCATTTGATCTCTATCATTTGCATCGTGGTATGATCTCTATCATTCCTTTGTGTGTAAGGCCAAGGTCTATGGAACTTACACGTTGAATGTGTTGTAAGAGTATCTATCATACATCTACTTACAACAATACCATATCAATACACTAGCCCATCAACGATCTAAACTAGACGCCTCTAATTTATCAATTGCAAGTTTTACGTGGCTTAGGGTTTTTGAAGATAGAACCGTTCTCACCTACAAACATGAACCATAACGAGGATAACCAAGTTATTAGCAACTCGTTGTAAATCAGATATTGACTATAGTAGGAGAGACAGACACCCGCCAGCCACTTATGCAAAACAAGTTGCATGTCAGTCGTGGAACCGGTCTCATGTACGATGACATGTAGGGTTGGTCCGGGCCGCTTCATCCCACTATGCACCAATATCCAAAATACATAGAATATGCAATAACATGATCATCATCGCCCACATATAAACATATGTGTACTACCCGTGCAAAGCACCTACGCATAGATCAGGCTCTGATACCACTGTTGGGTCCCCAGCATAGAAAACAAAAAATTTCCTACGATGAGAACTACACGCCAAGATCTATCTACTAGGTACAGAGAAATGGGTGGACATACATCCATCGAGAACTTACCCTCAAAGACAACGAGTTTTGATAACGAGTAGGTCGCACACACGTTCAAGCCACCGGACAACCTCCACCTCCTCGCTCTAGCGATCCAGCGGAAGCAGCAACTCCTTCCAGACGAAATGCCACCGAGAACATGTATCTCGCTATTCCGAGACCATGGGGAAATAATTCTAGAGGGGGAGAGAGATCCTTCACAAGGAGGTTTGAGGAAGAAGGAGGAAGAGGGTGGCCTTTTATAGGAGGAGGGGGTGCCCCTCCTTCATGGCCGGCGCATGGGGGGTGACTCCTCACCTCCCCCATTCATGTGGTGGTAACCCCTCCACATTAAAATGCCTCTTCACATTCCCCTTTAAAGTCCCTACTTTAAATGCATTAAAATTCTCCAAGTTTAATGCTCTCTCATTTAATAAAACTCTTTTATTAAATTTATTCAGAATTTTGTTAATTACTTTAATTAACAAACATTCACATATAACCCCTTGCAATATTTTAATATCACATGCAGAACCACTTTTTGCAATTTCACCCGAAACAATTTCCGGTTTCTATCGAAACAATTCCTACGCTTTGCAATTCTTTCGTGTGAAACATATGTGCTCCAAAATGGTGTCCATCATCGGGATTGACAAATTCCACTCTTGATCCATGAGCCTCAACATAACACCTTTGTAGCACTGAACCCATCTTTATAGTCACCCTGTTACGGTGTGACGTTTGATGTTATCAAGATACTCTTCAGGTGTTAGCAATTAACATTATCTCATGGTCTAAGGATAAAGATTACTTCGTATGATGTTATAAAAATATAAACATAATGACTTTGATCGTAATGCTATACTTCAGATGAATGTTCATCACATCATTCCACCAATGTTGTGACCTCGTTATTAACAACATCCAATGCCCATGATCAGGAAACCTTGATCATCTTGTTAATCAACGAGCTAGTCTATAAGAGAGGCATAACTAGGAACCCTTTTTGTTTATTAAACACACATGTATTGACGATTCTGATCAATACCATTATAGCATGCAAAATAAAAATTTATCATAAACATGGAATAAGATAATAACCACTTTATTATTTCCTCTCAGGCATATTCCCTTCAGTTATGACTATCCCAAGTCGCCATAAGCCTTTATGATCCTTTAGTTTTCAACTTGTAGTATCACTTTATGCTTCGATCAGTGATGTTTTGCCGCTCTGCATGATTATGGCCATTATTGCTCTCTTAGTTGGTCGCTCCTAGTCTTTTGCTAGCCTCAATAACCAAGTATGAGTTCCACTCATGCATCCAACTCCTAAAACCAAGTTGTTCCAAAGAGTCCACCATACCTACCTACTAGCATATGCTATTCCAAGTATATTCAAGTTTTTGTTTACCTTCCGAATTAAACTTGTTATGAGAAAACTAGTGATTAAAGCTCTCACGAACTTGACGGCACACTTTACTTTTTTGCATTTAATAAACATGAACCATTGCGTCTATATTTGTTGCATATATGCTTGCGCTTTATAAGTTGAAGTTAGCAGAACCATGTATCATGGGGAACGCTTTCAACATTGCACCTGTACTTTGTACCCCGTTGATATCATGTTCTTTTGCTTATGGATCCCGGCGGTGTGAAATAAAAGTGGAACTTGTAAGATCATCGAGTTTGTATGTGTGTTAGAGAAACGCCTGGGCTGCTAGCCTAAGCCATGCCTAATCATGGTGGAAACTTGCAGCATAACCATAATGAGCACTCTATGAAGCATCCTCAATAAAAACCTATGCAAATAGCAAATAAAAAGATCGCTGAGATGCTCATTGTCTGCTTGCCTTGTCATTTTGATTATGGGATAGCTCCTGTATCATGTGCAAGGGGTACCCCATTGGCGGTTCTTTATGATACATATGTACTTACAATGACAAGAGCTTACTTGTGACTAAAGTTGAGTAGCATGAGGTTCGGTCTTCGTAAGTAAGGGGCATGAGATTTCAGCTTATAACTTGTCAAGCATATCCTCTTAGTTGTGTCACTTTAACCTTAATCACCTAAAGATGCTTATGATAGGGGCAATGAGAGCTGAAAGCTAATAAGTACCATAATTTTTGGAAGCTCTTTATGAAACTTGAATCTCTGCTTCCTTCTATGAAGGCCTTTCTTCCACCATTATATTGAGTCTCCACCTTCTACCTTTATGCACCTACTTTGAGAGCATAGTGGCCATTCTTAGTTCTATGTGCATTGTCCCAAGACTTGTTGATTGATGCATAACTTTGATATTGCTTGTTTTAAACTATTTGTATCTAGTCACTCTTATGAACTTTGAAGGTGTCATATGCATTTATATTTTCTACTCTATGAGGGACAAGCTGAATACTATTATGCTATGTTTTCTTTATATGAAACAAACAAACGTCTTGCAAAGCATTGTTATTCATGAATCTTTTGTTTGTGCCTTTTCATGTTGCAACATAGTTTCTTTGTCTTATTGCTAGAACTTTGTCTTTCATGTTATGATTGAAGTACTATGTTTCTAGCTATCCATGTTTTACAAATACTTTGATCAAGTTTATGATGGTGCATGTCACCTCAAAAATTATTCTTTCTTTTTATCACTTACCTACTCGAGGACGAGCAGGAGTTAAGCTTGGGGATGTTGATACATTGCAAATGTATCTATAATTTTTGATGTTCGACGCTTGGTTTTATCTACTTTCTTGTGTTTTGTCCACACTTTGGAGTACTTTTCATATGATTTCTTGGACTAACCTATTAACAAGTGCCACAGTGCCAGTTCCCTATTTTCTGCTATTTTTGGTTCCAGGAAATTCAGAAAATGAATATTCTCAGAATTGGACGGGACAAAATCCAAAGTTCCTATTTTACCAGAAGACTCACGAAGCCAGAATACGAGACGGAGGAGGGCTAGGGCCTGGCCACCCCCCCCCCCCAGGCGCGGGTACGCCCAGGCCGCGCCAGGGCATGGTGTGGGCCCCTGGCTGGCCACCGACCTTGCCTCCTTCGCCTATATATTCCCCCCGAGGCAAAAAACCTAGGTCATCAATCAGAAATCCACGAAAAGTTCCGCAGCGCCGCCGCCACCGAAGGGGAGATTCGGGGGACAGAAAGTCTCTGTTCCGGCACCCTGCCGGGACGGGGAAGTGCCCCCGGAGCCATCTCCATCGATATCCACCACCATCTCCATCACCATTGCTGATTCCCATGATGCGGAGGGAGTAGTTCTTCCTCGAGGCTAAGGGTTCTACCGGTAGCTATGTGTTCATATCTCTCTCTATGCATGATCATATTGTGATCATGAGCTTGTAATCTATAGATCTACCTTACTACTCAAGTACTTTAATAGATCTCCGCTCTCCCCATGTGTGTGAAAGTGACAGCGTGCACACCATGGTGACACTTAGGCTAGAGATTACAAATACTTGTTATGAGTTATATTTGGAGTTGGATGTCTTTATGAAATTGTGGTGTTTGTTTGAACCATCTAGTGCTCAAGGTGACAGTGTGGGGTTTCTAGATGCGGAAAGTGAACTTTGAGGTGTGCTGTTATAGCCCTACCAATGATTAGAGTGTTCAACCGGAGAGTAGTTAAGAGTAGTATCATGAAGATAATATATTTATATGAGAGTGTTCACTAGTGAAAGTATGATCCCTAGGCCTTGTTTCTAAGCATTGATACACCGTTTGCAACTAGATCTGTTACATGTTTGCTTGCTTCCATCTTTATTTCAGTTTGCCTTTAGTCTCTTTCACACCATCAAGCTATTTTCTAGCACCGTTATCACTTATAATTATCCATACCACTTGTATTTCACTATCTCTTCGCCGAACTAGTCCACCTATACACCTGACAAGTGTATTGGGTGTGTTGGGGACACAAGAGACTTCTTGTATCTTGATTGCAGGGTTGCTTGAGAGGGAATACCTTTGACCACTTCCTCCGTGAGTTCGATAAACCTTGGGTGATCCACTTAAGAGAAAACTTGTTGCTGTTCTACAAACCTCTGCACTTGGAGGCCCACCAACTGTCTACAAGAATAGAAGTGCGTAGACATCACTCCTCATCATGGGAATCGGCAACGGTGATGGAGATGGTGGTGGAGATCGATGGAGATGGCTCCAGGGGCACTTCCCCGTGTCGGCAGGGTGCCGGAACAGAGACTTTCTGTCCCCCGAATCTCCCCTTCGGTGGCAGTGGCGCAGCAGAACTTTTCGTGGCTTTCTGGTTGACGATTTAGGGTTTATGCATCAGGAGGCTTCTTATAGGCGAGAGGGGAGACCGAGGGGGTGCTAGAGGGGCCCACACCACCCCCTGGCGTGGCATGGCCTGGCCCGCGCCACCAAGTGGTGTGGCCAGCCCCTGGCCCCTCTCTGTCTCATCTTCTGGCTCCGTGAGTCTTCCGGTAAAATATCGACTTTGGCTTTTGTCCGGTCCAATTCCGAGAATATTGATTTGCTGACTTTCCTGGAACCAAAAATAGCAGAAAACAGACAGTTGGCACTGTGGCTCTGTTAATAGGTTAGTCCAAGAAATAATATGAAAAGTACTCCAAAGTTTGGACAAAAACAAGAAAGTAGATAAAACCAAGGATGGAACATCAAAAATTATAGATACATTTGCAATGTATCATCAGTGTCCTTTACGGACTTCGTGCCATATGAATCCTCATGGGATTCAGGGATCTCAACAGACCTTCACGTGGGCCTCCAACTAGGCTAGACCAGATAGGCCAAGGTGAGTGCCCGCCGGGCATACCTATGTCAGTAGCCCCCGAGTGTCTAGTCTAATCACAAATTTGGGTGGAGACTTAGAAGTCACATGTCTCATAGGGTGAAAGGTACTGACCCGGAAGTTCATCGTGTCAAAGATTCGTGTGTTTTGTAGATTTTTAGCAGTTCATAGGGATGTTGGTAAAACATGCCTAGTGTGCTCGACGGATCGGGACTATTTAATTGCACTTTAGCAAAAACAACGGTACTTACTCAAACTCTAGTCCCCATACTCGAATCCGGTATAAGCTAGGGTAATTCGACTCATTCCGTGGAGGCCTTACTAGGTCAAATTCCAGTCAACAAGTATATTCCCAATATGTTTGTTGGGATTTTCATCACACCGTAGGCATGGTATTTATCTGGTAGATGTAACACTCTCGAATCGGCCCTATACAGATTTTAGAGATTCCCTCCAAGCCCACATAGAAACGATTCGATGATGTCCACTAAGCACTTGCGTGTAGGTGGAAAATGAAGTAAAACCATTACACAATAGTCCACGATGGAACCCACAAGAACATTTATATATATATACAACAATGACTTAGCAACTCAAGAATACAAATATACATTACAAAGATCCAAATCACATTGAAATCAATACAACATCCAAGTACGGATAAGATCAAAATTATACTAAGAGTCCTGAAGAATAACCAATAGCTCCATAAACCTGTATAGGCCAAGGCGGAAGGGTAACCTTGCTAACATCGTCGAACTCATACCTATCAAAACAAAGGGGTGGCGACAAAGAGCAAAGAAAAAAGGGAGCGGTTAGTACCGAGGAAAGTACATGGTGAGTCTTAGAATTTGGTGGCTCTCGCCTACATAGGTATGGTGGGCTTAGCGGCACCAGAGTATGCACTAAAACAACCTATAGAGACACGATACAACTGTCGACTATCAAATATGAGTAAGAGAGACAGATAATGATAGCAGTTTTATTTTAAGCATTCCGTTGAAGTTGCATCACTTACTAGTCAGATATTGATAGCATAAGACATTTCAATATCACCAACAGTTGGCACTTTTAGTTAACCATTCCGTTATAGTGGAACTTATTACTAGTCATGCCAAAGTCATATTTATAGCACTACTTTTGTTTGAGTTGTCTATGGTCGAGACACTCTTCTCCAAGTAGTCCATAACCGCGAACACATATTTTCGAAAAGATTTATCCTGCAGGGGTGCACAAATAGCAACAAACGTATGATCAACCTCGGGAAAAACCAAATAAAAAGAAATGAGGCTTCACGACAAAGCATTCCGAAGATTCAAAAATGATTTCAAGAGGCCACCCCACTAAGCTACCCGCAACAAAGTCAGCCGGGCTTCGAGACGAACCCATGGTTTGTGTTGACGGTTGTAAACAACTAGGAACCCGAAAATGTGACTAGCTTGTCGATGCCGCGGAAATGTTTTATAATTCCTAAACAGTACAATAGTAAACCGCTTCTCGAGCAACAATAGTAAATAAAAAAATAAAGCATGACATACGTATAGGATAGTAGTAAAGCTCCAAACTAGTCTGTGGCCCTCAGAAATAAGATGTAAATCAAGCTCAGGTAAAGGGGAATCTATAAAGTCTCCCACATGTGTATAGTCCGATAGTCAAGGAGTAAGCATCAAGTACTCGGGTCCTAGATAGACACAAGTGGACGGGATAAAAGCCAAATCTCAACTATTACCCATCGGTGCCTCTTTATTAGTTATATCTATTCCCAACATTTTAATTATCAAGTTGTAAGTAGAACCATGATTATCTCTAACATTAAGCATGTGCCAACCTACCAACAAATGTGTAACTCGATGACTCGAACCAATACCTGAGCAAGCAACTACGACTCGAACCAATACCTGAGAAAGCATGACTAGAACCATGATGCCAACTATATACCAAAACAACAGACAATAGGAAGTGACCAAGACAATATAGGCTGTAAGGAGTATAAATGATACGGAAACTAAAACACCACAATACGGATAGCAATAGAGAGAAGTAAAACCATAAAGAGAAAATAGGTAAAAGAGGGAGGATGCACGCCTAGGAATCATAGCTGAAGATACATACCTGAAGAACTTTTCGAAGCTCACAACATTTCATCATCCTATCTGGGAAGAAGCAAAACACTAAAAGGAACGAGCGATGCAACAATTACAAGTAATGCGAAATAACCGGCATGATCATGATATAATGCATGATCTTGTAATTAATGATGCAAATCATGTTGAAAAGATGTAATTATCATAGTACAATGATGATACAACATTAGCGAGGCATTAGTAGCAATAAGGAATTAATTTCAATTTTATTTGTCCATTTTATTAATGAATTTCCTTGCAGTAACGAATTATAAATTCATGAAATGTTATGCAAAATTATGTATGGATATAATAGTTAGAAGTTACTCGTCGTGTTGATCGATTTAGATATATTATTTATCGAATTTGGAATTACGGTTTAAAAGTTATAAATTTATTAAGAAAAGGGTATATAATGGCATTACACAGTTTCAAAATTTTATTTGTCTAGAAATTATTTTGTCATATTATTAATCCTTACATTTTTTATCAAAAAACATATATTAATTGTATTATTTGGAAATAGTGATTAAAAGATAAAATAATTGCATCTTATATAGAGAAGGGCAAAAAATTGTCATTAGTGTGCATAATTAGGGGCATTTCTAAAATTTTCCAAAAATGTATATGGATTCACATCTAGAAAATATTCACTTTTCATTTTGGAACCATTTTCATATTCCAAACAGATTTGCATTTATGAATATATTTGTGGCTTTGAATTGTAAAAGGAATATAACCAGAAAACCGAAAAGAATATAGCGATTGGGCCACCTGAAGGAACTCGGCCACGGCTTAGCTAGTTGCTGCACGCTGGCGATGGATTGGGAACGAGCCGACTCAACTGGCACGACAGGAGGGGCTGACGGTTTTACAAAATCATCAGGAACTCCCTGACGAAAATCAAACTCGTGCTCACGATAAATAACTAGCTACTCTGATCTTCGTCGGATGATTGCATGATCGTCCTTGATCCGATTAAGGTGACGTTTTTGGTTATGTAGATGGTACATAGGAGAATATATAGACATGATTAAACTTGCCAGAGGTCAACTGTGAAGGTTGTTAGATTGTCGGGAACAAAGGCAGATTTCCGGGTTGACTGATGAAACAACTATCGTGGCAGACATTGTTTTAGTTGATTTTGGCAGAAGAAAACGAGAGCTGCAGTGGCTGATTTGTAGATCCCAAGATGTTTTTGAAAGCTTGGGCATCCCTCTACGAGTTCGGTCGAAGAGCTCAACGGAAGATGGACTGAGGTGGCCGTTAGATCAATGGGAACAGGGGTCTGCGAGGCGGATATTAGTTTTCTCGTGGTCGTACACGCGGTGCCTGACTCGGACAGATCGTCACATTAAGGACACTTGTGTAAACCAGGAGTCGACAAGTCTTGCTAGAGGCTGCTACCGATTATCAGCTCTAGTCGGAAAGTCACTAAGATACTGCTCTGACTGAATGATTACTGAGTTATGCTCGGTTTACCGTAAGCCTACGGGATCACACACTTAAGAGAGTGGGACTAGGCGAATATTGATCCGACTATCACAAACCGGCAAGTTGAACTTATTCGGACACAGACACGTGTTAATGGGTTGGACCCGCTTTAACTAGGATTAGGGACTAGGGCCGAGGGACACAAGTGTTGTGTGCCCTCACCTACTCATCTATATAAAGGAAGGTGGTGGCTGTGGACAAGACAATCCAATCTAGTGCTGCTTCCTAGGGTTGCGCTAGACTTGGCAATTCCACATTCCTGTCTCGCGGCAACAAGATTGAGACTAGCATCTCACTTTGTGCTGTTCCATCTTGTACATGTGTAAGACAGCAGAGGCACCACATCTGCGGTACTCGTCGATGGTGTTAGGACGAAGTAGGAGGGGGAAGGAGGAGGAGCAAGCCGGCGACGAGATGGTCCCAAGATCAAGAAGTTCGCTAGAGCCGGACAAGACAGGGGGAACGTACGGCACCACCGCGTCGCGCTTCCTCAGCTTCCTATGAACACCCGGATTTTTAAGTCCAAATGCCTTTTATACCGTACATCGCAATCCCAAGAATACCATTTTTGTGAGACATAACAGAATTAATAGCACAGTACATCATCCATTACAAACCATAATAGTCTTACAAATAGTTGATCTCACGATCAAGTCTTAATACACATCAAAGCAGCGGAAATAAACGTAGTAGAGGCTCCATCTTCATTGTCACAGGCAATGCTGACGATGGGAAATGATCCTAATTACCGTAGACATCCTGCTATCCGTCCTCCGAATAGTCCTCTTCATAGTCTGGCCATGGGAATAGCCAGGGATAAAGCCATGAGTACTTTTAATGTACTCGCAAACTATCACTAATGTAAGTAAGACAATTCTAGTAGGAATCCTAAGCTCTAGGTTGGTTTGCAATAAGCTAGTTTTGTTTCAGAAGTACTTAGTAGTAAAGCCTATTTTAGTTATCTAGCTTACTCTAGTGGGAACCTAGTTTTCATTTCCACAACACTGTTGTGGTTAAGTCAAAGTTATAGTTCAAGTCATAAGTCATTTTGAAAACATCTGATAACAAAACAGTATGGCCATCCAACTGTCCATGACCACGGACGCGGCTATTCGAATAGTTTGACACTCTGTAGAGGTGGTACACTTTCACCATAAAATTCGATACGTCCGTCAAGGATAGCCCTGAATCATCATACCTGGTATGCGGATAATCAATCCTAACCTTTCAATTACACACCCTAATATAGGCACCTCCCCTATGAGCTTGGCCTCCTAGCCATGGCCATCTGCCATCCCGAGAACTGCATAGGTGGACATTCATATTCACGAGGCAGCCTCAGCTTAACCTCTTTTCTGCGTGGGAACCCATACTAAGACATATAAACTTCCAGTTAAGCCCTTACCCAAATCAAGTATTGTGGTTGTACGGTAAAGTTGGAATGGTATCACATCCGAGCCCAACCATCAGCTTTTATCAAAGTCAGGGCACATGCCTCATTTAGTATCATCTTCAAATCATTGTGTTTCATAACACATGTCAAAACATTTCAATAGAATGACTCATTATTCTAAGGTTTTTATAATCATTTTCTCCAAGTGTTCCCATCTAAAGTGATCAATATTAGTTTAGCACTAGCAACTATCAATGAGGGCGTCACTATTGAGTGGTGCTAATCAAGTGTAACTAGCCAAGCCTAGTTCTATGCTCTTAATGGCATCTATCTAATTTTCCACTAATCACCAATAATTAACTATTCCAGAAACTTTGGTAAAGGAAAAAATAAAGCTTGTAGGTAAAACTTGGGATTGGTATAATCAAGGTTGCATCATAATAGCAAGCCTAGTGTATCTTGCACAGGTTAACTTGCATAGTGGACCTTGCATAGTTTAGCTTGCCTTGGTTGGTACAGTTGTCGAAGTGCTCCTCTTCTTCTTTGTAGAATTCTTCCTCCTCGTAGCCCGGGTTGGTACTAGCGTCTATAAATAAATACGAGGTACACAATCACCAAACAATACCTAGCTACTTCTATTTAGCACACAAAGGTTCACACCAGATGATCTAGCATCATCTCAATCACTACATGAAATATTGACATGGCATTATTTATCTTATTTTAGAAATGCAATTTCTACTCATTGAAAAATACTTAAGATATAATATTCTCTAATTATAAAATATGGGATCATGTTGACACATGTCATCACCACATATTACATACTTGGGAATGTGATTTAAAGTGGATGGCATAAGTTACAAAGTTTAATTTGCTATTTAATATGATTAAAATGACTAGAAATGACTATACAGCCACTATTTTAATACTAGCCCAAAACTACTGCATGTAAAACTACATATTTTTACATATTCAAATAGAGCATGGCAAATGTGATTTTTGAAAATTGGAATCAACCCAAAAGCATTTATGGTTGATTTTAGAAAAATGGTTGAAGTTGGAAAAGTCATTTTCTTGCTATTTCTACTATGGTGGATCTATAAATTCAAACTATTTGAATCCAACGGGGGTGTTTAGATATTTTCATTATCTTTCTAAAAAAATTGGAATCATGCAATTTGGTTCAGTAAATATCCTTGAATTCAATTTTGAAATCAACTACATAATAGGGTTTGGAATAAAAGGAAAATCTAAATTTGAATTCGTGGGCATGCGCGGGAACGATAATGGGCCGGCCCAACTGCACGGCGTGCGCGCAGCGGGCTGCACTTGCACTGGCCTAGCTGTCAGCGGCTATTCTAACGTGAAGCGGTACGCGCTAATCTAGGCCGCACGATTAGAGCGCGATCAACGGCTTAGTGTCATCGTCTCCGTCGCACGGTGCGCGGGGGAATCAACCCTAGCTCTACGACGGGGGTCATTGGGGGCTTACCAGGGCTCCAGCTAGGTACGACGGTGCGGGCGAATGAACTGATCAATGATAGCGGTTCGATTGGTGGTCGCGGCGGCTCCTGGGGTGGCTCCTTGTGATGGCTCCGCTCCTCCAGTGCGACGGCGGGCTCCATTGAAATTCTGGCACTGCACACTTCAGCTTGCTCCGGGGATAGGTCAGTGGGGTTGCTGGGGGAGAGGTGAGTCGAGCGGGGTGCACTTTGAGGCATGGGGCGGGGTCTATTTATACCCCGACGAGGGAGCATTAGGGCATGGCTCGGGCTCGTCGGTGACGTCACTACAGGGTGCTATCGACATGGCTGAGGGTGTAGGTTGATGCGGTGCTCCTTAGTGATCGTGATGTGCACAGTGGCACGGCGAGGCGTGGTCTTAATCGGACGGGGACGTCCATGCTCTGCTCGGGTACCGTGGGTGTTCGTCACGGTGTATGGTGGTCACGAGTCGCACGGTGTCAAACGGGCATGTCTAGGAGGTCGATGGCGTCGTGGCGATTGCATTGATGCAAGGAGAGGGCAAGGCGCGACGTGGTTGCGTGGGACAGCTTGACGCTCTGGTGTGCGCTCGGCATGGTGGACAGATTAAATGGACGCGGTTGTGCTGGCGTCTCCACTGGTTGCCATTGGCGGAGGCGTACACTGGCGGGTGCGCTGAGGTCATGGCTACCTTCTAGATGTCATGGGCGAGGGCGGCGAGGCTTGTGGCATCATGTCCATGTCTGGCCGGCATGGCACGCTCGGGTACGGGCCGGCACTAGTCCAAAGGGCAAGTGAGAGAGGCTCCACTGCACGGGATGGTACTAGGGTGATCTTGGGCGAGTAGTGGAGGCTTAGTATGGTACAGAGATGGTCACAGGATTGATCAAAATGGTGTATAGTTGGTAGCTGTGTACTATGCTTGCTAAGTGTTCGATCAAATGGCCGCAAGAGTTAAACATTTGAATTTTCAAATTCTTTTTGGTGGGTTGGTTGATCATAAGCTTGAGTGTCTCTGGTTGCAAGGATTGGTCAAGTGGAGAAAGTTTGGATGGTTTTTGAAAAATGTCTATGTTGATGCCTATGATGGATTCAATTTTGAAATGTCCTCTAAAAGAATTTGAATTTGTTTCTATAAGTTTTGAAAGTTCACTTGTGTTCATTGTCACTTGGTCTAGCAAGGTGAGAAAAGAAATGGAATTGTTTCTATTTGAAATCATTTAATAGAGATGACCAAAGTGGGCTAAGTGTTAACATTTGCAAAAATGACCATTAGGTCACATGCTTTATAATTTGATTTTATTTTGATTTGATTTGGTTTGGATTTGACCTAGATGATATTGTTTTGATCTTTAGATCAATTCTCATCATTCACAACAAACAAACATGGCATGACATGCATTAATACATCATTAACAAACACCACTTGCATCCATATAGTTTTTAATAGTAAAAGCTTTTGTTACCCTAATTTTAGTTGATTTGGAAAAGGATATTCTCATTATAATATTTTTGAGATGTTACAAACTTTCCCCCCTTAAATAGAATCTTGTCCCGAGATTCAAGAAAAACTAGGAACTAAAGAGATTTGGAAACTCAGTCCTAATATAATCTTCTCGCTCCTAGGTGGCTTCTTCTGCAATATGGTTGCTCCACTGGATTTTTAGAAACTTGATACTTCCGGTCCGGGTGGTTCTGAAGGCTTCTTCCAAAATACGAATGGGTACTTCATGATTAAATCCTTGTTTATATGCACAACTCTATGATTGGTGTTCTTGAAAACTTCGGTCTTCTCCGGAACTTCTAGGCACTTACGAAGTAACGAGATATGAAACACATCATGTACGGCTGACATCTCTTCAGGCAGTTCTAGTTGAGAGGATACTTCTCCTCGACGACTTAAAATCTTGAAGGGTCTGATATATTTGGGTGCAAGCTTCCATTTAAGTTGAAAATGATGCATTCCTTTCAAAGGTGATACTTTGAGATACACAAAGTCTCCAATATTGAAGGTCAGGTCTCGACGTCTTTTGTCAGTGTAATTCTTCTGTCTGGATTGAGCGGTCTTGAGGTGTTCACGGATCTTGTGAACCTTCTCTTCGGCTTCTCATAGGATGTCTGGTCCGAATATCTGACTCTCTCCTACTTGGGACCAATTCAGGGGGGGTACGGCACTTCCTTCCATACAAAAACTCAAATGGGGCCATTTGCAAACTAGCCTGATAACTATTGTTGTATGAGAATTCTGCGAAAGGCAGACAATCTTCCCATTTAGATCCATATTCTAATACACAAGCTCTTAGCATATCTTCTAGTATCTGGTTTACTCTTTTCGTCAGTCCATCGGTCTATGGGTGATAAGATGTGCTGATGTTCAGTTTGGTTTCTAATCCTTCTTGGACTTTCTTCCAAAACCTCGAGGTAAACTGGGTTCCTCGATCTGACATAATTGTCTTGGGGGTTTCGTGCAGACTAACTATTCTAGCAATGTACAAATCTGCTAGCTTCGAGCTTTGATAGGTGGTCTTGACGGGTATGAAATGAGCTACCTTGGACAGTCTATCTACTATGACCCAGATAGAATCATTTCCTCTACTATATGTAGGTAAATCGGTGATGAAATCCATTCCAACAGAATCCCATTTCCATTCCAGAATTTGCAATGGCTGCAAAAGTCCTGCGGGTCGCTGGTGTTTCTCTTTGACTCTATGACAGATATCACACTTAGTGATATAGCTTCCAACTTATCTCTTCATTTTGTGCCACCAAAATTTCTCCTTCAAATCCTGATACATCTTCGTTCCTCCCGAATGAATAAAATAAAGAGTATCATGGGCTTCCTCCAAAATGACTTGCTTCAACTCTGAGTCTGCTGGCACACAGATGCGTCCTTTATACTACAAAATGCCTTCTTCATCTTCAGTGAATCCTGGTAGCTTCCCTGTATCGATATGACGCTTAATTCCGTTGATACTGGCATTTCCTTTCTGAGCTTCCTTTATCTGACTGATCAATGTGGGTTGAAGTTCAATACTGGCTAGAAATCCTTCGCTAACTAGATCCATTCTAAAATTCTCCAACTCCTCATGCAAACTTGGTTGGTCTTCCTTAATCATGGTGTTTAATCTACATGGTAGTCTACTAAGAGCATCCGCTACCACATTGGCCTTGTCGGGGTGGTAGTGAATGTCAAGGTCATAATCCTTGATTAACTCTATCCATATCCATTGCCTCATATTCAGCTCCTTCTAGGTGAAAATATACTTCAAACTCTTGTGATCCGAATAAATCTCATAGCGGTTACCCATGAGGTAATGACGCCATGTCTTCAAGGCTAAAACTATGGCTGCCAGTTCTAAGTCATGGGTGGGATAGTTCTACTCATGTTGCTTCAGTTGTCGGGACAAATATGATATTACTTTGCCTTCCTACACCAGCACACATCCGAGACCAATCTTGGATGCATCACAATATACATCAAAAGGCTTCGTGATATCTGGCATGATCAAAATTGGGGCTGCAATCAATCTCTTCTTGAGCTCTTGAAAACTTGCTTCACATTTGTTCGTCCATTCAAACTTCTTGTCTTTCTTCAACAGTTGGTTCCTCAGCCTTGCGATGCTTGAAAATCCTTCAACAAACTTGTGGTAATATCCCGCTAATCCAAGGAATGCGCGGACTTTGGTTTGAGTGGTTGTGGCTTTCCATTCTTCAACATCCTTAATCTTGGCGGGATCGACGACGACACCTCCGGATGACAATATATGGCCTAGGAATCCTACTTCCTTTAACTAGAACTCACATTTGCTAAACTTTGCATACAACTGATGCTCTCTAAGGGTTTCAAGGATGGTTCTTAGGTGCTAATCATGGTCCTCTTCTGACTTGGAATAGATCAGAATATCGTCGATGAATACAACGACAAACTTATCCAAGAAGTTCATAAAAATCTTATTCATGAGATTCATGAAATAAGCAAGGGCATTGGTCAATCCAAATGACATGACATTGTACTCATACAATCCATATCTGGTAGTGAAAGCAGTCTTTGGGATATCCGTTGCGCGGATCTTTAGTTGATGATAACCAGTTCTAAGATCAATCTTAGAAAACACTCTAGCACCAGTCAGTTGATCAAACAGATCTTCTATCTTTGGCAGTGGATACTTGTTCTTGATGGTGACGTCATTCAGTTTCCGGTAATCTGTACACAAACGGTTGGCACCACCTTTCTTATCCACAAACAAAATAGGTGATCTCCACGGTGATGCACTTGGTTGTATCAGACCTTTGCTCAACATGTTGTCAAGTTGCTTCTTGAGCTCCACTAATTCGTAGGGGTTCATACTATAGGGTCTCTGAGCTATGGGTCCAGTTCCAGGAACTAGTTCAATGATAAACTCGATATCCCGATGGGGGGCATACCGGGTAATTCATCTGGGAACACATTGGGGTATTCACAGACTACTCTGACTTGGTCTAGGATTGATTGGACTAAACTCTTGTTGCATTTGAATTGATGGGGCAGCATCTCCGAGACATGCTCTATTGATACTCTGGTGCTACTGGTCATGGTTATGGCTTTCTTGGCATAATCTATTAATCCTTGATGTCTCAACATCCAATCCATTCCTAGTACTACTTCCAAACCTTTTGTTCCAAGTACTATTAGATTGGCATAAAAATCTATTCCATGGATTCTGATAGGCACGGCCTTGCAATTTTTCTAGCTTTGGTGGTTGATCCAGGTATTTGAACTATCATAACATGCTTCAAATTTGTTGGTTGAATCTTACTAGTGCATGCAAATTCTTCTGTAGTAAACGAGTGCGATGCTCCAGAATCAAACAACACTCTTGCAAGTCCTAAGTTAACAAAAAACATACCCAGCACAACATCTGGCGTTTCCTAGGCTTCTTCCGCATTCATGTGGAACAGACAGCCAGTACGGTTGTGCGGGTTGCCTGGGGCAAACCTCTTTCCAGGATGGACTCGGCGCTGCTGCTGGGCAGGTCCAGTGACATTGGTGGCTGCAGCAAGATTCATGGGGCACTCATTGGAGTAGTGACCCGTAACTCCACATTCAAAGCAGGTTATCATTGACTTGTCCTTCTCGGCAATAGGCACAGCATTGCTTCCAGTCCTTGGGGCAGTATTGTTGTTGTTGGTGTTGTTGGTGGTGGACCTTGGTGGTGCACGGTTGAAGTTACGGGGGTTGCCGGTGTTGTTGTTGTTGTGGCCTCCGAGCCTCAGGTTTCCTCCACCATGATACGGAAAGTTTGGATGGGACATAGGCGACATGTTGTTTCTTGGTGTAAATCCTGTAGACGAGCTGGGGCGGTACTTTGGGGTATGGTGGGTTCTAGGCTGGTGCATCATACAACGCTTGTGATTTTCACTGGCTTGATTGTTTTTTCCTTCCATATGGATAGCAGAATCCACTAAAGCTTCTAGGTCGTCAAAAGGAATGTTGACTAACACTATCTGCATCTCATCATGCAGGCCATTCAGGAACCTTTCCTTCTTCTTTGCCTCGGTGTCGATCTCATCGGGCTCATATCTAGCCAAAGACAGAAATTTGTCACGGTATTCCACCACAATCATTCTTCCTTGCTTCAACTCCCTGAATTCATCCCTCATCCTCTTGATCAAACCTAGGGGCACATGGGTCCTGCTGAACTTGATCTTGAATTCCTCCCAAGTCATCATTTGTCCTCCGTTCATTGTACGAGTGTTATTCCACCAGGATCTTGCATAACCTGCCAGATAGTGGGTGGCAAATAGTACTTTCTCCGCAACATCTACTCCTGCAACTTCTAAGTTGTTCTCCATTGAGTTCAGCCAGTCATCAGCATCTAAGGGCTCTTCAGATTTGCTAAACATAGGAGGGTTGGTGTTTTTAAAGTTCTTGAGCTTAGATCCATGGTGATCCTGATTTCTATGTGAAGGAGATATGCCCTAGAGGCAAATAATAAATAGGTTTTTATTGTCATATCTCAATTAGTTTATAAAAGTTTCATATTGTGCTATAACTATGCCAAGTAGAAACATTGGTACAGGTGTGGTATGAAACAACCAAGTCCCTAGTAGCCTCTATTCATACTAGTTCGTTGGTCACGAAGATGATCTGGGTTTCAAGATCATGGGCATTTATGTCGACTGACAACGGGATCATATAATTGGAGAATGATGTGATTAGACATTCCTCGAAGGATTGCAACACGATCAAGTCATATAGTTCATTGTTGCAATAGCTATACCTAGACTCCTTCTCCTTAGACCGTGAGCTCATATTACTCACCGCTTCCCGAGGCTGCTTTGACTACATCAACCGTCATCTGGTAATACGGTGGCCATAAAGGTGTATGTTGGGTATTCCAAAGGAATAGTTGATGACATGTGACTGCAAGACCAGTATTTGTTCACCCACATGACGGGTAAAGATACATACGGCCGGCTTGGTGAGATTACATCCATAAATGTTGCAATATGTGACTAGGTCACGGGGATGTAATATCACGGTAACAAGAAAACATAACCTGTTGTGAATGAGATTGAACAAGGTATGGGATACCAATGATTGGATCTCGGACAAGTTGTATCAAGAAACAAAAGGAATAGGATGCTACATTTAGCGGTTCAAACGACATTGTCATCAGGAATGCATAGGGGTCACATGGATATCCCTGATCCCTCTGTTGATCATTGATATAGATCATGTCTAGAGCATTCCCGAGCCGTGAGAGGATACACTTAAGGGTACGATGAGAGCGATCATTCGTAAGACAGAATCACAGTAGAGAAAGAGAAAGCCGGAATTGTTCTGCGGAGAAATTCGAAGCTGTTTGGAGAAAGAATAAAGGACCGGAATCATTTCGGGAAAGATCTGAAGTCGTTCGGAGGAAATCGAAAGGGAACCAAAAGGTGTTTAGGGTTGAATCAGGTTTTGTAATATGTATTTACATATTAATTAATGTAACTAATATTAAATATAATATTAAAATCTAATTTGAAGGGTTATTCTACTAATGGGCCAAACTTCCTAGTGAATAAAGGCCCATGAGGGAAAACCGGAGGAGGGAAGGGCCAAGGCCTAGCTGCCACAAGGGGGCCCACCCGGCCAGGCTAGGGCTGTGCGCGGGGTGGGGCCCACCCCTGGCCGGCTGGCCCATGAAGCCCTAAGGGCCCATGCGCCTCCCCCCTCTCCCTTGAATAGTCCCACATGGGAAACCCAAAGGGGAGGGAACCCCCCCCCTCCCCTATATAAAGTGGTGCCCATGGGTGGGATTAGAACACACAACTTGAGAAGTCCTTTGGTTGACTTTCTCCCTCCCTCTCTCTATACCTTGTGACCATGGCCCCAAGTCTAGGCTATGCGATCAAGGCACACCTACAGTATGTCGTTGCGCTACAGGGATTCCTAGCCGGATATCAACTTCCGCACTCCCGGCGGGATCAGGGAGCCGGAGGTCTCATCGTGCACCGGATGTGTACGAAGACACGAGGTGCAACACTTGGGGCGCTTAAACGTCGTGAGCTGGAGCTGTTGCACGATGAAGATGAAGAAGGAGCAAGGGGTGACCTGCGAGGAGCTTCGCGACCTTGAGGTCGGCTACGAGTACGACTACATCAACCACGTTCCCCGTGGAACGTTAACTGCGTATGGTCTACAAGGGTATGTATTCTCTATGCATTGGTCATTACCACATTACTACATACATATATCCTAGGCAGTTTCTGGGGTTCCATCGTAGGAAATTTTTTGTTTTCTGCACTGATCCCCTACACTATGGCCTTGGTTGTTGTGCGCCATCTAGGCGATCTTCTGTAGAGTAGTGAGATTGGCTTGACGCTCGGCTCTACCGGCCTCTCGATCTGATACTAGCATCTGCAGAATCTAAAGCATCGGATCCTAGGATGAGCTGCTTCCACTGGGGTTGCCACGAGTCATCTGAAGATTGAGATAGATCATAACAAGAGGGAAATTTCTATGGCTTATGGGTATGGTTCAAAAGCTTTAAAATTTGAGTATTGCTAAGGTTTGAAAACCACAACTCTTTTTCATTCATTCCAAGCAACACATTACAAACAACACATTCCAAATAACTACCAAGCAGATGGTTTTAAGAACCATTCTGTCATTCTACGATACATTGGGACCGGATACAAACTCACACCTACGACAGTGATCTAGTGCTACTACTCATCATCAGAACTGGTGGGTTCTCCGTCATCCAGGAAATCGGCGTCCTCCTCGTTGGTGTGGAACTCCATGTTGATGTCCTCCAGGTAGTCGTCATTGTCACTGAGGTAAGAGGTGATATCCCCACGAATATCTTCACCTTCTTCTTACTTCTCCTCAAGCTAAATTTCTTGGTCATGGATGGTTTCTTCAAGGGTTGCCACCTTCTGGCGGAGGCGAGCAATGATGCGGTCCTTCTTGTCATGCTAGCGATGAAAGGTATTGCGCTCCTTATCTAGGATGGCGAGGGTTTGGTTCTTCTCTGTTGCAACAATGTGCTTCTGGTTGGCGTAGGCATGGGTGTTGTCCAACTCCGTCTGAGTCTCGTGCAGCATGAAGTCGAGGTGATCCACATGATGCTTCACCTCTAGATGTCCGGGCATCGCTAACGGCTGTCCCATGGAATCATGTCTTGCATAGTGAGCGAAGTGGGTGCCATTGATCTGATTGATTTTCTGCGCACATAGACATGCAAGTGCTTCCTGCATTGCTCTAGCTAGTCCATCCAGCCAGTTGTTCTCCCTCAAAGTGAATTGTATCTTCTCCGAGGTGGGTGGCTCCATCTTTCCTCTCAGATCTGCAACGATCAACCACTGCCGTTCTCCTCCTGGATGATCATTGAGTTACGCTCCAAAGAACTCGGGATGTGGGTGTCCAAGAAACTCTGCTAGCTGACTCAAGTCCCTCTAGAAGACGAGTTCTCCTTCGTTGCCAAGCTGATAGAACTTATTGTACTTGACTGAAGGAAATATGCCCTGAGAGGCAATAATAAAGTTGTTATTATGTATTCCTTATATATGATAGATGTTTATTTTGCATGCTAGAATTGTATTGATCGGAAACATCAATACATGTGTGTTTAATAAACAAAAAGGGTTCCTAGTTATGCCTCTCTTATAGACTAGCTTGTTGATTAACAAGATGATCAAGGTTTCCCGATCATGGACATTGGATGTTGTTAATAACAAGGTCACGGCATTTGTGAAATGATGTGATGAACATTCATCCGAAGTATAGTATTACGATCAAGACATTATGTTTATATTGCTATAACATCATACGAAGTAATCTTTATCCTTAGACCATGATATCATGTTAATTGCTAACACCTGAAGAGTATCTTGATAACATCAAACGTCACACCGTAACAGGGTGACTATAAAGATGGGTTCAGTGCTACGAAGGTGTTATGTTGAGGCTCATGGATCAAGAGTGGAATTTTTCAATCCCGATGACAGATAGATATACTCTAGGCCCTCTCGGTGATATCTCATTAAGATAGCTTGCAAGCAAGTGATGTGATCACTAGAATGTTATATCACGGGAACGAGAAAAGAGTGCATGTCGGTACCGAGATCAAACTAGGTATTTGGATACCGATGATCGAATCTTGGACATGTATTATATCATGAGACAAAGGGATTAAATTACTAGCATTAAAGGTTCTCACGATCACAGAAGTCATCGTTGAATATGCAGGAGTCAGTATGGATCTCCAGGTCCCGGTTCTGATTATTGATCTGAGAGGAGTCTCAATCATGTCTGCATTATTCGCGAACTATAGGGTGACACACTTAAGAGTTACCAGACACCATTTTGGAGCACATATGTTTCAGACGAAAGAATTACAAAGCGCAGGAATTGTTTCGATAGAAACCGGAAATTGTTTCGGGTGAAATTGCAGAAAGTGGTTCTGCATGTGATATTGAAATATTACAAGGGGTTATATGTGAATGTTTGTTAGTTAAAGTAGTTAACAAAATTCTGAATAAATTTAATAAAAGAGTTTTATTAAATGAGAGAGCATTAAACTTAGAGAATTTTAATGCATTTAAAGTGGGGACTTTAAAAGGGAATGTGAAGAGGCATTTTAATGTGGAGGGGTTACCACCACATGAATGGGGGAGGTGAGGGGTCACCCCCCATGCGCCGGCCATGGGGAGGGGCACCCCCCTCCTCCTATAAAAGGCCACCATCTCCCTCCTTCTTCCTCACACCTCCTTGTGAAGGATCTCTCTCCCCCTCTAGAATTATTCCCCCATGGTCTCGGTTAGCGAGATACATGTTCCCGGTGGCATTTCGTCTGGAAGGAGTTGCTGCTTCCGCTGAATCGCTAGAGCGAGGAGGTGGAGGTTGTCCGGTGGCTTGAACGTGTGTGCGAGTACGGATGCGCTGCTGAGTTGCGGCGCTCGGACTTCCACTCGATCTTGAGATCGGCAAGTGTACGACTACATCAACCACGAGTTCCTACTCGTTAACAAAACTCGTTGTCTTCAAGGGTAAGTTCTCGATGGAGGGTATGTCCACCCGTTGCTCTGTACCTAGTAGATAGATCTTGGTGTATAGTTCTTATCATAGGAATTTTTTTGTTTCCTATGCTGTGGACCCAACAGTGGTATCAGAGCCAGGTTTATGCGTAGGTGCTTTGCACGGGTAGTACACATATGTTTATATGTGGACGATGATGATCATGTTATTGCATCTTCTATGTATTTTGTATATTGGTGGCATAGTGGGATGAAGCGGCCCGGACCAACCTTACATGTCATCGTACATGAGACCGGTTCCATGACTGACATGCAACTAGTTTTGCATAAGTGGCTGGCGGGTGTCTGTCTCTCATACTATAGTCAATATCTGATTTACAATGAGTTGCTAACAACTTGGTTATCCTCGTTGTGGTTCATGTTCGTAGGTAAGAACGGTTCTATCTCCGAAAGCCCTAAGCCACGTAAAACTTGCAATTGATAAATCAGAGGCGTCTAGTTTAGATCGTTGCTGGGCTAGTGTATTGATATGGTATTGTTGTAAGTAGATGTATGATAGATACTCTTACAACACATTCAACGTGTAAGTTCCATAGACCTTGGCCTTACACACAAAGGAATGATAGAGATCATACCACGATGCAAATGATAGAGATCAAATGCATGGACCATATCATCTCACTTTACACATTAGATGTTAGCATCTTATACTGCTAGTTTGGCGCTTTCTGTAGCATTGTAAGATGATCCCTCATTTAGATATCAATATAAAAATGTGTTCTTCCTTGAGTATGCACCGTTATGTGGATCGTGTTTCGAGACATCACGTGATGATCGGGTGTACTCGAATCTATGCTTTCATAGGAACGGGTGTAAGACAGTTTTACACACGCGAATACTAAGGTTCTTACTTGGCGAGCCTAGCATGTACAGACGTGGCCTTAGAACATAGACCGAAAGGTTAAGCATTAGTCATATAGTTGATTTGATGCCCATATAGATGCTCGCCTTTGAAGCTACATCAACTCACGTGATGATCGGACTTGGTGTAGTGGATTTGGTTCATGTAATCACCAAAAGGACACGAGGGATGTCGTTTTTGAGTGGGAGTTCATTAGTAATTTGGATTAGTTGAACTCACTCTATCATAAACTTAGTCTAAATAAACTTTACAAATTCTGTTGCAGATGGCACCACCTGCTTTTAATTTCAATGTGTTCATGGAGAAAGAGAAACTTGTTGCGAATGGTAGCAACTTCACCAACTGGGCTATGAATTTGAGGATTCTCCTCACTGCTGCACAAAAGCAATATGTGCTAGATGCGCCGCTAGGCCCCCCACCAGCTCCTGATGCCCCTGACAAGGAAAAGAATGACTATATGACTCGTCAGGAGGACCACAACTTAGTTCATTGCGGCATACTGTATGGGCTAGAGCCAGAACTTCGAAAGCGTTTCGAAAATGGCAATGCCTTTGATACCATGGGATAATTGAAAATGATTTTCGATACCCATGCTGCCGTAGAGAGTTATAATGCTACTGAAAAGTTCTTCAGCTGCATGATGGAGGAGAATAGCTCCGTTAGTGAGCATGGACTCAAAATTTCTGGGTACGCCGATAAGCTTGTGTCCTTGGGAATAACGATTCCCATTGACTTAGGCATACATCGTGTTCTCTAATCTCTACCACCTTAGCTACAAGAACTTCATGATGAACTATAGTATGCAGGGCATGAAGAAGTCTCTTCCCGAGCTTCTATCAATGCTTAAGACTGCAGAAGTGGAGATTAGGAAAGAACATCAAGTGTTGATGATCAATAGGACCACCGGTTTCAATAAGGACAAGAAAGGCAAGCACAAGGGAAAGAAGGGTGGCAAATCTGTTGCCACACCTGCAAAGAAACCCCGAGCTGGCCCTAAGTCTGACACCGAGTGTTACTATTGCAAGGGGACTGGCCATTGGAAGCGCAATTGCCCCAAGTATTTGGCGGACAAGAAGTCCGGCAAGGAAAACAAAGGTATATGTGATATACATGTTATTGATGTGTACTTGACTAGTACTCGCAGTAGCACCTGGGTATTTGATACAGGCTCGGTTGCTAATATATGTAACTCGGTTCAGGGGCTGCGGAACAAGCGACAACTAGCAAGGGATGAGGTCATGATGCAGGTCGGCAATGGATCAAAAGTTGATGTGATCGCTGTCGGGACGCTACCTCTCCATATGCCATCGGGATTAGTTATAAACCTAAATAATTGTTATTTGGTGCCTGCACTAAGCATGAACATTGTATCCGGATCGTGTTTGATGCAAAGTGGTTATTCCTTTAAATCTGAAAACAATGGTTGTTCGATTTATAAGAATGATATCTTTTATGGTCATGCACCTGTGTTGAATGGTTTATTTCTGTTGGATCTTGATAGTAGTATTACGCATATTCATAATGTTAATGCTAAAAAGATTAAACTTGATAATGATATATCTGCATATATGTGGCACTGCCGTCTAGGTCATATTGGCGTTAAACGCATGAAGAAACTCCATTCTGATGGACTTTTGGAATCACTTGATTTTGAATCATTTGATACATGTGAGCCATGCCTTATGGGCAAGATGACTAGAACGCCGTTTTCCGGTTCAATGGAACGGGCGACAGATTTATTAGAAATCATACATACTGATGTATGTGGACCAATGAGTGTGTCGGCGCGAGGTGGATATCGTTATTTTGTTAATTTCACGGATGATTTGAGTAGATACGGGTATATCTATTTGATGAAACACAAGTCTGAAACTTTGAAAAGTTCAAGGAATTTCAGAATGAAGTGGAAAATCATCATAATAGAAAGATCAAATTTCTTCGGTCTGATCGTGGAGGTGAGTATCTAAGTTACGAGTTTAGCACACACATGAAAGAGTGTGGAATAGTTTCACAACTCACGCCTGCCGGAACACCACAACGTAATGGTGTGTCGGAACGTGGTAATCGTACTTTATTAGATATGGTTCGACCTATGATGTCTCTGACTGACTTGCCACTGTCATTTTGGGGTTATGCATTGGAAACAGCTCCATTCACTTTAAATTAGGCACCATCTAAATCCGTTGAAACGACACCGTATGAATTATGGTTTGGAAACAAACCTAAACTGTCACTTCTTAAAGTTTGGGGATGCGATGTTTATGTGAAGAAACTTCAGCCGGATAAACTCGAACCCAAAGCGGAAAAATGCGTCTTCATAGGATACCCTAAGGAAATGATTGGGTATACCTTCTATCACAGATATAAAGGGCAAGGTTTTTGTTGCCAAGAATGGATCCTTTCTTGAGAAGGAGTTTCTCGCGAAAGGTGTGAGTAGTTGGAAGGTAGAACTCGAAGAGGTTATTGAACCTTCTCTTCATGAAATGGCGAGTAGTGCAGCACCAGAAACTGTTTCGGAGTTGACTTCACCTAATGAAGAGAGAGATAATGATATTGATCATGAAACTCCGAAAGAGGACCCTACCAAACCTCGCAGGTCAAGTAGGACACGTGCAGCTCCTGAACTGTACGGTAATCATGTTGTGAATTTCATGGTTGATGAAATGGATGACCCTGCGACGTATGAAGAAGCGATGATGAGCCCGGATTCCAACAAATGGCTAGAAGCCATGAAATCCGAGATGGAATCCATGTACGAGAACCAGGTTTGGACCTTGGTGGACTTACCTCACGATCGAAAGGTCGTTGAGAATAAATAGATTTTCAAAAGAAAAACTGATGATGATGGTAATGTGACCATCTATAAGGCTCGACTTGTCGCAAAGGGGTTTTGACAAATTCAAGGAGTTGACTACGATGAGACATTCTCTCCCGTAGTGATGCTTAAGTCGGTTAGAATTATGTTAGCAATTGCTGCATATTTCGATTATGAAATATGGTAGATGGATGTCAAAACTGCGTTCCTCAATGGTAATATTGAAGAAGAGTTGTATATGATACAACCTAAGGGTTTTGTCGATCCTAAGGATGCTAATAAGGTATGCAAACTTTAGCGATCCATCTATGGACTGAAGCAAGCATCCCGGAGTTGGAATCTCCGCTTTGATGAGGTGATCAAAGAGTTTGGATTTGTCCAAACTTATGGAGAGGCTTGTATTTACAAGAAAGTGAGTGGGAGTAATGTGGCATTTCTGATATTTTATGTGGATGACATATTATTGATTGGAAATGATATAGATCTTTTAAACAGTGTTAAAAGTTATCTAAACAGCAAATTTTTGATGAAAGACCTTGGTGAAGCGTCATATATATTAGGCATTAAAATCTATAGATATAGATCAAGGCGCCTAATTGGGCTATTGCAGAGTATATACCTTGATAATATATTAAAGAAGTTTAATATGGACGGAAGTAAGAAGGGGTTCTTACCTATGTTGCAAGGAAAGACATTGAGTAAGACTCAAAGTCCGGCTATGGCGGAAGAAAGAGAGATAATGGATAAGATCCCCTATGCCTCGGCCATAGGCTCTATAATGTATGTCATGCTATGTACAAGACCGGATGTGGCACATGCTATTAGTTTGACTAGTAGGTACCAATCTGATCCAGGTTCGGAACACTGGATAGCGGTCAAGAACATCCTCAAGTACTTGAGAAGAACTAGGGATATGTTTCTTATATACGAAGGTAAAGAAGAGCTAGTCGCTAAGTGTTATGTCGATGCTAGCTTTGACACTGATCCGGATGACTCTAAGTCTCAATCCGGATACGTATTTCTCTTGAACAGAGCAACAGTTAGTTGGAGGAGTTCCAAACAACCTGTGGTGGCTGGATCAACGATGGAGGCGGAATATGTTGCTGCTTCAGAAGCGGCACAGGAAGCGGTTTGGATTAAAGAGTTCATTCCGGAACTAGGTGTGGTTCCTAGTGCATTGGACCCAATGGTGATCTATTGTGACAACAATGGAGCCATAGCCAACGCCAAGGAACCGAGGTCTCACAAGAATTCCAAGCATATTAAGCGCCAGTTTCACTCCATCAGCGAACATGTCAAGGATGGAGATATAAAGATTTGTAAAGTACACCTGGACCTAAATGTAGCAGATCCGTTGACTAAAGCTCTCCCTAGGGCAAAACATGATCAACACCAGAACTCCATGGGTGTTAGATTTATCACTATGTGAACTAGATTATTGTCTCTAGTTCAAGTGGGAGACTGAAGGAAATATGCCCTGAGAGGCAATAATAAAGTTGTTATTATGTATTCCTTATATATGATAGATGTTTATTTTGCATGCTAGAATTGTACTGATCGGAAACATCAATACATGTGTGTTTAATAAACAAAAAGGGTTCCTAGTTATGCCTCTCTTATAGACTAGCTTGTTGATTAACAAGATGATCAAGGTTTCCTGATCATGGACATTGGATGTTGTTAATAACAAGGTCACAACATTTGTGAAATGATGTGATGAACATTCATCTGAAGTACAGCATTATGATCAAGTCATTATGTTTATATTGCTATAACATCATACGAAGTAATCTTTATCCTTAGACCATGAGATCATGTTAATTGCTAACACCTGAAGAGTATCTTGATAACATCAAACGTCACACCGTAACAGGGTGACTATAAAGATGGGTTCAGTGCTACAAAGGTGTTATGTTGAGGCTCATGGATCAAGAGTGGAATTTGTCAATCCCGATGACGGATAGATATACTCTAGGCCCTCTCGGTGATATCACATTAAGATAGCTTGCAAGCAAGTGATGTGATCACTAGAATGTTATATCACGGGAATGAGAAAAGAGTGCATGTCGGTAACGAGATCAAACTAGGTATTTGGATACCGATGATCGAATCTTGGACATGTATTATATCATGAGACAAAGGGATTAAATTACTAGCATTAAAGGTTCTCACGATCACAGAAGTCATCGTTGAATATGCAGGAGTCAGTATGGATCTCCAGGTCCCGGTTCTGATTATTGATCTGAGAGGAGTCTCAATCATGTCTGCATTATTCGCGAACTATAGGGTGACACACTTAAGAGTTACCAGACACCATTTTGGAGCACATATGTTTCAGACAAAAGAATTACAAAGCGCAGGAATTGTTTCGATAGGAACCGGAAATTGTTTCGGGTGAAATTGCAGAAAGTGGTTCTGCATGTGATATTGAAATATTACAAGGGGTTATATGTGAATGTTTGTTAGTTAAAGTAGTTAACAAAATTCTGAATAAATTTAATAAAAGAGTTTTATTAAATGAGAGAGCATTAAACTTAGAGAATTTTAATGCATTTAAAGTGGGGACTTTAAAAGGGAATGTGAAGAGGCATTTTAATGTGGAGGGGTTACCACCACATGAATGGGAGAGGTGAGGGGTCACCCCCCATGCACCGGCCATGGGGAGGGGCACCCCCCTCCTCCTATAAAAGGCCACCATCTCCCTCCTTCTTCCTCACACCTCCTTGTGAAGGATCTCTCTCCCCCTCTAGAATTATTCCCCCATGGTCTCGGTTAGCGAGATACATGTTCTCGGTGGCATTTCGTCTGGAAGGAGTTGCTGCTTCCGCTCGATCGCTGGAGCGAGGAGGTGGAGGTTGTCCGGTGGCTTGAACGTGTGTGCGAGTACGGATGCGCTGTTGAGTTGCGGCGCTCGGACTTCCACTCGATCTTAAGATCGGCAAGTGTACGACTACATCAACCACGAGTTCCTACTCGTTAACAAAACTTGTTGTCTTCGAGGGTAAGTTCTTGATGGATGTATGTCCACCCGTTGCTCTGTACCTAGTAGATAGATCTTGGCGTATAGTTCTCATCGTAGATTTTTTTTTGTTTTCTATGATGTGGACCCAACATTGACTTCCATCTATAAGCAATTAGGATGAGTAAGTTAGTGAGGTGATCAAGTGTGTCAAATTTTATGTAGGATTGCAAGTATTTTGAGGAACATGTGAACTCTTTTTTGAAAGAATCTCAAGGATAAGAGTGAGAATAGGTTTTCATAAATACTCACTTCCTTTGTTTTGAAACTAAGTTTTTCAAACGTCCATTCTAACTAGGGTCTCCTATGGTTAGGATGGCTCTGATACCAACTTGTGAACACCCGAATTTTTAAGTCCAGATGCCTGTTATGCGGTACATCGCAATCCCAGAAATACCATTTTTGCGAGACATAACAGAATTGATAGCACAGTACATCATCCATTACAAACCATAATAGTCTTACAAATAGTTGATCTCATGATCCAGTCTTAATACACATCAAAGCAGTGGAAATGAACGTAGTAGAGGCTCCATCTTCATTGTCACAGGCAATGCTGATGATGGGAGATGATCCTAGTTATCGTAGACATCCTGTTGTCCGTCCTCCGGATAGTCCTCTTCATAGTCTGGCCATGGTAATAGTCAGGGACAAAGCCATGAGTACTTTTAACGTACTCGCAAACTATCACTAATATAAGTAAGATAATTCTAGTAGGAATCCTAAGCTCTAGGGATGTTTGCAATAAGCTAGTTTTGTTTCCGAAGTACTTAGTAGTAAAGCCTATTTTAGTTATCTAGCTTACTCTAGTGGGAACCTAGTTTTCATTTCCACAACCCTGTTATGGTCAAATCAAAGTCATAGTTCAAGTCATAGTCATTTCGAAAACATCTGATAATGGAACCGTATGGCCATCCAGCTGTCCATGGCCGCAGACACGGCTATTCAAATAGTTTGACACTCTGCAGAGGTGGTACACTTTCACCACAAAATTTGATACATCCATCAGGGATAGCCCTGAATCATCATACTTGGTATGCGGATAATCAATTCTAACCTTTCAATTACACACCCTAGTATAGGCACCTCCCCTATGAGCTTGGCCTCCTAGCCATGGCCATCTGCCATCCCGGGAACTGCATAGGTGGACATTCATATTCACGAGGCAGCCTCAGCTTAACCTCTTTTCTGCGTGGTAACCCATACTAAGACATATAAACTTCCAGTTAAGCCCTTACCCAAATCAAGTATTGTGGTTGTACGGTAAAGTTGGAATGGTATCACATCCGAGCCCAACCATCAGCTTTTATCAAAGTCAGGGCACATGCCTCATTTAGTATCATCTTCAAATCATTGTGTTTCATAACACATGTCAAAACATTTTAATAGAATGACTCATCATTTTAAGGTTTTTATAATCATTTTCTCCAAGTGTTCCCATCTAAAGTGATCAATATTAGTTTAGCACTAGCAACTATCAATGAGGATGTCACTATTGAGGGGTGCTAATCAAGTGTAACTACCCAAGCCTAGTTCTATGCTCTTAATGGCATCTATCTTATTTTCCACTAATCACCAATAATTAACTGTTCCAGAAAATTTGGTAAAGGAAAAAATAAAGCTTGCAGGTAAAACTTAGGATTGGTATAATCAAGGTTGCATCACAATAGCAAGCCTAGTGTATCTTGCATAGTGGTGCTTGCATAGTTTAGCTTGCCTTGGTTGGTACAATTGTCGAAGTGCTCCTCTTCTTCTTCGTAGAATTCTTCCTCCTCGTAGTCTGGGTTGATACTAGCATCTATAAATAAATACGAGATACACAATCACCAAACAATACTTAGCTACTTCTATTTAGCACACAAAGGTTCACACTAGATGATCTAGCATCATCTCAATCACTACATGAAATATTAACATGGCCTTATTTATCTTATTTTAGAAATGCAATTTCTACTCATTGAAAAATACTTAAGATTTAATATTCTCCAATTATAAAATATGGTATCATGTTGACACATGTCATCACCACATATTACATACTTGGGAATGTGATTTAAAGTGGATGGCATAAGTTACAAAGTTTAATTTGCTATTTAATATGATTAAAATGACTAGAAATGACTATATAGCCACTCTTTTAATACTATCCCAAAACTACTGCATGTAAAACTAAATATTTTTACATATTTAGATAGAGCATGGCAAATGTGATTTTTGACAATTGGAATCAACCCAAAAGCATTTATGGTTGATTTTAAAAAAATGGTTGAAGTTGGAAAAGTCATTGTCTTGCTATTTTTACTGTGGTCGATCAATAAATCAAACTATTTGAATCCAACGGGGGTGTTTAGATATTTTCATGACCTTTCTAATAAAATTGGAATCATATAATTTGGTTTAGTAAATCTCCTTGAATTCAATTTTGAAATCAACTATAGAATAGGATTTTGGAATAAAAGGAAAATCTAAATTTGAATTCGTGGGCACACGCGGGAACGATAATGGGCCGACCCAACTGCATAGCGCGCACTGCGGGCTACACTTGCGTTAGCCCCACCTGTCAGCGGCTATTCTAACGCAAAGCGGTACGCGCTAATCTGGGCCGCATGATTAGAGCGCGATCAACGGCTTAGCGTCATCGTCTCCGTCGCATGGCGCACGGGGAAATCAACCCTAGCTCTACGGCGGGGGTCATCGGGGGCTTACTAGGGCTCCAGCTAGGTACGACGGTGCGGGCAAATGAACTGGTCGACGATGGCGGTTCGATTGGTGGTCGCGGCGGCTCTTGTGGCGGCTCCTAGCGACGGCTCCGCTCCTCCACTGAGGCGATAGGCTCCGGCAAAATTCTGGTGCTACACGCTTCGGCTTGCTCTAGGGATAGGTCAGAGGGGTTGCTGGGGGAGAGGTGAGTCGAGTGGGGTGCATTTTGAGGCACGGGGCAGGACCTATTTATACCCCAGCGAGGGAGCATTGGGGCATGGCTCGGGCTCGTCGGTGACGTCGCTACAGGGTGCTATCAGCATGACTGAGGGTGTAGGTCGACGCGGTGCTCCTTGGTGATCGTCATGCGATAGTGGCACAACGAGGCGCGGTCAGACGGGGACCTCCATGCTCTGCTCGGGTACCGCGGGTGTTCGTCACGGTGTACGGTGGTCACGGGTCGCGCGGCGTCAGACGGGCGTGTCTGGGATGTCGTTGGCATCGTGGCGATTGCATTGATGCAAGGAGAGAGCGAGGAGCGACGTGGTTGCGTGGGACGGATCGGTGCTCTGGCGTGCGCTCGGCATGGCGGACAGAGTAAATGGGCGTGGCTGTGCTGGCGTCTCCACTGGCTGTCGTTGGCCGAGGCGTACACTGGCGGGTGCGGTGATCATGGCTACCTTCTAGATGTTATGGGTGAGGGCGGCGAGGCTTGTGGCGTCGTGTCCATGTTTGGCCGGCATGGCACGCTCGGGTACGTGCTGGCACTAGTCCAAAGGGCGAGTGAGAGAGGCTCCAATGCACGGGTTGGTACTAGGATTGATCAAAACAGTGTATAGTTGGTAGCTATGTATTGTGCTTGCTAAATGTTCGATCAAATGGCCGCAAGAGATAAACATTTGAATTTTCAAATTCTTTTTGGTGGGTTGGTTGATCATAAGCTTGAGTGTCTCTGGTTGCAAGGATTGGTCAAGTGGAGAAAGTTTGGATGGTTTTTGAAAAATGGCTATCTTGATGTCTATGATGGATTCAATTTTGAAATGTCCTCTAAAAGAATTTGAATTTATTTCTGTAAGTTTTGAAAGTTCACTTGTGTTCATTGTCACTTGTTCTAGCAATGTGAGAAAAGAAATGGAATTGTTTCTATTTAAAATCATTTAATAGAGATGCCCAAAGTGGGCTAAATGTTAACATTTGCAAAAATGACAATTAGGTCATATGCTTTATAATTTGATTTTCTTTTGATTTGATTTGGTTTGAATTTGACCTAGATAATATTGTTTTGATCGTTAGGTCAATTCTCATCATTCACAACAAACAAACATGGCATGACATGAATTAATACATCATTAAGAAACACCAGTTGCATTTATATAGTTTTTAATAGTAAAAGCTTTTGTTAACCCTAATTTTAGTTGATTAGAAAAGGATATTCTCATTATAATAATTTTTGAGATGTTACACTTCCGCACTTGCGCGTCTAGAGATACAAGCTATTGCCTTTGACCTTGGTCAGATTTTGGGGTGGCTCGCCGAAGATCTTGTCGGAGCAGAAAAGTTTTTGTTTTTAGCCTAGCTCTATGTATTTCCCAACAGAATGCGTGACGATATACACATTACATCTACATAAGATATCCCCAATAATGCGTCTGGTAGGCAAAATATAAAATTGTTGTAGGAGAGCTTGGTGGATAACAACTTCACTTTCAGCTTTATAAACTGGCTCTACATTAGCAGATAACAGAGAGCATCAAGTACTTTTCTTTCTTCGAGGTGGCACGCGCCAGCGTAGGCTATAGCCAGTCGTAGTTCCTCGCGGCGGACAGGTTCCTCAGCGTTTCTTCAAGCATCAAGTACGTTTGATGTAGCATAGTAGGCCCTACATGGCCGCAGTTCCTCGCGACGATAGGGCCCGTGGACATCCGATATGGTATTGTTGGCTCTAGACGGACGCAATTTCTTGTGGCGGAGGACCAAGCTAGGACCGTAGACTATAAGTGTCAGCGGTTTTTCATGGCGATGTCTTGCGTCGGGTCCATTCACGTATAGACGTCTCGTGAGAGAGCTTGCATTGCAAGTCTTAGGATTTCTCGCGAACATGCCGAGTATAAAAAGGTTACCGTCGGCATTCGGCATTCGACGTTTAAGAGGCACACGTCGAGAGTCTTGTGCCAACAGACAGAGGTACGTTTAATAACATGTGTCTGTACAATGCCTCTCCTAGCAGTTGATATATAGTGCGGAGAGACGTGGATTACAAACACGCATAAAAATATTGATACTATTGCTGTCACTGTAAGACACAAAATAAAAAAAAGTTAATGTAATACCCGGATTTCTACAATGTATTTATTTGCACATAAAAAATAGTTGACTAGGTTTGTTTTTTAATCATATGTAAGCCTTCATAATTTATTTATAGTGTAAAATACAAGCCTATCCGAATAGAGAGAAAAGGCCAAATAAATATCAGCCGAGGCCAGGCCCTATTCCTATGATCCTATCCCTACACATGTCCCTGCCCTAGTTCACCTGCCGCCACACGTCGGCACGGATTCGCTAGCTGTCGTCCAGAGCTTTTGCCGGAGGACCGCCCCGCCGTTCCAGGACCATCCCGCGCTAGAGGAGCTGCCACTGTGTTATCTGGTTTGCTTCCTTCTATCAAGTCCTGTACTTTATTTTCGTCTGGAGCTATTTGAATCGATCTGGACATGGTTAGCAGTAGTACCTGAGTTGTTCGTTTCAGTCCTAGAGATTTTTGGTATGGTTCGATCTGTCAACAGATTAGGTGGGTAAATTTTAAATCAAATAAATCTGTGGCATGGGATCATGGCTAATCAATCGGTAGTTTGTTGACAGTGTTTTCAGATCAAAAAAATAGATGCTTGTCAAAGGACGTATAGATCCATCAATCCCTGATGGTTTATGTTTACAAATCTGAGTTCTAATCCATGCCACCAATGTTCTAATTATTTTGGTCTCTATTTGATCCGGATAGTTCAGCACATCATGGCTTCCAACGGGTGTCTCATCAAGAAATTAGTTCTTTGGATATTCCAAGTAAAGAAGTAGCAGACTGGTTTAATTAGTATTGTTCCTCGTATTTAAATCACGATGAACCACCTCTAATTTACTTACAGATTTTTTTTTGAATCAGCATAACCATGTCACCGTGGTAGTATACATGATGAATAAAACATGCTAGTCTAGGTAGAGACCTGATGTGTTTCCAAAGCGGATGTAGCGTGGTAGAGACCTCATATGGATATGGGTAATGATAGTTAACTCACGCGTTGAGAGTGTACTATTGAGAGGTACTGCTATTACCTTCGTGTTGTGTAGAATTTCTGAGCGCGGATTCATCTACAGGTGTGACGATTTCCAGCGCAGATACTAATTCTTCCGTTGAACGTCAAAGTTAAGGCAAGTGTATGACTAACCCCTGTTTCTACTATGAATGTCAATTGCATGATTGTGTGATTGCTTGCTCTCATTTGGTTCGAGATTCTCTTACTCGATTGTTCAATTTAAGCGGTTCTGTTCTGTTTCTCTATTTCCCGTTCAACGGTGTTGTACTTATTATTTTCAAAGCTAACTTGGTGAGAAGCTGTTAACAAGCGGCTACTCCGATAAAGTTTGGTGAGAACTGTTTCTTACGGGCTAGTCCGAGAGTTATTCTTTCTTGTTAGTCCGATGAGAAACTATTCCGAGCGGCTAGTTTCGAATTAAGTTCGGTGAGCACTGTTAGCTCGTGTGCTAGTCCAGGCGACATATTCAGACATTTGTTTCCTGTCTTCACGCTGACAATGAGGTTATCAGTATTCTTTCATGGTTAAACGTTCGCATTATTCTTATGGTTCTAATTGTACTTACTAAGTATTTATATACTCATCCTTGCGTTTTATTTGGTTTTCAAGTAATATGTAAGCGACATATGCATGGGAGACAGGCATAGTACACCTACTACATCACTTGATCGCATAATATATAGACAATGCTTAGTGAACAATCATCTAGCAGTTCGAGTCTATTAGTTGCCTATCAAATTTGCTTGTTTTCGTATTTCAGTATTATCTTAGTATGAGCCTTTGATCGCTCAGATCGTAAGATCGTTATCTGTGTATATCCTATATCTTCTAGCTGAATTGTGAACCATATTGATGGTATAGGATGAATATCCTTAAATTGCATGCCGTGGATGTCCTTCTAAACAAACAAGGTGCTGCTCAAATTTACATTTGTTTTCTTATACTTCAGGTTATTTAGATAGTGTGGTAGCATCGCTAGGCATGAGAGAAACCCCATGTGTTACGGTTAAAGATAAGACCAATGTAGAAACATGTATACTAACAAAGGACATGATATATAGAGTGCCATAATCCGCAACAGCTGTACATGGCATATTTATACATAATACAAAGGCAAGATTAGCCTTGTTCGAATTGTACAACAGTTTTACACCCATGGGTTTCATCCAATAGCCCAATGAAAACACGTAGAATGCAAAAGAGAGATCGAAAACCTAGATCATGAACATGCAACGACGCTACCAAACAAACAAAGAGATCCAGTACTCTTCTCTTATTTATTTTTTCACGATCAAAGTATACACAAGACTAAGCTACGAGACCGATAAAAAAGCTTACATAAAGAAACGTCTATAATATTTTACAGAGTAGCCTCTAAATTTTTCAAAGAAAAATAATCGAAATAGGTCTTCATCAGCCAGAGGGAGGTATTCATCACTTAGCAATAGTTGCCGCCGGTATCATCACCCGATATCGAAAAGCAGAGTTGAGCAAACAATACCAACATCCAGAGAGCGAGATGACAAAAAGACATCGTCCGAAGAGCTATTTGACAGACCATATCATGCAACGTTCTTAACACCATGGAGGACGTAATAGGTCCCCTTCGATATAGTCGAGCAGGATCCAATAGTAGGAAACCGAGGCACAGAAAACTCTAGAAGGCAAGAAACACATGTTAGCCTGATAGAAGATCGCCCTGAGTAGAAGTTAGCGAAGGAAGCTTACCACGTAATGTGCTAAACAACAGAACAAATTCTTCTTCTCTTAGCGCTCATGGTTGCTGCTGGTGAGACTCTCCTTCGCCTCTCTCCATCGGCTAACAAAAAGGGCGTGATAGGTCGCCGGCTGACATACTCAAACATGATCCAACAGTAGGAAGCCGAAGACCAGAAGACCCTAAAAGCAGTAAACACAGGTCAGCTTGGCACAGGTCAGCTTGGCAGAGCGAAAGCACAAAGAAAGATAGCAAGTCAGGTCGGATAAAAGTCAGCAAAAGAATCTTACCGTATCGGTTGTCGGTATGAAACCCATCTTATTCCATCGCCACGACACGGATGCGCAACATAGAAAGATCGAGAGTAAGGTTCAAGGAGGAGTCGCCATCTAAGAAGAAAGCAAACACGATGAAAAGGAAAGTATGAATGTAGAAGCTCGTAGAGTAGGCAACGAAAGCAAAACAACATACCATGGACCATCAAAATGTTGTACATACTGTTTTCCATCGTCGGCTCTTGTATTGGCAGCTTTTCCAGTGGCAACCGACGTGAGAGCGACAACTCTCCAGTCATTGTGGCTAAGCAAACAATCGCAGCTGAAAAACAAAGACCAGTGTTAAAACAAAAGAAAACGAAAGGCAATGAATAGAAAGAAGAGAAATATAACGTGTTATAGGAAGGTCGGGACAAAGGAGTAAAAAAACTGCAGACACAAGAAAGATAACCACTCAGCTCTAAAATCGTATAAACAAGAAAGAAAAGAGCGCGAGGATCAAACCGCACATATTGTTATAAAAGACAGAGAGTGGACTGACTAACCATCTCACACCAGTGAGCAGATAGACTACTCCAACGGGTTCAACAAAAAGGCGAAACAGGACGAAGGTGTCTGTGCCTATGGATGAAAGAAGCCGCGATATGTATTTTATAGCGAACCGTGGATGGAAATGGAAATCCTATTTGGATCTCGGGTCCAGATGGTCCTGCCACCTGGACCAATCTTACCTGGACCAATCTTGCCGTGCCGCGTCGTGCGAACGAAACATATCGATCCCTATCGTATATGGAGTTTGTGTTAGAATTTAATTAGTCTTTAATTAAATGGGTTAATCCCTACTTATAAAGGAACCGTCATTAAGCGGTTATTCTCCTAGAGCGTCGCCTCCATGGAACCGACTTAATGTAATCTTCATCAATCAATACAACTGATTCATTCTCTCGATCGATTCTCTGGCTATCTTTTTTCCTTCGAACATGTTATCAAGCACTTTCGCTCTCCCAGCGAACGATTCCGGCGAGATTGTCAAGAAAAGGTGAGATGCCGCGCCTATCTCTGTTCCTCCGCCGCCTCCTACGGGATGAACGCCGTCGCCGCCACTTCGTCGCGCGCCGCCGCATGCATGGTTTCGGAGAACGCCGCCGCTTCGACGACCGGCGTAGCGCCTCTGCAGATGCCCGCCGCGCCCGTCACTCCGCACGCGCCGGCAGCGCTGTTGCCGGCGTTCTGGTGCTCAGACCATGGCTGGGTCTTCTGCCCCCTGCACGGGAACGGCTCCGCCGCCGGCGTGGACGCGGTTGGGCAGTCGCCCACATCTGTCTTCGAGTTCGGCTCGACCAGCGCCGCACTCGCCGACGTTCGCACCATCACACCGCGCCTTCCGTCTCCGACCCCAGCGGTTGTCGAGGTGGAGGGCGATGCCTCAGCCGTCGTGCCGCACGCCAACGCCGCTGTCGTCGCGCCGCGCGCCAGCACCGCGGTTGTCGAGGTCGAAGCCGCCGCGCCGTGCCTTCCGTCACCGACGCCCACGACTCCGCCTCCTTCACCGCGCACGGGCGTTCGCCGTCGCCTCGCCGCTCTCGGGCTCCCGCTGCGTAGCCCGCCGTCGAGCGGCCACAGCCGCCGCGCCGGCCCTTGGAGCCCGGCCGCGCTGGGGGTCGCAAACGGCGTCGCGCCTGGCACGAGTCTCCCTGGCGACTCCTCCGACGAGGACATCCGTGACGGGAGCTTCTCCGGCCGCCAGTGAAATCCGCCCGCGCGGCGGTGGCCTCTGTGCGCATACTGCTGTAGCCATGGCGCTGTTTAAGGAACGCGTGATTTGGGATCGATATGACCGAGGCCACCGCCTGGGCTCTCTCTCCCTATCCTATCGTTAATAAATGATGAAGTCTGGAGTCCACCAGCGCATGCGGTCAAAGCTCCAGCAGCTTCTAGCTTAGTTTGCTATTTTATTCACCATATTAGCATACTATTAGTCTTTTAACATCAGTCCTAGCAGTAGATTAATCTCTGTTTTATATTCTGCTAATTTTCAGTATGAGTTTTTTTTAGTACTGTTTATCTGTCGAGTACTACGTGTATTCCAGAAAATTTGTGATGTAATATATTTCCGTGTTTGCACATGTTGAGATTTATTACGTTCACCGTTTGCAATTGAGTTTTTTCAAATTCTTGCAAATAGATCAATTCATCGTTTTAATTGAGGCTTTTTGACCCGATACGAGCACGGATTGGTATGCAAAAATTCAAAGTGATTTCGTCAGATAGATGTTTTGGGATCACAAGGTCGTGTATAGTTTTCCTACCACTACTATTTAAGCCTACATTTTGTCATGTTTTGACATCATGATTGCTTAACGTGCTCTCCCAAACATTTTATTAAGTCATGACATAAGGCATTAGAAGTATGAGTATCTACTGATTTCATCAGATTATACTCTCTAGTGCTGTGAGATGGACTCCGAAAATTCTTTTGGAGATTATCTACAATATGTCATACTTAACAATTTGAAGTTTACACTAATGATTTTCAATCCCACTTCTTGAACTTATCATTAATTTTGCATAGTTCATTACAACATAACCATGATGGTTTGTGGTTTACCAAAGCGTAAATTCAATAACCTCTGGTTTACCCATGTAGGTAACCAATGGCTGGAAGAGAGTTCGATGCACTCGAACTCGATGGCCACAACTACCTTACCTGGGCCATGGACGTCAAGATCGCCCTTGCGTCCCGTGGGATAGTGCGTGCCATCCAGAATCCGGAGGACCCTCTTCCGGCTAGAGTCGCACCATTGAGAGATGAACAAAAATATACCGCCTTATACATCATAAGGCATCATATTCATCCAGATCTTAAGTCTGAGTATTTGGAGGAGGAATCTCCACTTACTTTGTCTGAGGCCCTCAAGACGAGGTATGAACAGCAGAAGGCAGTTGTCCTGCCTGAAGCACTCCATGAATGGACCCATCTCCGGTTTCAAGACTTCAAGTCTGTCGGAGGTTACAATCATGAGGTTCATAAGATAAGTTCCAAACTACACTTTTGCGGGAAGGAGCCAACAGATGCGGAAAAGATAGAAAAAAACTCTATCCAGTATGCTCCCATCTGAAAGGCTCCTCCAGCAGCAATACCGCGCTCGTGACTACCAGGTCTATTCAGACCTTATTCATATCCTACTTCAGGCTGAAAAGCATGATGAGCTTCTTGCTAAGAATGGCTCTCAGCGCCCGGTTGGTTCCCTACCTTTGCCGGAAGTTCATATGAATGTCGCGAACAGAAGAAAGTTTGGTGGTGCCTTCCACGGCAACCAATCGAACTTTAAGGGTAAGCAAAAGCGCAACCGGAACAAGAAGCCTCAAAACTCGGACCATGGGAAAGGCACCGCAAAGCCAAAGTATGGCAAAACTAGGCTTTGTGACAAGTGTGGATGCTACACGCATCCTACTAACAAGTGCAAAATCCCAAAGCATCTGGCGATTCTCTACCAACAATCCCAAGGAAGCAAGGCACCTCAAGGAAAAAGGTTTGAAGCCAACTTCAACCTTCATCCAGATGGCACCAATGGAGCTGGTTGTTCGCAAGATGCCCCTTCTAGACCTAGCAACACCATGACTCTCCGGCAGCCCGAGGACCCTATGAGCACGGAGAACATGATGATTGAGTATGCCTCAAACGACATGTTTGGAGACTTTGACTAGTCCCCACTATCTCCTTAGTGATCACCTTATTCATGTCCTTTTGTAATGTTTTAATAGAACATAAGTATTGTTGTCATTTATATTGTATTAGCACTTTGATATAATAAAGATTGTATTCTATGTATCTAAATAAGGTTTTCTTATCAAAAATTCTTCATTTTTATATATAGCTCTCTACGGGGACAATCCGATGGAAGAGGAATTATGCCTTGTGGACAGTGCTACCACAAACTCCATACTGAGGGAGTTGAAATATTTTCAGACTCTAAAAAAGATGAATGGAGATATTTTAATTATCACTGGACGCGATACGGTAATTGTTGGCACTGGACGTGCCATATTTACCCTCCCAAACGGTACACAAGTGACAATTGAGGATGCCTTGTTGTATCCCGATTCGTCACGTGCCTTAATCAGTTATCGAGATATCCGTAAGAATGGTTTTCACATTGAAACCCATGAAGACAACAAAGAAGAGTATCTACTCTTTACAAAAGATTACGAATATGGCAAGCAAGTACTTGAAAAAATTCCTTCTCTGTCGTCCGGACTGTACTATACGTACATCAAGCCCGTAGAACATGTTGCTTACAAGGTAATCTTCCAAAACGTTGACGCATTCCAAACTTGGCATGATCGGCTAGGCCATCCCGACATCGGGACGATGAGGAAGATTATAGCAATTCCATTGGTCATAATTTGCAAGGGTCAAAATTTCCTCAGTCATCAGACTTTGTGTGTACATCATGTGCCACAGGGAAGCTAATTTTGAGGCCTTCGCACCTCAAAATACAAGTTGAACCACTTCAATTCCTTGAACGGATTCAAGGTGATATTTGTGGTCCCATCCAACCATTATCTGGACCATTCAGGTATTTCATGGTTTTGATTGACGCATCTACACGATGGTCACATGTGTGTCTTCTTTCCACCCGAAACCATACATTTGCCAAGATAATGAGGGAAGTAATGAAGTTATAGGCCCAGTATCCAGAAAGTCGAATTAAATCAATTCGCATGGACAATGCTGCAGAATTCTCTTCACGCGCCTTCAATGACTATTGCATGGCCTTGGGGATTGAAATTCAGCACTCTGTTCCATATGTCCATACTCAATATGGTTTGGCTGAATATCTAATAAAGAGGATCAACCTCATTGCAAGACCTTTGTTAATGAATTGTAGCTTGCCAACCTCGTGTTGGGGTCACGCAGTTTTACACGCTACTGACTTAATCCAATTGCGACCTACTACATATCATAGTACTTCCCCTCTGCAATTGGTACGTGGAAATCCACCTAGCATTTCCCATCTGCGTAAGTTCGGATATGCTACATACATCCCGATCTCACCACCTAAGTGGATATCCATGGGCCCACACAGAAAATAGGGATCTATGTGGGGTACAAATCGCCGTCGATTATTAAGTACCTGGAACCCCTTACTGGGGATCTATTCACAGCCCGTCACGCTGATTGCATATTTGATGAGGAACATTTTCCGACATTAGGGGGAGATTTCAAGTACCGGAAAGAATGCCCAGAAATTGATTGGAATGCTATCGCCATTTCAACCTCTGATCCACGTACCCAAGAGACAGAACTCCAAGTTCGGAAAATCATTAATTTGCAACATCTCGCAAATAATCTGCCAGATTCATTTACTGATCTAAAAGGTGTTACAAAATCCTTGATTCCGGCCAGAAATGCGCCCGAAAGAGTGGAGGTACCAACTAAAACCACTCAACTCCCCATTCCGAAAAGGAGAGGGAGTAGTACCGCCTCTGATCCAGAACCTTCTTCTCGCAAGCAACAAAGGAGAGAGAGGAGAAAATCCTCAAAATCAGTAAAGCAAGTTAACTCAACGTTGATAAACACCTTATGGGTAGTATACACCCAGTGGAAGGGCAACCTCCACAACCCAGCTCCAGCTTGCACACACTGGCTGGGACATCGGAACACCCATTCTCACGCGTATTGGGAAATCACGAAGAGTCACCAAGGGTGCAGGAGATATCCACCAACTATATCGATTCTGGAGAATCATTTAATCGCAAGTCTACGATTGTCGACACTTATTTTTCTGCTACAATTGCAAATACCCTTCTCAATGATCATGATCCAAGGACTATCGTTGAGTGTGAAAAACGCTCCGACTGGCCTCGATGGAAGGATGCAATACAAGCGGAATTAGCCTCGCTTAACAAGAGGAAGGTATTCACTGAAGCAATACCAACACCTCCCAAAGTTTTCCCTGTGGGATTCAAATGGGTTTTCCTCCGGAAACAGAATGAGAACAACGAGGTGGTGAGATACAAGGCAAGGATCGTAGCACAGGGTTTCACGCAGAGACCCAGCATTGATTTCAATGAGACATATTCTCTGGTAATGAGTGGTATCACTTTCCAATATTTAATATCTTTGGTGGTGCAAAATCGTCTATCTATGCAGTTGATGGATGTCGTGACCGCATATCTTTACGGGTCACTAGATTCGGACATATACATGAAGGTTCCTGACGGTGTCTCTGTCCCGGATGCAAGCGCAAAACGCAACATGTACTGTGTAAAACTGAACAAGTCTTTGTACGGCTTGAAACAGTCGGGACGGATGTGGTACAACCGACTTAGTGAGTTCCTTCTTCAGAAGGGTTACTCCAATAGTGATGACCGTCCATGTGTCTTTATCAAGAAGTCCTCTTCAGGATTTTGCATCATTTTAGTGTATGTCGATGATCTCAACATCATTGGCAACACACAAGATATTGATGAAGCACGCAATCATCTAAAGACATAATTTGAGATGAAGGATTTGGGTCAAACCAAATTTTGCTTGGGTCTCCAACTTGAGCACCTTCCCTCAGGAATAATGGTACACCAAGCTGCCTATATCCAGAAAATATTGGAGAAATTCAATATGGATAAATCCTATCCATCTAAAACTCCCATGGTGGTTCGTTCTCTAGACGTAGAGAAAGATCTGTTCAGGCCAAGGGATGATGGAGAAGAGATATTGGGACCCGACGTTCCATATCTCAGTGCCATTGGAGCGCTAATGTATCTTGCAAATTGTACGAGACCTGACCTTGCATTTGCAGTGAATCTACTTGCTAGACACAGCGCAGCTCCGACCAAACGCCATTGGTCAGGAGTCAAGAATGTCTTTCGATATCTCCAAGGCACAAAGGATCTTGGTCTATACTTTCAGTTTCAGAGAAATATGGACTCCAGTATGATCGGATACACTGATGCTGGCTACTTATCTGATCCCCATAATGCCGGATCGCAGACCGGCTTTGTGTTCCTACATGGTGGAACTGCTATATCATGGAAGTCTTCGAAACAGACTCTGGTTGCCACTTCCACTAATCATTCTGAAATAATTGCATTATATGAGGCAACACGCGAATGTGTGTGGCTTCGCAGAATGATAAACCACATACAACAGTCATGTGGAATTGGTTCTATCGAATCACCTACCATTATCTATGAGGATAATGCGGCTTGTGTTGCACAGATGCAAATAGGATACATCAAGAGCAATATCACTAAGCATATTGCCCCTAAGTTGTTTTATCCCCATGAACTCCAGAAGAGTGGGGAAATAAACATCTTGCAAGTCAAATCATGCGATAATCTCGCTGAACTATTTACAAAGTCTCTACCAACTTTAATATTCCAGAAATACGTTCATGGAATTGGTATGCGACGGTTTCGAGATTTGCAAGAATCAGGGGGAGTGTCTTCCTGAACTATGCATGTTCAAAGCATCATATTACACTCTTTTTCCCTTGATGAGTTTACTATCCAGGTTCTCGTTAAGGTTTTTAATGAGGTAATATCAACATAAGATTATATGTCATACTATCCGTTTTCCCCATCGAGGTTTTTAGGAAGGTATAAACGACATATTTATTGACCTCTATATTCTATGGATTTACTTCATATCGAGTTAACAGAGGCAATAATCATTATATGTTGTATCATTTTCTCCTTATTTTCCCAATGGATTTGAAGGAGTTTTAACAACATATCCTACTCAACTCCTCACATTTTTCCCACAGGGTTTTTGGAGGAGACTATTTAAAATTGATGAAGATTCACGAAGACAAGCATAGATTAGGGGGAGTGTTAGAATTTAATTAGTCTTTAATTAAATGGGTTAATCCCTGCTTGTAAAGGAATCGTCATTAAGCGGTTATTCTGAAAGGGTAATTGCCCCTATGTGTGGTTTTGGTGATTAATGACAATCCCTATGGACTAATGTTTTCATTGAGTTTTATATGAAGGAATATTCCATAGGTCATGCTTGTAGTCCATATGTTGGATTCAAGTATGGATGCCATGAAGATAAAGATATACCTTGAGTTTTGGCATCAAGATCATCAAATTGAAGATAAGAATATGATATGTTCAAGATCTTGAGAGTGTGATCTCAATAGAAGAATTCAAGATATGGCTCTAAGCCGGTGTCATGATAGCCTCATTAGTTGAGCTATGGTTGACTAAGATTTAGAGCATGCAATCAAATGAAGAATTCTTTATGTACCTCAAGATATTGAGATGGAGCATGAGAAGATACTTGGTTGACCGATACAAAGAGTGAAGAGTGTTTTCAAGTTGGTCAACACATGAAGCATAAAGAATGTACCACATGGATCTTGTGGTATGGTAAGCCTTGTCATTTATGCATCATGAACTAACCCATTATATATGTGCCTTTGCATTTTCTATATGGGATAGGTATCTTTCCATGGGAATGCTTCAAAAGTGAAGATCTCATATAGCCCATGAGAGGATGACATAAAGTGGTGATCGTCATCAAAGTTTGAGAAGGGAAAGTTCATGATAAGCATCTCGAGAAGATCATTTGCTTGAAGCTTGCCATCCATATTGGTGATAATGGACATGTGAAGATGTGTCTTAATGAAGCTATCCCATAGTGGTGTATGGGGGAGCAAATTACGAGTCTTCACGAAGAAACAATGATCAAGTGATGCATTCCGGCTTGGATGGAGCTTGAAGCATTGTCATCAAGATCAAGCGGGATGCGCAAGGCAAAGGTATGGCATTGCTAGGTTTTCCTTTTACCGGTCTCAAGGTGGTTGTTGGGAGACCGGGTTATAGGATAGATAGCCGCACTATCAAGAGGGGCTTTCGGTTGGGTAACTTGATCACATCGTCATAGGGAGCTCAATCCTTTGCATACTTTGCATCTTCCTATTTTGTTGTTTCTTGGTATTTTCTCTATGTGAGGTTCTTGAGCTTGTTGCTAGCTCTTCAACAAGGCCAAGTTCATCGAAAACGGAATTCGTATGCATCTTATATGGCGTTTTCGAGTTTGAAGGTTTTACCGGTTCTTCTTATAGGGAGGCTCCATGACTTTCCTCATTTGGTTCTACCTTCCTTTGTTTTACTATGATATTTTCATGCACCATATTGTAGAGATTGTTTTCCTCGTCAAAACAAGCCCAAGATCATCGAAATCGAAGTCCGGATGCAAAAGTTATTGCGTTTTTCGTGAAGTCAGTTTCATCCCGGTTGTGGATCCGGTCCATCCGAGTCCCACACCGGACGGTCCGGTTCTAGCTCCGGTTGACCGGATCTCAGACCGGGTTTTTGGTTTTCGCGACCGAGTCTATTCCGGGTTGGCATACAGAAGTATTTCGGTTTGTAGTCCGGTCCACCGGCCTGGGAACCGAGTTGTCCGGTTCTGGGGCCGGTCCAACCGGACTTCAAACCGGGTTCGCGTTGTTTCCTCCCAATGGCCATATTTGCTTTCCCCTATAAAAGGGGTTCTTCCCCCAACGTTTTTGGGTGTTCTTGACCACGAAATTGACCTCCATTGTTGAACCTCTTGAGCTTGCTTCCTCTCCCTTCCCTCCTATGATTCTTGCATCTTTTTGAGGGCTTTGGAGAGGAGATCTAGATCTACAATCCCCACCAATCAATTCCTCCTCTAAGTGAGGGGAACCCATTGGATCTAGATCTTGGAGTCATTGGTTGACTTCCACCATTGTTCTTCCTCTCTAATTCCTCCCTAGCACTTGTTGCTTTTGGTGGGATTTGAGAGTGAGGGATTTGAATGCCCTTGGTGTTCTTGCTTTGCATTTTTGCATAAGTGTTGAGCTCTCCACTACGATTTGTTCGAGTGAGAGACCGTGAGCTTGTTGCTCTTGGAGAGTGACCTCCTAGTTGGCTTGGTGGTTGGTGTCGCCGTGTCCTCTTCGTGGAAGATTGTGAAGAGACCCAGGCTTCTCTTTCATGGAGCTTGTGAAGTGGTTGTGGAGCTTGCCATCTCCGGAGTGGAGGAAAAGCTAGCCATAAGGAAAGGGCCTATTCCTTCGTGGGATGGACTCGGAGAAGAAGGTGAGCCTTCGTGGCGTTGGGAAATCCTTCGTGGAATCCCACACCTCTCCAACGTGACGTACCTTACTTGTAAGGGAACACTGGAATACATCTTCGTCTCCGCGTGCCTTGGTTATCTCTATACCCGAGCTTACTTTCCTTGTGATAGCCATCGAGCTTGAAGTACTTATATCTTGCTTATCACTTGTGGTATATTTATCTTGTGCTATCTTGCTTAGCTTATCTTATTGTTGGTGCACTTAGTTGAGCCTAGTGTATTTAGGTTTTGTGCTTGTAAAATAAACGTTAGTTTAATTCCGCATTCTATCAAGCCAAAACCGTAATAGTTTTGAAATTGCCTATTCACCTCCCTCTAGGCGACATCTCTATCCTTTCAATTGGTATCAGAGCAAGGTCTCTCCTTGTTTAGGCTTCACCGCCTAGAGTGTAAAGATGTCGGCTAGTAGTATAGTGCACAATGACACAATTATCTTTGATGGCACAAATTATATTTTGTGGAGAAACTGCTTGCTTTGTAATCTTCGGACCTTGTGTCCAAATATTGAGCGATTTCTAGATGTAGGTTTTTCTCCTCTGATGGATCCTCAAAATCTATCTTTAGAGGATGAGAAAAATTTACATCTCAAAGCTCAAGTATCTAATGAGCTTATTTTCTCCTTGAGCCCCATAGTTAATTTGTTCTTGACAAATGTAAAGCGCAAGTCATCTCATGAGATGTGGACCAAGCTTAAAGAAATATTTGGTGGGTCCATTTCTCATAGGGTCGGTGGTATCTCTGAGGAGCTCTCTTCTCCTTCACATTATGAAGAGCTCCAAGTGGCTTCCACCTCCGGCCGCGATGAGATTTCAATTCCCTCCACTTCACCTACATGTGACAAGTCACAAGGTAATGTCATGGTGAGTGGAGAAATCATATGTAATGATGGTAGTGGTTCTCTTTACACCAATGATTCATGTTCTATAATTGCTAATGGTGTAGAGAGTTTGGGCTTAAGCACTTCTCGCAACGATAATTATGTATCCCCTTGTGTTGCTAGTCCTTGCATATTGTCTATAAATTATTTGAGTACTAGTGTAGATGATATGCTTGATTTGTCTTGTTCCAATAAACAAAATTCTTCTATTTCCTCTAGTTGTGTATCTAACAATGTAGAGGAAATCAAACACCCTATGGAGCAAGACACGATCATGAATGAAGATTCAAGAATATCCTCATCTTCATTCTCCCGTGCTCCCATGTTCCTTATGGCAAGAGGATCAAAGGTATCTCCTACTTTGGATCCCAAGATATCTTCTCTAGATAATAGCAATGATAATGATGATAGTGATGATGACCTTGATGAGGATACTAGTGCTCTTGTGCTTGAGTTAACTTTTTTGTGTACCTCTCTTCGTGGTAATAATAAGGTTGTTGCTTGTCTCAAACATGTTATGGACACCATAACTAAACAAACGGAAACCATAGAGGAGTTGGATTTCCAACTTGATGATGGGAGTCGTAGATTCCATCTCCTTAAGCAAGAGCTTGCCGAGGATAAGCACACTAATTGTCTCCTCACACAAAAAATTGAATCTTATGAGCTTGAAAATGAAAAATTTATTAATGATGCTAGTGCTACTAACTCTAATTCTTGTGAAGCATCTATGTTAAAGGAGAATGTTGAGCTAAGGGCTCAACTTGAGTTGCTAACTAGCAAGTATAGGAAATTGGAAGAGAGTCATGAAATGCTCTCGAGCTCTCATAATGATCTTCTAATCTCCTATGATGGGCTAAAATTAGCTCGTGAGGCAAGTATCACTAAGGTAACATCGTGTGAGCCTCTTTTGGACATTCGCACAACTTCTAATCAAAATTCTATTTTGCCATGTGCTAGTCCTTGTGATCCTTCTAGTCATACTAGTGATAAACCTTGTGTTGGATTACTTGCTTTGCCTTATTGCTCTAACAATGAAGCTTCTACTTCCTCTAGTACCTCTATTTATACTAACCATGTAGAGGAAATCAAAGAGCTCAAGGCCCAAGTCACTTCTTTGAAGAAAGACTTGAAAAAGAGTCATGAAGGCAAATCCACACTCGATAATATTTTGAGTGTGCAAAAATACCCCAATGATAAAAGTGGACTTGGATTCAACTCCAATAACAAGTACAAGTCCAAGAGCAACAAGAAGAAGGGCCAAGACCAAGTCAAGGATTCGGCCAAGATTATTTGCTTCAAGTGCAAGGTTGTAGGACATCATGTAAGATCTTGTCCATTGAAGAAAAAGCACTTGAATGAGAAGCAACAAGGGAAGCGGCCACAAGTTCAAGCTCAAGCCCAATCTCAACCTCAAGTTGAAGCTAGGCCACTTCCCAAGAAGAATCAAGATAAGGCTCCCCAAGACAAGAAATCAATAAAGAAGAGAAAGGGGAGCACTTGTTGCTACATATGTCGTGAGAAGGGACACTTGGCCTCTTCATGTTCAAACGGTACCTTATCTAACCCTATCATTGTTGGTGATTATTATTCTCTTGGGAAGGATAAGGATGGCAATGTGTTTGCCAAGTTTGTTGGAACTCAAAGTGGTGTTAAGAAAAGAACCATTTGGGTTGCCAAGCCTATTGTGACTAACTTCTTAGGACCCAACTTGGTTGGGGACCAACAAGATCAAACTTGATCAATAGGTGTTTGTGGAGGGCATTGGAGACTTGGCTAACTCATGAAGAATTAAGGGATCTTCATATATTATATTTTATAAAGCCAAGTTATAAGGATTATCATCTTCCTACCATATAACCAATGCGCCTCTTTGCGGTAACTCGAACTCAACTTTATATTGTAAGTTACTTGCCCCTTTACATGTTTGGTCTTGTACCAAGTATGTGTTTGTATTTGTTGTGCCTCATGCTTTCTTATTTTGTGTATTCAAGTATGTCTAGGTGTTTGGCACATCATTTACTCGTGTGTTTTGTTTTGATCCTCTATTGCATCTTGATGATATCTTATTTGGCTCTTTTCGAGTGGTTAATGGAACATCCCATTTTGGGGGATTGATATGCCTCGTGCATCTCTCATACCTTAAAATGTGTGTACATGAGTACTACCACGTAGTATTGATATTGCAAGATTATCTAGTCACTATGTGGTGTGTCATACTCATGAGAAATTCAAATTCTAAAATGTCCATTAATTATCTCTAGTTGAGGTTGTTTTTCCTCTTATTAACCAAAAATTGAATACCACATTATGGGGGAGTAATATGCTTATTTTGCATATCACAATCCTAGGAAATGTGAACATATGAGGTGGTGCCACTTAGAGTTGATATTTTTGATTATCTTGTATCTAGGTGGCATGTTAGCTCAAACAAGGTCCTAATTTTTGTTAGAAGCTTTTATTGCTCATCTTTTCGGTCTTTGCTTGAGTAAGAAAATCTTGGTGTGGCCTTCCTCAAATGCATATCTCTATATCTTATTTGGGAGACCATTTGCTTCAAGTTATTATAATCATTGCTTTGCATGATTGTGTGACTAGTTGAAGCTATCAAGAATCTCTATCTTTGCATAGTGCTTAATATTTTTATTCCTATCCTATGCTTTTTATTGAGAAGATTTATCTTTAATATTTGTGCAATATACCACCGGAAATAAATTCCAATACACTCATTGTCTTCGACAATTGATATACTTTGGCGTGGTAGCATTTGTGGATCATCTTCACCTTGGTTTTCACCTCTTATTGCCTTATTTTTCTTTCCAAAAATTGTTGTGGCTCCCATTGTATTCCTTGGCTTTTGAACATCTCTTTGATGGTCTTTTTGATTATTATCAAATGTGCTTTTAGTGGAAGACAAACTTTTTTTCTAGGAACCTTGTGCCATTGTGAAAAGTGTTAAGGGTTTGGTTTATTTGTTGAAACCTTGCTCTTTGGGGAGTTTGTTATCTCAGTATTTATTCTCTATGTTATTTGCTTGAATGAGATAAATATTTGAGCATTTATGTTTTTATCTCATCTTTTATTCTCAATAGTTTTTGCTTGGTTCATTTGTTGAACTTTGTTGAACAAATCTTGTGTTGATTTGATTCTTTGATATAGTTTGGACAACAAATGTGTTTTGTCACACCTTGTATGCCTTCTTGAATATTTTGGTGTTTTGTCCAAATTATATCTTTGTTGGTTCTTGAAAGTCTCATGCATGCATGTTTACTAAATGTATATCTTATATCATGTTTTGCTTTCTTTGATCCAATATATAGGGTATACTCCATCAAATCCTTAAACGGCTATGATGTGCATGAATTCAAATTTCATCTCTAAATATGCACATATTTTTATGGAGTATGTCCTATGTGTTGTGGTTAGTCTAACCACTTTAGACCCAATAAGTTTGGGGACCAAGATGTACTTGAATGTTGTTTTAGGTACATTGGAGATGCAATGGATGCTTGTCTTATCTATAAGGAACGTGTTGTCACCACATGATAATTGGAGCCAAGCTAGGATGATCGAATAATTCTTATCTACTATATCATACCATTGCTATCTCGGTAACAAGTATCTTATTCATACATACTATTCTTCCATCCAATCTCTTATAGGTTGCATCTTGGCATGAATTTATTTGTTTATAAATGTTGCGGTTCTTGCAAGGATCTTTGAAAGACTTTTCTATCCTTATTGCTCATGTGAGTAATTTGAGATGATGCATATAATGGGGAGTATAAAAAATCATGTTCATGATTCACCAATCCCAAATATGCCTTCTAGCAATTTATTACATATCAATTCCTCAAGGTACTCTCATGTGCAATATTGTTGAAATTGCATTGAATCCTTCCTTTTGATACTTGTTGCCTTTCTCAAAATATCCCAACTAGCATTAGTTCCCTTAGTGTTAGTTGTGATGTTTTGAGGTTTTCTTTTTCTTTGGTGAAGTTCATTGATATACCATAACACAAAATAGAGCCATGGGCTATATATATGCACTTAAGCAAAATACCATTTTTTGGTATATCTTATGACTTCCTCTTGGATATCATGTTTTCTTATCTTTATTAACCTCTTATGTGTGGATGTTTCTTTGTGGATTATTCCCATGATTTCCCAATTAGAAACTTATATACACAAGAGTGTTAATATCTCACCTTGATATCCTCGCCTTTTGCCAACCATCTCACTTATCCGCTTAGTTTTTAATGGTTTTGGTAAGGTCTTGATTTATGAGTGCTCGGTTTACTTTTATTGCATCTTCGCGCACTCATAACTCATATTTGGTTTCTTTTGGACTTAAGCTTGTCTTGACAAGTGTATTGTTTTATATCTATACTCCTTGTATCTTGGATGTGTTCTAAATGATATAAAGGGAGTGAGGATTCCATTTTTGTGCATATTGTATTCAAATGAAACAACTAATTTATGCACGAACCTTGGGGAGCTTCCTTATTTCATTTAGAGCACTATTTGTCCATTTTATTTTTTTGGATCTTTTGATTGCTTACTTCATCCGTTGAAGTTTCTTCACCTTGTTATCCTTTTAGAAATATTCGTTCCTCAATATAGTTGATTTCCTCCAAGTATTCGTTATTGGATATATGCATATGATTTCACTTATATTATGATAAATGTACACCTTGGGAGGAACTTGAACTATATTGGCCTTCTAACTTTGTCATCCATTTTGGCACTTGTTGTCAATGGGGGAGAAGTTTAGAGGGTTTTAAGGGAAATGGTTTTCTACTTAAGATAGGTTTGTTCTTAAGTGTTCGCCTTTCATGCATTTCATATTTATTATGTATTGCATGGTTGAATATATAGTGGAAACTCTCCCAAAGGTTATGCTTGACAATGTATGCAATGAAATTCAAGTTCATCACACGTGCATATATTGTGGGGGAGTTTTATCTATATATGTTGGTTCTACTCACATCTCTTGCATTAGTTGTAATTGTGTGAGTAGAATCAGTTTTGATATGGGCTAGTATCTTTGTGTTACTTAACCATATCAAATACAACCTCTTATATACAACTTATTCTCGGATAAGTTGCGTACTTGTTTCTAATATTCATTATATAAACCCTCTTGTTGTGATTGTCATCAATTACCAAAATGGGGCAGATTGAAAGGATAATTGCCCCTATGTGTGGTTTTGGTGATTAATGACAATCCCTATGGACTAATGTTTTCATTGAGTTTTATATGAAGGAATATTCCATAGGTCATGCTTGTAGTCCATATGTTGGATTCAAGTATGGATGCCATGAAGATAAAGATATACCTTGAGTTTTGGCATCAAGATCATCAAATTGAAGATAATAATATGATATGTTCAAGATCTTGAGAGTGTGATCTCAATAGAAGAATTCAAGATATGGCTCTAAGCCAGTGTCATGATAGCCTCATTAGTTGAGCTATGGTTGACTAAGATTTAGAGCATGCAATCAAATGAAGAATTCTTTATGTACCTCTAGATATTGAGATGGAGCATGAGAAGATACTTGGTTGACCAATACAAAGTGAAGAGTGTTTTCAAGTTGGTCAACACATGAAGCATAAAGAATGTACCACATGGATCTTGTGGTATGGTAAGCCTTGTCATTTATGCATCATGAACTAACCCATTATATATGTGCCTTTGCGTTTTCTATATGGGATAGGTGTCTTTCCATGGGAATGCTTCAAAAGTGAAGATCTCATATAGCCCATGAGAGGATGACATAAAGTGGTGACCGTCATCAAAGTTTGAGAAGGGAAAGTTCATGATAAGCATCTCGAGAAGATCATTTGCTTGAAGCTTTCCATCCATATTGGTGATAATGGACATGTGAAGATGTGTCTTAATGAAGCTATCCCATAGTGGTGTATGGGGGAGCAAATTACGAGTCTTCACGAAGCAACAATGATCAAGTGATGCATTCCGGCTTGGATGGAGCTTGAAGCATTGTCATCAAGATCAAGCGGGATGTGCAAGGCAAAGGTATGGCATTGCTAGGTTTTCCTTTTACCGGTCTCAAGGTGGTTGTTGGGAGACCGGGTTATAGGATAGATAGCCGCACTATCAAGAGGGGCTTTCGGTTGGGTAACTTGATCACATCGTCATAGGGAGCTCAATCCTTTGCATACTTTGCATCTTCATAATTTGTTGCTTCTTGGTATTTTCTCTATGTGAGGTTCTTTAGCTTGTTTCTAGCTCTTCAACAAGCCCAAGTTCATCGAAAACGGAATTTGTATGCATCTTATATGGCGTTTTCGAGTTTGAAGGTTTTACCAGTTCTTCTTATAGGGAGGCTCCATACCTTTCCTCATTTGGTTCTATCTTCCTTTATTGGACTATGATGTTTTCATGCACCATATTGTAGATCTTGTTGTCCTCATCAAAACAAGCCCAAGATCATCAAAATCGGAGTCCGGATGCAAAAGTTATTGCGTTTTTCGTGAAGTCATTTTCATCCCGGTTGGGGATCCGGTTCAACCGAGCCCCACACCGAACGGTCCGGTTCCAGCTCCGGTAGACCGGATCTCAGACCGGATTTTTTGGTTTTCGCGACCGAGTCTATTTCGGGTTGGCAAACAGAGGTATTTCGGTTTGTAGGTCGGTCCTCCGGCCTGGGGACCGAGTTTCCCGGTTCTGGGGCCGGTCCAACCGACTTTGGAACCGAGTTTTCGTTGTTTTCTCTCCAACGGCCATATTTGCTTTTCCATATAAAAGGAGGTTCTTCCCCCAACGTTTTTGGGTGTTCTTGACCACAAATTTGACCTCCATTGTTGAACCTCTTGAGCTTGCTTCCTCTCCCTTCCCTCCTATGATTCTTGCATCTTTTTGATGGGTTCGTAGCATGGAAAACAAAAAAATTCTACCGCAAGAACGAACAAAACCAAGATCTAATCTAGATAAAAGCCAAGATCTAATTTGTTAGACATGTGCAATGAGATAGATCTGTACTAACCCTTGTAGATCCGAAAGCGTTACGAGATTGGATCTCGTGGTTGATGTAGTCGATCACTTGCCGATCTCAAGATCGTGTGGACGATCCTTCCGGTGCCGCGTTCCGGCAGCGCTTCTGGAGTCGGTCACACGTGCGGAGTCGAAGCAGACCTTCCTCTCCCTGTTCCAGCGAGCAGCGGAGGTAGTAGATCTTCTCCACGGAATCCCAGCAGCACGACGGCGTGGTGGTGGTGGTGGAGTAGAGAATTCTGCAGGGCTTCGCCTAAGCCTGAGCAGAAGGAAGGAGGAGGAGATAGGCGGCTAGGGGCAAGAGTGGAGGGGCAAGGGGGTGGCGCCTCCACCCCTCTATATATTGAGGGAGGGGTGCGGCCTAGGGTTCCCACCCCTAGGCCCACCCTCTAGGGCCAGCGCACAAGGGAGCTTGGGGGGAGAGTCCTTCCCCCCCAAGTTTCCTCTTTAAATTTCCCTTTATCCTTTTATCCTTTCTTGGTTTTCAAGTAAACTCCAAAAAATCTTCTAGAACCTTCCGGAACATTCCGAAACCTTCTAGAATCCCCGTATAAATACTCCGAAACATTTCCTAACTTTAGAAAATGATCTCCATTATATGAATCTTATTCTCCGGGCAATTCCGGATCTCCTTGTGATGTCCCGGATCCAATCCGAGACTCCGAACAACATTCGGTCTCCAACGCACATTCCATATCTACTTAAAACAACTTCGAACCTTAAGTGTGTCACCCTACGGTTCGTGAATATGCAGACATGATGGAGACACCTCTCCTATCAATAACCATCAGCGGGATCTGGAGATCCATAACGGTTCCCACATACTCAACGATGACTTTGTGATCGATAGAACCATTAACATACGAAACCAATTCCCTTTGTCACGCGATACTCTACTTATCCGAGGTTTGATCATCGGTATCTCCATACCTAGTTCTACCTCGTTACCGATAAGTACTCTTTACTCGTTCCATGTTATGTCATCCCTTGTGACCCAGTCACATGTTTGCAAGCTAACTAGATGACATTCCACCGAGAGGGCCCAGAGCATATCTATCTGTCATATGGATGGACAAATCCCAATCTTGGTCCATGTGCTTCAACATATACTTTCAGAATACCCAATGACACCTTTATAACCACCCAGTTACGAAGCGGTGTTTGATATCATCAAAGTACCCATCCGGTGATGGTGATTAACACAACCTCATGGTCGAAGGATTAGGTTACTATGCATTTAAAAGCTTATAACAATACGTACTTAATGACTTGATCTTATGCTACGCTTACTATGGGTGTGTGTCCATCACATCATTCTCCTAATGATATAACCTTGTTATTAATGACATCCAATGTCCATGACCAGGAAACCATGATCATCTATTAATCAACAAGCTAGTTCAATAAGAGGCTTACTAGGGACTCTTTTACGTTTACAAAACACACATGTATTAGCGTTTCCTTATAATACAATTATAGCATGGGATGTAAGCATTCATCATAAACACAAAGATATAATAATAACCACTTTTATTATTGCCTCTTGGGCATATCTCCAACAGTCTCCCACTTGCACTAGAGTTAATAATCTAGATTACATGGTAATATACCTAACACCCATGGCGTTCTGGTGTTGGTCATGCTTTGCCCTAGGGAGAGGTTTAGTCAACGGATCTGCCACATTCAGATCAGTGTGTACTTTGCAAATCTTTATGTCACCATCTTGGACATACTCGCGAATAGCATGGAAACGTAGCTTGATGTGCTTCAGCTTGCTATGTGACCTTGGCTCCCGTGCATTAGCTATGGCACCTGTGTTGTCACAGTGGATGGCCATCGGGTCCAACGCACTGGGAACCACGCCAAGTTCAGTAATAAACTCCTTCATCCATATGGCTTCTTGTGCAGCCTCCGAAGCAGCTATGTATTCCGATTCAGTTGAAGATTTCGCCACAACGCTTTGCTTTGCACTCCTCCAGCTCACTGCAGCACCATTCAAAATAAATACGTATCCCGACTGTGACTTCGAGTCATCCGGATCAGTGTTCCAACTAGCATCAGTGTAACCATTTACAACAAGCTGTTCATCACCTCCATAAGAAAGAACCATATCCTTAGTCCTCTTTAGGTATTTCAGGATATTCTTGACCGCTGTCTAGTGTTCCATTCCAGGATCACTTTGATATCTGCTAGTCAAACTAACAGCATGTGCTATATCCGGTCTTGTACACAGCATGGCATACATGATAGAACCTATGGCCGAGGCATAGGGAATATTATTCATCTTTTCTCTATCTTCTGCCGTAGCTGGACTTTGAGTCTTACTCAAGGTCTTACCTGACAACATGGGCACGAACCCTTTCTTGCTCTCTTCCATTCTAAACTTCTTTAGAACTTTGTCTAGGTATGTACTTTATGAAAGCGCTATTAGGCGTCTTGATTTATCTCTATAAATCTTGATGCCTAGAATATATGCCGCTTCGCCAAGATCTTTCATTGAAAAACTATTATTCAAATAGGCTTTGACACTATTAAGAAGTTCTATATCATTCCCAATCAATAATATGTCATCTACATATAGTACTAGGAATGCTACAGAGCTCCCACTCACTTTCTTGTAAATACAAGCTTCTCCATAAGTTTGTATAAATCCAAAGTTTTTGATTACTTTATCAAAACGTTGATTCCAACTCCGGGATGCTTGCTTCAGTCCATAAATGGAGCGCTGAAGTTTGCATACCTTGTCAGCATCTTTAGGATCGACAAAACCCTTGTGTTGTACCATATACAACTCTTTCTCAATGTCACCATTAAGAAACGCCGTTTTGACATCCATCTGCCAAATCTCATAATCAAAATATGCAGCAATTGCTAACAAAATCCTCACAGACTTTAGCTTCGCTACTGGTGAGAATGTCTCATCGTAGTCAACTCCTTGAATTTGTCGAAACCCTTTCGCGACAAGTCGAGCTTTATAGACAGTAACATTACCATCAGCATCTGTTTTTATTTTGAAAATCCATTTGTTCTCGACAGCCTTACGGCCATCCGGTAAGTCCACCAAAGTCCATACTTGGTTTTTGTACATGGATCCCATTTCGGATTTCATGGCTTCTAGCCATTTGTCGGAATCTGGGCTCACCATAGCTTCTTCATACGTTGCAGGGTCATCAGCGTTGTCCACCAACATGACGTTTAAGGCAGAGCCATACCAATCAGGAGTGGTACGAACCCTCGTTGACCTGCGAGGTTCAGCAGTAACTTTGTTTAAAGTTTCATGATCATCATCATTAGCTTCCTCTCCAATTGGTGCAGGCGGCACAAAAACATCTTCCGGTGCTGCGCTACTCTCAAATCCGAGAGAAGGTTCAATAACCTCATCGAGTTCTACTTTCCTTCCAGTCACTTCCTTCAAGAGAAACTCCTTCTCAAGAAAGGATCCATTCTTGGCAACGAAAACTTTGCCTTCGGATCTATGATAGAAGGTATACCCAATTGTTTCTTTAGGGTATCCTATGAAGACGCATTTCTCCGCTTTGGGTTCAAGCTTATCAGGTTGTAACTTCTTTACATATGCTTCGCAACCCCAAACTTTAAGGAACGACAACTTAGGTTTCTTTCTGAACCACAATTCGTACGGTGTCGTTTCAACGGATTTAGATGGTGCCCTATTTAAAGTGAATGCGGCTGTCTCTAATGCATCGAGCTTGAAGTACTTATATCTTGCTTATCACTTGTGGTATATTTATCTTGTGCTATCTTGCTTAGCTTATCTTATTGTTGGTGCACTTAGTTGAGCCTAGTGTATTTAGGTTTTGTTCTTGTAAAATAAACGTTAGTTTAATTCCGCATTCTATCAAGCCAAAACCGTAATAGTTTTGAAATTGCCTATTCACCCTCTCTAGGCGATATCTCTATTCTTTCATATTCTCCTGGAGCGTCGCCTCCAGGGAACCGACTTAATCACGTCGTTTCACCCCCTATATATATATGTATGATCATCATCAATCAATACAACAGTTTTTACTATTCACTTGTCTCTCTACTCGTTCGATTCCTATTTACAACAGTTTGGAACAGTAGGACGAACGCATGTGGGCGCATTTATTAGGATGGAGACTGTCCTTGACAGGCCGGCCCAGTCGTTTCGGTGACGTCCTGGACCGATACGCACTCCCAGATGGACCAGCGGGTACCAGGCCCAACATCTCTACGATGTAAGGGCATCTCCATCGGGCCCATCCAACCCGTGCGGACGTGTGGGCCATACGCGGCCTCCCAGCGGCACGACACATCGGAATCGGCGTGTTCGTCTCGACCCACCAGTGCACCTAATTTGCGTAGCCGATGCATCGGTCCGGACAGCGCAAGCACCGCGCAGGTGTCCGTCTGTCGGCCGCTCGAGACCCATACGTAAGTGAAACATTAATAATTAAACTGGTTTTTCATTAGATTAATCCCTGCCGATTAAAAAAGGCTAGTTTGAACAAACTAAAAATAAGAACTACTACTGCTGCAGATGGAGGAGGCCGTCGCTATGGCTACTGGTCGCGGCCACCATTGTCGTGGCCACCGTTGCCGCGGACACCGCTACCGCTGGCACCGTCGATCAGCGCCATAGCCAACCAGATGGCCTTCTGCTAGAGGCAATCGTGGTAACGCTCGCTTGCTCGGCTACGAGCCTCTTGTCGGCCGCCTTCGCGTGGTCCGTTGTTGCCCGATTGGCCAGGGCCTTCTCCATCTCGGTCGCCCAGTGGTCCCTCGCCTCCTGGTCCTCCACCTCCGCCGCCGTGGCCGCCCTCGTTGCCAAGGGGGGCACCATCACAGGAGCTCCGTTGGTGCCGAGGCCGAGGGCCTGCGCGATTTGTAGGGGACGGTGATCGCCTCCTCTCCCGCCCCTCCTCCGCCACCACCTGATACACCTCCTCCCCCTCCTCATCGTATTCCTCCACCTCGGTCTCGTCCCCGTCGACGAGAGCCCACACGCTCGCCACCTCGGTGGTCGTAGCCACTCGCAGCTACTCCGTCGTTGTTTCGGCGGCATGCTCCACCTCTTCCACCGCACTGCGCGTGGCGGTGGCCTGGCAAAGCTCGCGGACGGCCACCTTGGCAGCCTCCTTGGCCACCTTCTCTAGTGTGACCATGGCCGCCCCGTGGCGGATCTCGCGGAGGGCCCCTGCTGCGGCCTCCTTGGCGGTGATGTGGTGAACCTCACGCGCCGCCCATTGGGTCGCCACCTGTGCGGCCACCTCCACCGCCTGCTCCAGCGCCGCCTCGGCCACACGACCTTCCTCCTCGAAGGCCACCACCTTCGCCTCGGCCATGCGTTGGGACAACAACGTGGTTTGGAGGTCGACATTGTCGATGTCGGCGCCCTAGAAGCGGGTGCGGCACAGCTCCCTAATCTTGGTCCAGTTGGCGATCTTGCGACGAGGCATGGTTGTGGTAGGAGCCTTTCCAGCAGTGGTTGCTCTGGCTGGGCTTGTTGTCTCAGCTGCGCCATGCGGCCGTCTTTTATAGACGACGACGAAGGAGGGAAACGGCCGGGGAGGCGCGCACATGAGGGAAGACGCGTGCGGAAAACGGAAAGCTATAGTGGCGGGAAACGCCGGTCGCACGGGACGCTGATAGCCGACGTCGCATCAGCAGGGGGAGATGGACAGATGGGTCGAACCGTTGGGCCCGGTTGGCCGAACAGAATGACCGTGGCACGACCCAAACCGACACAAACAGACCATTTATATCGCCCGTTTGGGTTAGGCCGATGAATATGCCCTAACACGCGGCGGTTTTGGGAAAGCCCTAGGTGTCCAGATCATCACTCCCCTGGCCGAACTACAAAAGCCGACGAGCCATCTGGGTTTCCCCTCCCCCTCCCAGCCGCCACCAATATCCATGGCTTCGTCTTTGCATGCTTGGGTCTCAGGACGAACTCCCGGTCAGCAACCAGTTGATTTTATTTTTTCGTGCCTTTTTTTCTGTTGGGATGCATGTTTGACACGCGGTCGGTACAGCTCGGTCCAGTTGTGTTCCGTGGTTCTAGGTTTGTGTCGTATCCACTTCTGTCTTCCTGCACGTCTCGTAATGTGGGCCATTGCATACGATGTAAGCCCAACGTACGCAGTCGGCACATTGGCTCCGTACGTCCACACTTCCTCATGGACAACATGGGCTTACGACGCCACGTTGGATCCTTCTGAGACCACGACCGCGAAAAACCACGACTGGCATAGGCTCACGCCGTCACGTCGTCCCTGGATGGGCCCCACGTCCGTGAGAAACTCCGGACGACATGGGATTACGATGCCATGTTGGCTCCTGTCTAGCCCACGACCACGAAAAACCGTGGCTGGCATAGGCTGACGTCGCCACGTCGTCCATGGACAGGCCCCACACTACGTTGCCATGTTAGCTCCTTGCGAGCCCCATGGCCACGAAAGTCCGTAGACGTCATGGACTCAGCGCGCCACATCGGCTTTAGGCGGGCCCCGTCATTCGGCGGGTGCGGAGCATTGTAGCCCTGGAACGTCTCTCACAGAGCGCGTTCCTGCCAACATATGCTAACGACATGCCCATGTCGCGCGTGGGGAGAACCGGTCTACGACGACGCGCGATACACCCGTACCCGGTCTGGAATTTTTCGCCTTGGCCCGCAGCGGGTCCCGCCTCATGGGATAGCAGGGCTCCGTTGCGACACCGTCGCGTGTCCTTTCCGGCGTTCATCTCATGGCCGAAAAGAATTGTGATGATGTGGATAGTAGTTTGAGCCAAAACAATCTAGCGCTATTATTTACTCCTGATTCACAACACATTTTACAAACTTGAACAACTGAAGCTGGGACACCTAAGTTGCAACTAGAACACCTAATCAAAATACTCGAACAACTTGAACACCCAATCAAGCTACTTCTCTACCTTATCTTCTTCTTCTTCTTCATTGTTGGTGCTTCTTCATCTTCTTCTCTCCTTCTTATTCTCTACAAAAGATCAACAGTTTAGGCAATTTAGTTAAAATTCAATTAATTCCATCAATAGAGAAGAAAAGTCACTAGCAAAGAAGGAGCAGCAAATTTAGTTCAGCACTGGCCTTTCATCACTCTAGCGATGTCCTGCTAGCGCTAGAACCGCCACGTGTCAGCTCGTGATTGTCTTGCACACAGAAACATAACTCAACTTCATGTACTAGTGGGCTGCAAATAGTTGAGGGGTGTTTGTATAAACACCCTCCATCCGCAAATAAATGTACCTTAGATTTTGCTTTAAGTAAAAATATATAACATTTGGCCAATTTTATAGATACATTTGGCAACATATATACAATCAAATTGGTAGATTATGATCTACCAGATCTAATGATATACTAATTAAGTGTTATAAATGTTTTTTTATAAAGGTGGTCAAATTTATTAAATTCATCTTAGAAAAGAATAAAAGTACTCTTATTTGTGGACGGCAGGAGTAGACGACAGCTATTTGTATCACTCTCATGATCTAAGCTGGCGTTTTAGGTGTCTTATCCTCGTGGTCACTGACACGTGGGGTCCCAATCGTATTTTTAAATTGCAGCGCCATCTAGGCCCTAGAGGAATGGCCCCGCGCCCCCAACACGGGTGAAGCTACACTCCAAGCTTCCCCCATTCCCAAATCTCAAACCCCCAATCCCACTCGTTCGCCCAAGGAAACCATGGCAGCGATGTCCGCCGCCTGCCACTCCCCAGCCCGCCTCTCCATCTCCTGCTCCTCCTGCCTGCCGGCGCGCCCGCTGCGCGTGGCCGTGGTTGGCGGCGGCCCGGCTGGCGCTTCGGCAGCCGAGGCGCTCGCATCCGCGGGCGCCCAGGCGTTCCTACTGGAGCGCAGCCCGACGGGGGCGAAGCCCTGCGGCGGCGCCATCCCGCTCTGCATGCTCGACGAGTTCTCCATCCCGCTGGGTCTCGTCGACCGCCGCGTCAAACGCATGCGCGTCCTGTCCCCCTCCAACCTCGCCGCCGACTTCTCCCGCGCGCTTCCCCCGGGCGCCCACATCCCCATGCTCCGCCGCGAGGTGCTTGACTCCTTCCTCCGCAGCCGGGCCGCTGACGCCGGCGCCACCCTCGTCCCGGGCCTCGTCACCTCGCTCTCCCTGCCCGTTGGCCCCACCGACCCGTACCTCGTACACTACATCTCGTCCGGCGGCGATGGCCCGTCGCCCACCCGGAGCGTCCTCGAGGTCGACGCCATCGTCGGCGCGGACGGCGCGAACAGCCGGGTCGCCCGAGAGGTCGGCGCGGGGGACTACACGACAGCCATCGCCTTCCAGGAGCGGATCCGGCTCCCCGACAAGGAGATGGAGTACTACGACGACCTCGCCGAGATGTACGTGGGCGGGGACGTGTCCCCGGACTTCTACGGCTGGGTGTTCCCCAAGTGCGACCACGTCGCCGTGGGCACCGGCACTGTCGCCGCCAAGCCGGAGATCAAGAAGCTCCAGTCCGGGATCCGCGCGCGCGCGGGGCCCAAGATCGCGGGGGGCCGCGTGATCAAGGTGGAGGCGCACCCGATCCCTGAGCACCCGCGACCGCGGCGCGTGGTCGGTCGAGTGGCCCTGGTCGGCGACGCGGCTGGGTACGTCACCCGGTGCTCCGGGGAGGGCATCTATTTCGCGGCCAAGTCGGGCAGACTGTGCGGGCAGGCCATGGCCAAGGAGTGGCGGCTGACGGGCGCGGTGACGGAGGCCGGGATCCGGCGCGGGTACCTGCGGCGGTGGGACGACGAGTTCCTGCTGACGTTCCGGTTCCTGGACCTGCTGCAGCGCGTGTTCTATGGCGACAACGCCGGGCGGGAGGCGCTGGTGGAGATGTGCGCGGACGAGCACGTGCAGCGCCGGACGTTCGACTGCTACCTCCACAAGCGGATGGCGCCCCCCGAGCCCTGGGCCGACCTCCAGCTGCTGTGGCGCACGGCGGGCAGCATGGTGCGCTGCAGCGTCCTCGGCAAGGAGGTCCAGCGCCTCCGGCGGCTCGAGATGCTGCAGGCTTAGAGAAAGGCTTTTCTTCTTTCTGCAGCAATTGTGTGTACTGCTTCTCTGTACTGAATAATGAGGTGAACCATCCAAGAGCTGTAGCATCTATGCATTCACGGCATGTAACGCAGGGATGCTGCTCCGCGTTTGCTTGTCGTGGCAGCCTACTAGATTCTAAGCAATGTTGTGAACTGAGATTGGAACTACAGTACACGAATGAAACGCCATCACTGACTGAACTATCCGTGGCTGCAGCTTTTTTCGTCTCCACAGAAATGTGATGCAAGCCAGCTTGTTTGATTTCATGCTTGTATTAGGTATATACGGTTGTTATGGTAGTTTAGATACAGTTCGGATCTGTTTACGTACGGTTCTAACTTACTCGTACTCGAAGATAATTCTTTGTACGCCTATATATACTCGTCCATGAGGCTCAATAATATATTCATCATATTCCGCCAAACTCATACTCTTTCATGGTATCAGCCTAATCGGTCCAAACCCTAGCCGCACGCTTCCGCCGCGCTGTCCCGGGGGATCGATCTCCATGATCTCCGCCGGCGGTCGCGCGATCCGTACGCAGGGTTCTTCCGCCGATCCGTGATCGGCTGCCCTGTAAGTCATTTTTTTCCGATCTCTTGATCCATTTTCTTTTTTGGTTTACCGATCGTAGATCGCATTGAGTCGCCCACCGCCATCGTCATCGCCGCGCCTCTACTTCGACCATCGGTATCGAGGATCTACACCGCGCCCGTGCGCCTGCCTCGGCAGGCTGTCGCGGCCTCAGGGCAGGCTGCCGCGCATCGCGGACGGCTGCTACGCCTTCCATTGGAAGGCTGCCGCGCCCCCCCCCCCCCCCGCGGATCGTCTTCGCCGCCATCGTCCGGGACTTCACCGACTACGCCGCCATCGACTACGATCTACGCATCCACACCCTGGCGCATACGGCGCACCGTCGGTCTGATCAACCGATCCCGCGCCTGTCTACGCCAAGCACGTCCCCGAGCACGCGCCTACCACCATCGAGCTATGGGCTGCCACTATGTCGCCCCATCGGGCCGCAGTGCCGCCGCCTTTTGTCCACGCTACCGGCTTCCAACGCGCCTTCCTTGGCATGTACGTCGTTGGTGGTCTCCCAGCCACTGCACCGACTTACGCCCTGCAGCTATGCCGCCCCTTCGGGTCATAGCGTGGCTGCACGCGGTCTAGTTCGCCGTCCTCATGCATCGACGGCCTCGGCTTTCACCGCGCCATCTCCTACGGCACGGATCGCCGCCGTTTGCACATGGTCTTCGTCACGTCGTCGGGTCTTCCTCGCCTACTTCGAGCACCGCCGCCGCGCTTCACAAGGTAACCTGCAGGGCGCCCTCTCGCCGTCGCAGGTCCCGTCGACTACCCCATCGCCACTCTAGGCATCCAGCATGACTAACCTAGGTCACCACTGGTTTCGCTGCCTTCTATGTCTTCTTCCACTACAACTTCGCCGCCAGCATCATCGTCTCATCCCCGACTACACCACCTGCTACTCTACTCCGATAACCGCGGACAACGCCGGCATCTCTCCCTTCGCCGCTCTGCGCGTCGCAACCATTCTGGAGGCTTCCTCTGCTAGTCTTTCTGACATGGGAAAGTTCATGATGGTCCCTGCCCCCGCACGCCTGGTACTGGCAACACCGGGAGTGCCTTTGTCCCCGACGCGTTCCCGAGTCTGGCAAGCTCGAATCGGCGCCTCGTCTTCATCGGCTTCGACAATGTCTTCTTCGGCATCGACCCCTCTACGACTGCCTCGATCGTGTCACCAACGAGTTCTTCTTTGCATACTCGGTTCTGGCAAAACCGGAGTGTGCGTTTGTCCCCGACTTGTGCCTAGTTCTGACAAAACTATGGCCGCACCTCGCCCTCGACGGCTCGGACTACATTGACTTCGGCATCGACACCCTCAACGACTGCCTCGACACGTCTCCGTCATCCTCCTCGCGCGCTATGCACATGCGGCTTCACGTACGGCTACCTCGACGCCGACATCCCTGACCACGACATCGACCACGGCGACCCATCACACGGTTACCTCGACCATGGCACCGCCTCACGCTCTCAGCTCCCTCGACATCGGCACAAGGGCTACCACCTCGCTTGAGCATCATAAGCTTCCTCTACAGTCCAAGCTACCGCGTTGCGACACCGTCCACGACGTTCTCGCTCGGACTGCAGGGGGATGTCAGCCTACTGGATGCTACTTCGGTTTATCTCCAATCTGACCGTTCGCGATGTTCCAATTGTTCACGATGCTACCGCTACGACTGCGGGGGAGTGTTAGAGTATTAGGTATATATGGTTGTTATGGTAGTTTAGATAAACTTAGGATCTGTTTACATACAATCCTAACTTGACTCGTACTCCAAGATAATCCTTTGTACGCCTATATATACTCGCCCATGAGGTTCAATAATATATCCATCATATTCCGCCAAACTCATACTCTTTCACTCACCTCTCACTATGGTGGTGATCTTAAGCAACTTCACCACCAGCACAAACAGCGACAAATCAAATGTAGTTCAGCAGTTCAGACATTCGTACTATGGGTATAGATTACAAACCAGTCCCTAGTTACTACGAATTGCAGTCCATGTTCACGATCCTAACTAGAAAGGGAGTTAAACTTTAACTAGAACTTCTTCTTCATGTTCACATCCTGGTGCCTGATCTGTCATCCCACATTGCCTACGCCCATTGTAGCCTCTTTTCTTCCAAGCTTCAGTGTCTCCTTGTTCCACACCATGGCCAGTTTCAACCTCATCGGGAATCACATTAGCCTCGTCAGGCCAGTGGTTATCAAGACCCCACCCCAAGATCTAGTTGTGTAGAATGCAACATGCAAGTACTAGCTTAACTTGGATGGGGAAAGGATGGAATGACTTCTGGTCAAGGATCTTGGATCTATTCTTCAGAGTAGAAAATGCCCTCTCTATGGTGACTCGAAGGCTAGAGTGCCTAAGATTGAACAATTTCATTGGATTTTTTGGTTTGTTCCTTGTAGAGAATTCGTTCAGATGGTACTTGGTTTCCTTGAAGGGTGGAAGAATCCCAGGCCAACATGCATACCCAGCATCTCCTAGGTAGAACCTACCATCAGGGATGTTCAACCCGTTAACCCTTGACAAACTGCTAGCAAGAATGCTTGCATCATGAGAATATCATTCCCAACAAGCTAGCACATATGTGAACTTGAGATTGAAATCAACAGCAGCAAGCACATTCTGGCTAGTGTAGTACTTCCTTCCTCTGTATGCTGCAGACTGTGATCTTGGCACTCTAGCGGTGACATGGATACCATCGATTGCGACAATACAATCATGTGATGACACTTAGAAATAGTCATGTCCATGTGAAAGAACACATATGTCGCCTAAAGGAGGGTGAATATGCGTTTTAAAATAATTACGGTTTAGACTCTAATAAATGCGGAATAAAACTAGCATTTAATTTATCAAGCACAAAACCTAAATTCACTAGGTTCAACTAAGTGCACCAACAACCTATGCTAAGCAATACAAGCAACAAGGTGATAGCAAGAAATAGTACTTCAAGCACGAAGGATATCACAATGTAAAGTTCATAAGTAAAGAGCTTAGGGAAAGATATAACTGACGGACGCGAAGACGATGATTCTATCCCAAAGTTCACTTCCAAAGAAGATATGTCTCCTTTGGAGAGGTGCGGTGGCGTAATTCTCCTCGAACACCACAAATGGCTCACCTTGAGATGTGGTGGCTCGATGCACACCCAATGCCACACAATGCCTCACCACAAGATACAGAGGCACACCACACAATGATGCCACAAAGGCTCACCTTATTCTCCCGTATGTGCACCACAAAGGCCGGGCACACGATCCACTATGAGACACTTGAGGGCGGTCACCAAACCCGTACAAGCTTGGGGAAAACTCCACAACTCAATTGGAGGGATCCCAAGAAACACCACAAAAGCCTCTAGTTTGAGGAATCTCCACAACTCAATTGGAGGCCCCAAGAAATCACCACCATGACCACACAACCATATAGGGTTCTAATAACCCTAGAGTAAAGAGCTTCTTTCTTTTACTCGTTGATTCTCTATAGAGAATTCAAACTGATGCACCTAATAATACAATGGCAAGTCATTCACTCACAAATTCCACCAAAGCTATAAAATCTATTGGGGGTATAAGAGAGGAACAACATAAGAATAGAACACCAAATTCTCCAAGATCTACATCCCAAGAATTCCTTCACAAATAAGGGATTTGGTTTGGTAGGGTTGTAGATCTAGATCTCCTCTCTCAAATCCCTCAAAAAGATACAAAAAATCATAGGAGGAAGATGGGGAGAGGACAAGCTCTTGAAGGTCAATAATGGAGGAGAAAAAGAGTCAACTTCGGAAGAAGGACCCCTTTTAAAGGGGCTAAAAATCCAACTGTTTGAGTCCAAAATGCGCAGACCTGGTAGTACCACCAAATTGGCGGTACTACTAGCAACCCTATCCAATAGTAAAAACAAAACAAGAGAGATAAGGTAGTCATGGCGGTACTACCGCCAAAGCTTGGCACCAGTACTACCGCCTCACTTCTGCCTAACTTCCAGACATACAATGGACCAAATTTGTGGGTCGACACGATCCTAGTGGAAGTGAACTGGAACTTCCACCGGTAGTACCGGCGACAAACATGTCCTGGAAGTACTACCAGCGATTTCGTGGTACTACCGCCAATGAAAAACTATTGGGCCAAAATTGCGATAACTTGAGCATCCGAACTCTGAATGAGATGAAACCAATTTTTTTGGAAAGATAATAAAGAGTAGAATAAAACAAAAGGTGTGAAAAAACCCCAAGGTGAAAATACAAAGTAGAAAGATGTGAGAAACCCCCCAAGGTGAAGATTAAGTAAACCTCCAAGGTCAAAACCGTAATAAGTTATACATGGGAAATCTATTTTTGATAAACTAGAGCTTGTTATGAAGATAACAAAAGCTCTAAAACCTCACGATAAGATACAAATAACAACCAATAAATATGATGCTAAGTATGTAAAGGTTTGATCTCTCTCACTACAAAAATAACCCCTCATACCCGGTAGATTTTTGGGGAGACATAAGCGTAAAGAACTAAAGTTGGTTACGCGGCGGATGGGCTATCACGTCACCATTTTTTTGCGGTGGCCACTTAGACGGCATGGAACATACGATACCGGCGAGATTTGGGTGCTGTGGTAGGTGGCACGCACGAGCGGCGCTATTGCATGCCGTACTTGGGCAACCATGGTATTCTCTCGGTATGCCGTCCATTGCAAATGATGTTAGTTGTGGTTGTATGCTGGGAAATGGTCAAGCAGAGCCCGTTGACTGGTTAGGATTGTGTAGCTAACATACGTGACCCACGACCGCACACCCAAGCATGGTCCTTTATGCTGGAGATTGACGTATGGGCCTCTATGCAAGTTCGACCCACGTGAGTGGCTGCACTTGTTCTACAACCCATAATTTAAACCCTAGATCTCACCAACTGCCCACCCTGTTTCCTATATAATACAAGGAGTCCCCACTCTCTCAACTCTTTGTATGGAACCCACGCCCGGTATGGCCAGCCCTAGATCCAAGCATAGTGATTTCCAAAAATATTTTGGAAAGTTCTCACCAACTCCCATCTCTGCTTATAACTCTGACCCACCACCCAAATCCGGCGATGCCTCCAAGCATAAGATATATTCATCTTCCTATCCCATCTATAGACCGATCTTATTTCTAATCGATCTTGTGTTTATTCTTGTTCTTTGTCACCACATTGCATCGTTTCTTATTCTAATCGATCTACGTTCTCTTTCAGATCCATGACCAGATGGCGGGCTCATGGGATGGCATCCTCGTTGGATGGCGGGCTCGCTATTGCGTCTGTCATAATACCGGCTTCGTGGGATGTCGGGCTCGCCGCTGCGTCTGTCACAGTACTGGCTTGGTGGGATGGTGCGATCGCCACTACGACTGACACATTACCGACCTCGTGGGATGGTGGGCTTGCTGCTGCGACCGTCACAGTACCCGGCTCATCATTACGTTCGTTGAGCATGGTCGGCGAGTCACTTACAGTAGATAGGTCTAGGGAGCAGAGTAGAGATGTGCTCAAGATTAGGTGTTAGGATTAGTGGAGAAATTAACAATGTCTCCTTTTGCCCCTATGATGGGAAAAAGGAGATATTGTTTGTTTCTCCCCTCATCTTTTTAAATTTTCTCTCATTTTCTATTTGTAATAGAAATAGAGAAGGTTTGAACTAGAATGGAAATAAAATATAGCATATTTTCATGAAAATTTCGAGTTGAATGGTATTATTACCAAATTATTTATACTGATTGTGATTAATATTAATTTGACGTCGAATGGTATATTAAAGACAACATAATATTCTATATGTCACGGCACAAACATAATGTGCCGCGATTAGCGTGCCGAGGCAAATCCCCTTCTGGTGCTGCAGAAGCTCTAGGTTAGTGGATCACGTTGCGCCAAGCCAAAAAAACATCACCGTTGCACAATCCCCGACATAGTTATCCCTGGTGACTATTTTTTGTCGTGCCAGGGTGAGTGTGGCGACTAAGGTTGTGCCTCAATGTCTATAAGCGCCATCGCCCAGGCTCTGTGTTGTAGTGTCTCTGAAAGATATGATCGAGTTACTCACTCGAGAGTCCCTCTTGATAGTACGACTATCTATCATAAACATGGTCTCCCAACTAACAACATGAGATCAGAAAAAGAGAAAACCTATCAAGATAATAAATTTTCCTCGCGCATTCCACTTGAGCATGATGAAGACGATCTTTTCTTTCTCAAGATGGAACACCGTTCTTGATTGATCTTGCTCATAGCTTCATGAAGACTTGTGAATGGCTCCCTCATACTCCCATGGGGGGATCTCTTCTTTGGGAATGTATTCACCTATCCATGAGCATGGAGGATGGTAAGATTCAAGCATATAATCTTCTCGAGATGTCTCATATTAAACTTGCACTTCTTCCTTTCTTCTTGAGTGTTGATCCACTTGAAACCTCTCTTTGCACTTGTCTTGATCAACCTTGTATCTTCGTGTCTCTTCGATATTGAAAGTGTAACAGACGTCGCCTAGAGGGGGTGAATAGGCTTTTAAAAATATTACGGTTTAGGCTCTAATAAAGGTGGAATAAAACTAACGTTTAATTTATAGAGAACAAAACCTACAAACACTAGGTTCAACTAAGTGCACCAACAACCTATGCTAAGCAAGACAAGCAACAAAGTGATAGCAAGATATAAAACTTCAAGCATGCGGGCTATCACAATGTAAATTGCATAAGTAAAGGGCTCGGTTGAGAGATAACCGATGGACACAGAGACGACAATGATTCTTATCCCGAAGTTCACTTCCAAAGAAGCTACGTCTTTGTTGCAGAGGTGCGATCGCACAATGCTCTTCGAAGGCCACAAATGGCTCACCTAAGGGTGCGGTGGCTTGATACTCACCCAACACCACACAAGGCCTCATCCCAAGATGCAAAGGCACGCAACACACCGATGCCACAATAGGCTCACCCTATTCTCTCAAGTGCGCACCACAAAATGTGGGCACTCGATCCACTATGGGATACTTGAGGGCGGTCATCGAACCCGTACACGGTTGGTGCTAGCTCCACAACTCAATTGGAGGCTCCCAATAACAAAGCCAAAAAAGGATACAAGCTTGAGGCTTCTCCACAACTTAATTGGAGGCTGCAAGAAGTCAACACACCAACCACACAACCATCTAGGGTTCCAAGAACCCAGGAGTAACAAGCCCACAAGCTTGTACTCGTCGAATCTCCAAGGAGAACTCAAACCTATGCACCAAATGCAAGAGGCAAGTCCTTCACTCTCAAATTCCACCAAAGCTACAAAAGCTATTGGGGAATAAGACAGGAAGAATGCAAGAGGAGAACACAAAACTCTCCAAGATCTTGATCCCAAGGATTCCTTCACAAAGAATGGATTTGGTTTGGTGGGGTAGTCAATCTACATATTCTCTCACAAATCCCTCAAAAATATGCAAGAATCATAGGAGGGGGAAAGGGAGAGGACAAAATATTCATGGTAAACAATTGAGCAAAGAGAGAGAGAGAGTAAGCCAAGAACCAAGAAAAGAGCTAGTACACCCGAAGGGGAAGAGGGACCCCCTTTTAAAGGGCTCCTAGATCCGACCGTTGGGCCATTTACGACCTTGGCCGATACTACTGGTGGGCAAGCGGTACTACTGTTGATACCCGGCCAACGGTCATAACATAGCGACGCGAAAGAGAGAGAAATGTGAAGGAGATATGCCCTAGAGGCAAATAATAAAGTGTATTGTTTGATATATCTCTTATATGTTCATAATACGTTTCATATTGTGCTATAACTGTATTAATACGAAACATTAATACACATGTGGTATGTAAACAAATCGTGTCTCTAGTTATCTCTAGCGAACAAGTTCATTGGTTATGAGGATGATCTGGGTTTCAAGATCATGGGCATTTATGCCAATTGACAATGAGGTCATGTCATTAGTTGAATGATGTGATAGACAAACATCCGACAGTTATATCTTAATGAGTTCTAGTTACAAAGTTCACCATTGATGATACACATAGGAAATCTCGCAACCTGGTCCTTAGGCTGTGAGGTAATGCAAATCACCATTCTGGAGGAAGCTTTGATGGTATCAAGCATCATCTCATAAAAGGGTGATCAAAAAGGTGCCACTCATGTTTTCCAAAATAACACATAGAGGAGTACATATCAAGACCATGATTTGTCAATCCATGTAACGGATAGATACATGTGGCCATCTCGGTGACGTTGCATTAACAAAGCTTGCAAGCATGTGACTTGGTCACAGAATGCAACGACATGGGAACGAGTAAACAAGTTCATTGGCAACAAGACCGAACTAAGGTATGGGGATACTGAAGATCAAATCACGGATGAACCAGGTATCAAATGACAAAGGGAATGTGAAACGACTTTTCACGGTTTGAGCGATAAGATTTGTGAAATGCATGGGGGTCACATGGCCATCCAGGTCCCTCTATTGATCATTGATATGTGAGAGGTCTCAATCATGTCCAGAGTGTTTCTGAACCGAAGGATGTCACGCTTAAGGGTGGGGACGCTTAGGGGTAGATGCGGTATCGTAGGAGAAATATATAGAGAGAAACCAGAATAGTTCCAGGTAACATCCGATGTGGATCGGAAGGGGTCCGGAAGGTGTTCCGGAGTGAATGAATATAATAATATATGTGTTTTATGTTAATTGGAGAATTAATATTAAAATCTATTTTTTATTTTATTTTATAGGCAGCCCATTGCTATTTGGCCTCACCCAGAGGGGAAGCCCAAAGGGGCAAGGTGCCTAGGGAAGGGGTCCAGCCGACCAAGGCTTAGTGGGCCGCCCAAGTGGGGCCCACCTAGGGCTGACAGCTGCCCCTAGGTGGCCGGTAGGTGTGGGCATTAGTCCCACACCACCTGCCCCTTAGGTAGTGCACCTCCCCCTCCCACTATATATAGGGGTCTCCCCTCCCCTTTGGAATCATCCCAGTCTCCCATTCTCTCTCTCACTTCCGCTGAGGACTTCTCCGTAATATTGGAGAGGACCTCTCGGGTTGTGAGTTCTCCACCTTCACACTACCATCATGTGATCTTCGATCTGACATCTTATTTTTCCGCTGCTCGGCTGGATCTGAGCCCAGGAGACGTCTCCTACACCAGACGTGTGTAGTACTTCGGAGGCACCAAACTTAGGTGCTTGGAGCTGCTCGGCTTGATCAACATACGCCTTCCTGCGTAAGGTGTGCCTCGGTCTTCAAGGGTATGATTACCGTCTCTCTCTTTCCGTTACTTATGTATACATAGTATATATCATGGTATTAGTGTTCGCATAGTTAGAAAGTTTTTGTTTTCTTCTACGGAATCATACAGTGGTATCAGAGCGGGTCTATGGGTAGACATGTCGTACTGATAGAACACATAGAAATAGGTGGGCATTTATTTTATAGTTGCTACCCTCTTTTATGTTCTTTTTCGTATCGCGACACTGTTTTATGAAGCGGCCCCCAACCGACCTCACGTGGTGATTCATGAGACTGGTCCACAATCAAAGTGGCTTAGGGGGTGTCTGTCTCTCTACGGTAGTTGATATGGCATCAACATTGGAGGGCCCTAAAAAGGGAAGTAAAACGGCAATCATTGAATCCATGTTGTGGCTCCACGTTCATAGGTGGGAAAGGGTTCTACCGCGAAAGCCCTAAAGCTGTGTAAGACTTGCAATAGATAATATAGAGGCATCTATCTTTATTGTTGCATAGGGGCATGTGTTGAGACATGGCAATGACAAGTTTGTGAAACTTTCATTAAAGGTATTGATAGTGATCAAGATTGAAAGGGCATCTATGCCCACATGTGTGGTTTTGGTAATTAATGACAATCTCTATGGACTAATGTATAAATTGAGTTTCTCATGTTGGTTTGCCCATTGGCATCGCTTGGACCATGTGTTGGTTTCAAGTTTGAAAAGAAGAAGCAATGTCCAAGGGCTTTGTGCCTAGTGGAATCGAGTATGTCTTAAAGAAGAAGAAGATGGAGTTCCTTATGGTCATCTTCAAGACATCATCAAGAAATGAAGGGCAAGCTCACGGTGCGCCATCTCTAGAAGATCTCATGCTTGAAGCTTTCCATCCTCGGCGATCATGGAGTGATGAAGACAACTTCAAAGAATAGGTTTCGCCATGGAGTATGGGGGAGCTATTCGCAAGTCTTCATCAAGCAAGGGAAAGCAAGAGCAATCAAGAAAGGTGATCCATCTTGAGAAGGACAAGACGGTCTTCATCAAGCTCAAGTGGAATGCTCAAGGAAAAGGTATGATCTTGATAGGCTTTCTAGTTTACCGATCTCTTATAGTGTTGAGAGACCGGGTTTAGGATAGATAACCGTACTATCAAGAGAGGCACTCGAGTGAGTAGCTCGATCGTATCTTTCAGAGAGAGCTCAAACCTTTGCATAAATAGCATCATCTTTCTTGGTTCTTGTTTGGTTCTTGTCCATGTGAGGATCTATAGCTTGTGGTTATTTTCATAACAAGCTCCAGGTCATCAAAAACGGATATCCTTTGCATATCCTATTGCATTTTTGATCTTGTGGGTTTTCTGGCTCCACACCTTGGGAGATATCTCACATATATATTCATGATATTTTCTCCCTTGGTGATACCCAATATTTCACCTTTTGTTGGATTCTACTCTTTATTATCTTTCCAACAAAATTGGGTTCATCCCAATTGGAGTTTCCAAGCTCAACTTCTTGCATTTTGGGTTTTGAAGGTTTTACCGGTTCGTCGCTTTTGAGAGTTCATACCTTTATCCATTTTATTTTTATCCTCCCTTATTTTACTATGATGTTTCTTTGAATAATCTTATAGAGCCTTTTGTTCTCTTCAAAACGAGCCCAAGATCATCAAAATCGGTGTCCAAAGTCAAAATTTATTGAAGTTTTCGTGCAATGATGTCCAAACGTTTTTGCTTGAGCGGTAGTACCAGCCCAAGTTCCGCCCAAAGTTCTGGTAAAACTTGTTTTTGTTCAGTAACTTGTGTTTCTATTTACCGGTAGTACCGATGGGGCACCGATAGTTCTGGTGGGGCACGAATCTGGCTCAAACTGGCAGATTTCTCTTGCCCTATTTAAGGACCCCCTCTTCCCCAAAGTTTCCCCAACTTTGGAGGTCATTGTTGCTAGCTCTTCTACTCTCTCTCCTCCATTTTTGACCTTCAAAAGCTTGCCCTCTTCCCTTCTTCCTCCCATGATTCTTGCATCTCTTTGAGAGATTTGAGAGAGGAGATCTAGATCTACAACCCCCACCAAACCAAATCCCTTATCTGTGAAGGAATCCTTGTGATCTAGATCTTGGAGAGTTTTGTGTTCTCCTCTTGTGTTCTTCCTCTCGTATTCCCCCAGTAGCTTTTGTAGCTTTGGTGGAATTTGAGAGTGTAGGACTTGCCTCTTGCATTTGATGCATAGGTTTGAGTTCTCCTCAGAGATTCGGCGAGTTCAAGCTCTTGGGCTTGTTTCTCTTGGGTTCTTGGAACCCTAGACGGTTGTGTTGAGTTGTGCTGTGTTCTTGGGGCCTCCAATTGAGTTGTGGAGATTCCCCAAGCTTGTTGGCCTATTGTGTCATTGTGGAGCCTTTGTGGCGTTTCTTGGGAGCCCTCCAATTGAGTTGTGAAGTTTGCCCCAAGCCTTGTACGGGTTCGGTGACCGCCCTCAAGTGTCTCATAGTGGAACGTGAGTAGGCCTTTGTGTCGTCGGATTGATGACAAGTATGCCCTGAGGGGGTCCTCGAGGCGTGTGGAAGAGAGGGGTGTGAGTCGTACGGGATTCCGGGACGGTGAGCACACAAGTTTACTCAGGTTCGAATCCACCGGCTTTGGATGGATCCTACTCCTACTAGCAATCTAGTAATATGGCAGAGCCAGAATATGGGTTACAAGGGCTTCGCCTATGCGAGTTGAGATTGTAGACTATTGTAAGGGTAGGTGCCCTAAAGGCTCTCCCTAGGATGGCTTGTATAGATATCCGGCCTAGGGTTTATAGGAGAGATCTATCCGGCTACGACTAAGAGTCGGTTACATAGTACATCTTGAACTACAAGTAACACTATGGGCCTATGTCAGTAAGTCGTCTGGGCCTTCTCGTAGCCGGATTGGACTCCGTCTCTTCTCCCTGACTGGGCCGCCCGTGAAGCAAAGCTCTAACCCGAAGTGGGCCACCCTGGTAAGTGAGGAACTGCGAGGATACCCGGAAAGTATATCCCCAACAACAGCCCCCGGAAGTCTCCAAGATCCAAAGTCGGATTCCTCATCATCTAGCTTGATCTTCGGCTTGTAGAATCTTGAAGGGTTTCTGAAACTTCAAAACAAAAGATACAATTCGGGTCTCAAAAATAAGTCGGACCTATCAGTATGTTAGTCGTGTTTCCAACTCGTAATTCAAACTAAGACGGAACTTGGTCTCTGACGTAGCCTGACACCAGCCACGGTCAAGTCACGTCACTGACAGACATTTCTTGTCAGCACGACCGTTGGTGAGTCCGCCTTTCGTGGAACCGAGGCGCCGTTTCAATGCGTGCGTGGAGATTGAGGCGGCGTAATCACCGCGCGGAGGTTTCCCTGTCCTTTCCATGATGCGTGGCACATTTACTATGGCATTTACACGAATCTTGATGCGCCTGGTGGATAAGTGGTGTGGATTCTTACCCCCATCTTCTTCACCAGTTCCAGCGTCATTTCCTTCTCCCCTACGCCTCCCACGAACCTAGCGCTTCGCTGTCTCCCACAAAAAACACCTCCAGCGCCGCCCATCTAAGGTCACCGGTGTACCAGAAGAATGGCTTCCTCATCATCCTCTGGCTTGGCAGCGGCGACGGCGGCAACATCGGCGGTAGAGAAAGAGAGCCACCGCGGAGTTTCGATCCCTTGCATCCTGGATGATCCCAAACTCCAGGTCGTTGAAGATGAAGGGCTCCTCCGTGCCGGTGATTGGCGGAGCGGCTTCGGCGAAACCATCCCCAACCCTCACGCCGACGAGCGAGTGCATTCGACACTCACCTAGACAGAGGTCTTTCTTTTCCTCCCTCAGAATTCTTTTCCGAGGTTATAGATCACTTTGGCGTTCATCTCCACCATCTCACCTAACTCTATCTTAGAGATGAGCACGTACGCTTCTTTGTGTGAGGGGTATCTCAGCATTAGGCCGAGCCTTACTCTTTTCCAGTACTACTTCCATGTCCGGAGAAATTCTATTACTGCCGGTAATCCTTATATTACTGGTACCATTAGCTTTTCGGTTAGTCCTAAGCGCGTTTATCCCCGGATAATGGCAAGTGAGTCGGTCAAACAATGGTTGTCCACTTTTTCCTACCACAAGGATATCCCCGCTCCCAACAAAGATACTGCTTTGCTGGCTTTGGTCGATGGAGCCGCCACGCCCCAAGAGTCCTGGGACGAGGTCGCTCTGACTCTCAGTGACGATCTGTTTCTCGCCAAGAGACGGATCGAATACCTGATGAAGCACAAGGGCCTGAAAGGGTCCGACTTAGTTCAATGCTAGGTGGCACGCCGGATTCAACCCCTACAACATCACGGAGGTTGACTGATGCATTCCATCACGTCGTCAAAGAATGACTCCCTCCACATCAGCCCCAAGGCCTTAAATCCGCAAGACTATGTATTCCAAATCAAATGGCTGATAAGGGAGCGGATCGAGAGGAAGATTCCGGAGCTGTTCCTAGACATGCATACAGTGGAAGATCCTGTTATGCCAGTAAACTTCAGCATTAACTCTTGTTTCATGCTCATCTACATGTTATCTTTGCAATACTGAGATGTTTTTCCTTTTTAGCTTGCGAACCTCCCCGAATCCAAGTTCTCTCCTATTGAGGGATACCCTCCTGAATTTTCTCAGGATGAGGGTGAATTGGTCCCAATGCCGGATGTCGTTCCTCGGAAACGCAAGGCTCCGACATTGGCCATAGGCACCAAAGAAGTGCCAGTTGTGAAAAGGTAATCTTTCTTCACGAGGTCTTTGTATTTTGCTTGTAGTTCCTTCTGAGATGTAATGTTCTTTGTTCTATTATCTTCTCAGAGCTAAACACCTCATCAAGGGAAAGGGGAAGGATGCTGCCGCGAAGCCCCTACGCGAGTCGAAGCTCAAACTGGCTTCTCCTGCCGTGGCTCCTCTGACTCCCGCTCCTCAGCCTTCTGCATCGCCGGAGATTACGCCATCTCCGACCGTTGTAGAAGATCCGGCTCCCTCAATAGAGCCAGCGATCCTTGAGTCACAGACTAACGTCACCATGAGTGACTCAGGTTTTGATAATGGTGAACCCTCTTTGGGTAATGATCCCTTGGTAGAAATGTTCGCCGACAATCTCCTAAGTAATCCGGAACTTGCCAAACTTGGCCTGTCTCGGAAATCTGTGGAGGAAATCCAGCAGTTGGCCCAACAATTCTTGGAAAGCCGAAATCTTTCCGCCGAAGAAGAAGCACAAGAAGCGGAGGATGTCAAGTACTCCGAACTTCTTGAACAAGTCCACCTTCGCGACGAGGGATTGAGAGCTGGCGTGTTACCACCTCCACCAGTGATCCCGCTCACCCTTGCCGAGAAGGTTACAACTGAAGTGAACATGTGCTTGAGCAATCTCACACATGAACAACATGTAAGTCGGAATTCCAACTCACTTTTTCATTTATGTTACTTTATATCCTATCCTCTAGCCCCGAAGCATGAAGTTGGATAGTCAAATATGGGTTTATGCTTGCTTAGGATGCCAAAGAATGAACTAGTGTAGCTCCCAAGGCTCGTGCTGATATTAGTTACAATATTAGCCCGAGTCTTTAGTAGACTTCTGACTCTGGGTATTCTGACTTACAGAAAGTTAATTCATATAACCAGGAATTATTGAAAAATATCTGCAACAAGCGGAAAGAGATCAGAGCTCTCCGACTTGAAAATGCACAGCTGAAGGTTTCCAAGGATGAGGCCGAAGGTAAACATTTCGTAACCCAAACCTTGTCTTTATGTTTCATAGTCAAATTTTTGTTGCATTGTTGTTCTTTTGACTTACAGCACTGGTAAAACAGTCCTGCGCTATGATCGAAGAGGCCGAGAATCTTAAGACCTTGGTGGTGGAGAACAAAGAACTTCACCAAGATCTAGATAAGCTCAAGGTAGATCATGAGAAGAGCATTGCTCAAATTCTTGAGTCCACCTCCATGGCCACCGATGAGCGTGATCGCAAGATTGCGCTTCAAGATAAGAAGATCTCGGATCTCAACGACGAGTTATGCAGAGAGAAGGACATTTCCGAGGCGCTCTAGGCTGAACTCCAGAGTCTTCGCGAAGAGAAGGCCAAAGTCGACGATGTCATCCTTGGTATGTTTCCCTTTTCTCTGATTTTTCTGCATCTTCCGACTCTTTAGAGTTTGGGTTTATTTGACTTACCCTTTGTGTTGGCTCCGCAGCATAGAAAACAAAAAAAATTCTTACGATAAGAACTACACGCCAAGATCTATCTACTAGGTACAAAGCAACGAGTGGACATACATCCAAGGAGAACTTACCCTCGAAGACAACGAGTTTTGTTAACGAGTAGGAACTCGTGGTTGATGTAGTCGTACACTTGCCGATCTCAAAATCGTGAGGAAGTCTGAGCGCCGCAACTCAGCAGCGCATCCGTACTCGCACACACGTTCAAGCCACCGGACAACCTCCACCTCCTCGCTCCAGCGATCCAATGGAAGCAGCAACTCCTTGCAGACGAAATGCCACCGGGAACATGTATCTCTCTAATCCGAGACCATGGGGGAATAATTCTAAAGGGGGAGAGAGATCCTTCACAAGGAGGTGTGAGGATGAAGGAGGGAATGGGTGGCCTTTTATAGGAGGAGGGGGGGTGCCCCTCCTCTTCGTGGCTGGCGCATGGGGGTGACCCCTCACCTCCCCCATTCATGTGGTGGTAACCCCTCCACATTAAAATGCCTCTTCACATTCCCTTTTAAAGTCTCCACTTTAAATGCATTAAAATTCTCCAAGTTTAATGCTCTCTCATTTAATAAAACTCTTTTATTAAATTTATTCAGAATTTAGTTAATTAATTTAATTAACAAACATTCACATATAACCCCTTGCAATATTTCAATATCACATGCATAACCACTTTCTGCAATTTCACCGGAACAATTTCTGGTTTCTATTGAAACAATTCCTGCGCTTTGCAATTCTTTCGTCTGTAACATATGTGCTCCAAAATGGTGTCCGGTAACTCTTAAGTGTGTCACCCTATGGTTCCCGAATAATGCAGACATGATCGAGACCCTTTCTCCGATCAATAATCAGCAGCGGGACCTGGAGATCCGTACTGACTCCTACACATTCAACGATGACTTCTGTGATCGTGAGAACCTTTAATGCTTGTAACTAAATCCCTTTGTCTCGCGATATATTACATGTCCGAGATTCGATCATCGGTATCTCCATACCTAGTTTGATCTTGTTACCGACATGCACTCCTTTCTTGTTCCCGTGATATAACATTCTAGTGATCACATCACTTGCTTGCAAGCTATCTCAGTGTGATATCACCGAGAGGGCCCAGAGTATATCTATCCGTCATCGGGATTGACAAATTCCACTCTTGATCCATGAGCCTCAACATAACACCTTCGTAGCACTGAACCCATCTTTATAGTCACCCTGTTACGGTGTGATGTTTGATGTTATCAAGATACTCTTTCGGTGTTAGCAATTAACATGATCTCATGGTCTAAGGATAAAGATTACTTCGTATGATGTTATAGCAATATAAACATAATGAATTTGATCGTAATGCTATATACTTCGGATGAATTTTCATCACATCATTCAACTAATGTTGTGACCTTGTTATTAACAACATCCAATGTCCATGATCAGGAAACCCTGATCATCTTGTTAATCAACAAGCTAGTCTATAAGAGAGGCATAACTAGGAACCCTTTTTGTTTATTAAACACACATGTATTGATGTTTCCGATCAATACAATTATAGAATGCAAAATAAACATTTATCATAAACATGGAATAAGATAATAACCACTTTATTATTGCCTCTCGGGCATATTCCCTTCAGTCTCCCACTTGCACTAGAGTCAATAATCTAGTTTGAAAAACTATGCGTATTGAACACCTATGGCTTTCTGGTGTTGCATATACGCGATTGCTAGTGGTTAACATAATCTCCGGATATGACAGTTTCAGGTCCATGTGTATTTGCATGTCTTTGCGTCTCTACGCATCACTCATTCTCAAATGAGATGGCATTGTATAAATTTGGTCCTTTGGTGAGACCTTTAGTTCGTTCGGGTTAAAATATGTTGATATTATTGTCACACAATATATCTTCATAGTATTAGCCCACTTTGAACCACACCTAGTTTGATAACAAACTACTTAACACAAATGCCCTCCTATGCTGCTACTATAGCAGTCATATACTTAGCCTTTTGTTGTAGTATCTGTCACAATGTCTCAACTTTGGAACTCATCCAAATCCATCATGGAACATCCTTTCCATTACATTGTGCCACCCATAGTCTAAATTGGGATAATTTGTTCTTGTGACAAAACTAGTATCAATGTAACACTTTACAATAAACTACCTTTAACTATTTGTCACTTATACATGATATATTCTTAGTTCTTCCAAAGCTTATAAGAATATCTTTACTATTGTCCAATGATCATCTTATGAATCATTCTGGTATGTGCTCATAACATTTAGAGCATAGGACATTCTGGATATATACATATCATGGTATAATCGATCAAAATCTTCATGTGATTTTACTCACCAAGTGTTGAAACACTTGAATTTTGATACAATCCTTTCCATGCAGCAAGAACCTTTCTTGTTGTTTCCATATTGAACCCTTTCAATATCTCATATATGTATGTCTGGCATAACCATATTAGCGCCTCAATTTATCCATATAGATATTGATGCCTAATATTCCGGTTTTTCCCAAGTCTTTCATCGAAATCTTATTTTAATGAAATTCTTAACTTGTGTCAATACAAGATACATAATTTTCAATCAACAATATGTCCTCTACATAATGTATTAGAAATATGTCTCAGCGCTCCCACTTAATTTCTTGCAAATGCAAGCATCTTCATCATCTCCGATGAATTTAAACTCTTTTAACAGTTTCATCATGGTGAAGATTCCAACTCCGCTATGCTTACTTCAACTATTGAAGTTTGCATGCCCTTTTAGCACCCCTTTGAATTAACAAAACCCTTCGGACCGTGTCATATACACGTCCTAGGTAACCATTCTATTAGAAGAACCTTGTTTTGTTTATTCAACTACCATATACCAAATTATATGTAGTGGTTGCTACATTAATCCGTCAAGACTAAATATCGCTATGAAAGATCAAATCTTGTCATAGTCAACTCCTTGAACATTGCCGTAAACTTCTTTCCGACATGTCGACTATTTCATAGATGTTAAACATCCATGTCTATTTCTTTATAGATCCAAACACAACCGATAGGCTTCATGCCTTTCCGGAGGGTCTTCCAAGTTCAGAAACTTGATTTCTCGTGTATGGATACTATCACGGATTCTATGACTTCTAGTCATTTTATGGAGTCAGGGCCCATCATCGCTTCTTTGCATGTAGTCGGTTCATCATTGTCAAAACAATAACCACTTGCTTATCAAATCTTACTATTTGATTCTTACCCACCCACACGGTTCAATAGGAACTCTAATCTCCGAGATCACACCTTTTGTAATCACGGGAGCCATGAGCATTGTTGCCGCCACCAGGACACTTTCCGGCGCTGCGCTACTTATCACATATAGCTAAGGTTCAACAACCTTATCAAAGTTCTATTGTCCTCCCACTTAACTTTTCGCGAAAAATTCCTTCTCAAAAAACTTGACGTTCCAAGTGACAAACTCGTTTGTCCTCAGTGTTATGGAGAAATTCCCAACAAATTCTTTGGGATAACCTACAAAGACGTACTTATCCAACTTTAGTTGTAAACATTTTACTTATGCATAGCATACCAAAATTTAAGAAAAGACAATTCGGGTTTTATCCCAAACCATAACTTATATGGTGTCATTTCAACGAATCACGATGGTGCTCTTTTCAGTGTAAAAGCGGTAGTATCTAAAGCTTCAATCCTTAAAACATAATGGCAGTTTTATAAATGACACCTTTGATCTTACCATGTCAAACATGGGTTGGTTTCATCTCTCGAATATGCCATACTCCTATGGTTTATCGGGAAACACAAATCATGGAACAATTCCTTAAATCTTAAGTGTTTTGCTAAACATGTAACTCAAATATCTTCCTTTATGATCAAATCATAAACACTTTATTTTCTTGTTACAATGATTTTCCACTTCATCTTGAAAGTCTTTGAACAACTTTCAAATGTTTCATACTTCTTCCTTATTAAGTAAATATATAGATATAATTTCTGGAGAAAGCATATGAAGCAAAAAGATCCATCGCATATGGCTACACATAATGGACTATGCACATCAACATGTACAATTTCCAATAAGGTAGTCATCCGTTCCTCTTTGGCCTATGAACGTAGTTTCAATTATCTCGAGGAAAGTTTCACATGCGTCAACTGATCAAAATCAAAGACTCCAAAAATCCATCAACATGGAGTTTCTTCATGTTTTCTTTCCAATATAATTTAAAACAGCAATGTCACTTTATAAGTGATCTTTTAATCATTTGTCTTGCGACATTTTAGCAATAATGTTTATGGATGTGATTTCTCCCACTAGACTTGTAAAAGTTCATCCATCCTTTATGGAATACGGTAATTATTTGAACAACCATTGTTCTCGTAATACGGGAACAAAATAACAATTATTAAAACAAATCTTTAAGGCTAGGTTTGATGACAACGAAAAAACACAATAACACTTTATTTGTTTTCGATGAACATCATCACTTATTCTCTTGCCAGTTACTTAGGCCATTGCAGTTCATGAATTGTGTTGTCCTGTATGACACTTCATACCAACCAATTGGGTATCCAATACCGGTATCCAATACCTAAGAGCCACATTGTTTAACAAGCAAGGAATACTACCATAACATGTATATCTTCTATATACCTAAGCTGGACATTTCCAACTTTTCTTTTCTGCCAAATATTTTATAGATTCTCTTTCAGCAATTCCATTTCCTTTTAAAAGAATCTATCAACATCAATAGTGGTGTCATTCACATGACACATGGTACAAAGCTTGTATATAGTCAAATACTAATACCTTTGGACTTGCACTTTGAAGTGTATTACCATCATCAAATGTTTGGCATTCTTTCAAAAATCCATTCTTTAGTAATCTTTTAGTGTAGTAAACATTTTACTTACATCTTCTATTCATCCTTATCATGACAACTTTCATGATCAAGCTACTATAGCCTATAACGAAGAATGACGAGTATAAGTTTAGTTCCCAAAACCTTTTGGGAGATCCGGATGCTTAGCATCTCCATCCTTCACAAATTCTCATACAATACGAGAACATGTATTTTGCTAAATTATACTCTATCATAATGCAACCAAAAACATTGTCTCAGATATCACAATATCTTTCACACATGATGGTTTCTGAAACAATTTTCAGCTCCAATATAATCTTGATATTAAAAAAACTTTTGAATATCAATAATCATGGAGGCAAACATGATACTTTAGATACTAACATTGGAATTCTTACTCTTGATTTAATACTACTTATTAAACTTCATGGAGTAAATAGAGTTTGCTGAAAGTTTGCAATAGGACTTATAAACTTTAAATTGACATTCAAAACAATACGATACCATATCGTAAAGTAAATATCCCGAATTCTATAGTTCTATTATCTCAATTAAAACTAAGCATAAGGTAGTGAACAGATGCCAATGACTACAACAATTATGCAAATTCACTTCAATTTAGTTTATGACAAATTGAGTTCGACTAATCCAAATTAGAAATGAACTCCCACTCAAAAACGACATCCCTCGTGCCTTTTTGGTGATTACATGAACCAAATCCACTACACCAAGTCCACGTGAGTCGGTGTAGCTTCAAAGGCGAGCATCAATATGGGCATCATATCAACTATATGACTCATGCTTAACCTTTCGGTCCGTGTTTCGAGGCAATGTATGTACATGCTAGGCTCGCCAAGTAAGAACCTTAGTACTCGCGTGTGTAAAACTGTCTTACACCCGTTATATGAAAGCGTAGAGTCGAGTACACCCGATCATCACGTCATGTCTCGAAACACGATCCATAGAATGGTGCATACTCAAGGAAGAACACATTTTATCTTGATATCTAAATGAGGGATCATCTTACAATGCTACCAAAAGCGCCAAACTAGCAGTATAAGATACTAACATCTAATGTGTAAAGTGAGATGATATGGTCCATGCATTTGATCTCTATCATTTGCATCGTGGTATGATCTCTATCATTCCTTTGTGTGTAAGGCCAAGGTCTATGGAACTTACACGTTGAGTGTGTTTTAAGAGTATCTATCATACATCTACTTACAACAATACCATATCAAGACACTAGCCCAGCAACGATCTAAACTAGACGCCTCTAATTTATCAGTTGCAAGTTTTACGTGGCTTAGGGCTTTCGGAGATAGAACCGGTCTTACCTACGAACATGAACCACAACGAGGATAAGCAAGTTATTAGACACTCGTTGTAAATCAGATATTGACTATAGTAGGAGAGACAGACACACACCAGCCACTTATGCAAAACTAGTTCCTTGTCAGTCGTGGAACCGGTCTCATGTACGATGACATGTAAGGTTGGTCTGGGCTGCTTCATCCCACTATGCCACCAATATCCAAAATACATGGAAGATGCAATAACATGATCATCATCGCCCACATACTCTTATGTTTTCTACCCGTGCAAAGCACCTACGCATAGATTAGGCTCTGATACCACTGTTGGGTCTGCAGGATAGAAAACAAAAAATTCCAACGATGAGAACTACACGCCAAGATCTATCTACTAGGTACAAAGCAACGGGTGGACAAAGATCCAACGAGAACTTACCCTCGAAGACAACGAGTTTTGTTAACGAGTTGGAACTCGTGGTTGATGTAGTCATACACTTGCCAATCTCAAGATCGTGAGGAAGTCCGAGCGCTGCAACTCAACAGTGCATCCGCACTCGCACACACGTTCAAGCCACCGAACAACCTCCGCCTCCTCGCTCCAGCAATCCAGCGGAAGCAACAACTCCTTCCAGACGAAATGCCACCGGGAACATGTATCTCGCTAATCTGAGACCATGGGGGAATAATTCTAGAGGGGAGAGAGATCCTTCACAAGGAGGTGTGAGGACGAAGGAGGGAATGTGTGGCCTTTTATAGGAGGAGGGGGGTGCCCCTCCTCTCCATGGCCGGCGCATGGGGGGGTGACCCCTCACCTCCCCCATTCATGTGGTGGTAACCCCTCCACATTAAAATGCCTCTTCACATTCCCTTTTGAAGTCTCCACTTTAAATGCATTAAAATTCTCCAAGTTTAATGCTCTCTCATTTAATAAAACTCTTTTTTTAAATTTATTCAGAGTTTTGTTAATTACTTTAATTAACAAACATTCACATATAGCCCCTTGCAATATTTCAATATCACATGCAGAACCACTTTCTACAATTTCACCCGAAACAATTTCCGGTTTCTATTGAAACAATTCCTGCGCTTTGCAATTCTTTCGTCTGAAACATATGTGCTCCAAAATGGTGTCTGGTAACTCTTAAGTGTGTCACCCTACGGTTCGCGAATAATGCAGACATGATCGAGACCCTTCTCCGATCAATAATCAGCAGCGGGACCTGGAGATCCGTACTGACTCCTACACATTCAACGATGACTTCTGTGATCGTTAGAACCTTTAACACTTGTAACTAAATCCCTTTGTCTCGCGATATATTACATGTCCGAGATTCGATCATCGGTATCTCCATACCTAGTTTGATCTCGTTACCGACATGCAGTCTTTTCTCGTTCCCGTGATATAACATTCTAGTGATCACATCACTTGCTTGCAAGCTATCTCAATGTGATATCACCGAGAGGGCCCAGAGTATATCTATCCGTCATCGGGATTGAAAAATTCCACTCTTGATCCATGAGCCTCAACATAACACCTTCATAGCACTGAACCCATCTTTATAGTCACCCTGTTACGGTGTGACGTTTGATGTTATCAAGATACTCTTTCGGTGTTAGCAATTAACATGATCTCATGGTCTAAGGATAAAGATTACTTCGTATGATGTTATACCAATATAAACATAATGACTTTGAACGTAATGCTATACTTGGATGAATGTTCATCACATCATTCAACTAATGTTGTGACCTTGTTATTAACAACATCCAATGTCCATGATCAGGAAACCTTGATCATCTTGTTAATCAACAAGCTAGTCTATAAGAGAAGCATAACCAGGAACCATTTTCATTTATTAAACACACATGTATTAATGTTTCCGATCAATACAATTATAACATGCAAAATAAACATTTATCATAAACATGGAATAAGATAATAACCACTTTATTATTACCTCTCGGGCATATTCCCTTCACTTTGCATTATATGCGGAGGTCCTCTAAACTTGACGGACTCCGCCTCTACCGAGCCTCGCACCCACTGGCTTTCTCAAGTCGGTGATTTGCTTCATGACTTCCGCCAATCTCTCGAAGACATTGGCGAGGTTCTCAAGGTTCCGGATATGCACAGCATGTTCGGTTATGAAGTGCAAGACAAGGCCAAGGATATGCCGTAGCTTGTTCAGGACTGGAACATGTCCTACGCGCGAACCGCAGCGCAAAACGCTCTCACCATGGTTATGAGCCACCATGGAAGCATGAAAATCTGGCAAGTGACCAGAGGGTATTCTACTATGGACGAAGACAACCAGGAGCAAGATATCAAAGCCATCATGGACTCCTGCATCGGATATGGGTGTCACGTAGCTGACTTGACCAGCTATGACACTCCCTTCTTCGCCCGCGTGGACACGCCGCCTCCGCCTTCCTAAGAAATAGCTGAAGTTTCTGACGATGATCAAACCGCATTGGATTTGAACATCTCGATTTGTTATCAAGGTGCGACTGATGTATCCAGTGAGCCGGCAGCTCCTACCTCTCCTCCTGCATGATAGATCATCAGAAAGAACAAATGTGTTATTCTGAAAACATTATGGATATGTAAATAAGTAGTGTGATACTTTTGCTAGTGCTAAGGTTTAATTTATCTATTCAGCACTTTTGGCTTAAATATTTGTGTGCCTGAAATGTTTGCATAAGCACTTGTACTTTTTTGTATGCACTTATCGTTTATCTGGCTTTCTGCCTCGTCCCTTTCGTGAGCCGGCTAAACTTTCAGCACAGAAACTTTGCCGAGTAATGGAGCTCAATCTCTAAACCAGTTTAAACTCGAAAACAAAGCTGGCTTCCAGTACCAACAATTCACTACTCGGAAAATACCCGCATCCAGCAATCAGACAAATAACCAAAGTATAGACTAGAAAATTTAGATTGATACCCGAAGGTAGCAATTTTAGAATCGAAAATCTAAACCAGAACAAACATGATCATAAAGTACTTTCAAGTATTCTGGGATTTTCGACTTGTGACATGATTATTCGGAAATAAGATGGTAAAAACTTCTTAGAAAAAACTTGAGGCAACCAAAACTTTTATTTCTCATAGAACATGTACACATATATGATTACAAAGAAAGATAAACTAAGAATAAAAGGGACGTAGCTGAGCAATATTCCATGGTCTGTCTAATTCTTCCGGATTTGTACTGCCTCCAGCTCTCTTTCTCTTCTTAGTAGTAGGTCTTTCCTTGACTGGCCGCATATTAGTTAGGTAGTATGAACCATTGTGCAATACTCGACTAACCAAAAAGGGCCCATCCCATACTAGGGAAAGTTTGTGCTTTCTTTGCTGCACAAGCCGGAGAACCAAATCGCCCTTATTGAAAGACCGGTTTCTGACTCTCTGGCTATGATACTTGCGTAAGTTCTACTGATCAGCTATTGATCTCATTTCAGCAACGATGCGAACTTCTTCGACTAAGTCGAGATTATTTTGTCGAGAAATCTCGGCATCCTCTTTGATATATGCGGCAACTCTAGGAGAATTATGAATCAAATCACTAGGAAGAACTGCCTCAGCACCATAGACCAAGAAGAAAGGTGTGTATCCCGTTGACCTGTTCGGAGTTGTTCGTAAGCTCCAAATTATAGACGGTAATTCCTCTGCACAAGCCCTCGTAGCACGTCTAAGTGGTGCTTCGAATCTTGGTTTTAGGCCTTGTAAGATTAAACAATTTGCCCTTTCAACTTGTCCATTAGCTTGCAGATGTGCGACTGACGCAATGTCAAGCCGGATACTTTGTTCATTGCAAAATTCAGCAAGCTCTCCCATAGAGAAATTACTCCCGTTGTCTGTGATAATGCTATGCGGATGACCATACCGGATTATAACATCCTCGACAAATCTTCTGTCTGTTGCTCCATCACAACTAGTGACAGGTTTAGCCTCAATCCATTTGGTGAATTTATCCACCATCACTAAGAGGTGAGTAAATCCACTTGGAGCCCGTTTGAACGGTCCTACCATGTCAAGCCCCCAGACCGCAAAAGGCCATGTTATAGGTATTGTTCGCAACTAATTAGCCGGAACATGAGCTTGTTTGGCGTATTTTTGGCAGCCCTTGCACGTCTTGACCAGCCGTTCCGCATCTGCCTTGGTTGTAAGCCAGAAAAAACCGTGTCGAAAATCTTTTGCCACTAAAGATTTGGCTGCAGCATGGTGACCACACTCGCCTTCGTGGATCTCTCTTAAGATTTCCACTCCTTCCGGAGATACACAGCGCTGAAAATCCCCAGATACACTCCGCTTATAGAGCTCACCACTAATTATAGTATAGGATTTTGCTCGTCGGACGATCTGTCGGCTCAGAACTTCATCTTCGCGTAATTTGCCATCTACCAAGTAATCAAGGTAGGGTTGAGTCTAGCTGGGAATTACAGCCAAAACTGCTACTAATGGTGAGTCGGATTTGGTCGGATATTCCTCGTCTACTCCCTTTATGGAGGGAACTTTGAGGTGCTCTAAAAAAGCGCCATCCGGGACCTCTTTCCGCGCAGAGCCTATCCGAGATAATGCATCTGCTTCCTCATTTTCAGCTCGAGGGATGTGTTGAACCTCAAACCCTTCGAACGATTTAGTTAGATCATACACGATAGCTTTATATGCTGCCATGTGCTTATTTGCATTACAAATATCCGACACTTGCTGAGCAACAAGGTCTGAATCTCCGTAACACATTAATCGTTGGATGCCGATATCCTTAGAAATCCGGATTCCATGCAGCAGTGCTTCATACTCGGCAATATTATGTGTCGCTGTGAAGTGGATCTGCAACACATATAGAAGTTTATCTCCTTGGGGTGATTTGAGCACCACGCCAGCCCCACGAGCCCCCGCGAGCCTTAGACCCATCAAAATATAGGGTCCAATATTCCGACTCCGGGAGGGTCATATTCTCCTTTGTCTCTGTCCAATTAGCAACAAAGTCAGCAAGGATTTGGGATTTGATTGTTGTCCGAGGTTTATACTCAATATCAAAAGCTGAAACCTCTATGCCCCATTTTGCGACGCGTCCTGTAGCTTCGTTGTTATTGATTATATCTCTCATGGGAGCTGTGCTCACCATGGTAATTGGATGTTCCTGAAAATAATGTTGTAACTTACGGGATGCAAAAAACACAACATAAGCTAGTTTTTGATAGTGTGGATACCGCTGCTTCGATTCAGTTAGGACCTCGCTGAGATAATAAGTCGGACGCTGCACCAGGTGTTCCTGCTTTTCCTCTGGTCTCTCCACCACCATGACGACACTGACGACCTTGTTTGTCGCAGCGAGATAAAGCAACATCGATTCCCTTGGTTCCGGTGCTACAAGGATAGGAGCAGACGATAGTACTTCTTTCAGGTCTTGTAATGCAGCTTCAGATTCATCAGTCCAAACGAATTGCTTGGTATTTTTCAGGAGCTTGTAAAGTGGTGCAGCTCTTTCTCCGAGCCGGCTTACAAACCGACTGACTGCAACAATGCAACCAGTGAGTCTTTGAACGTCCTTCAGGCAAGTTGGCCTGGAAATATTGAGTATAGCCTTGATCTTGTCTTGGTTCACCTCTATGCCTCTCTGAGACACGATGAAACCTAACAATTTTCTGGCTGGGATTCCAAAAAAACACTTCTTCGGATTGAGCATTATGTTGTATTTTTGTAGATTGGCGAACGTTTCCTCCAAGTCAGAAATTAATGTTTCCTTCTTTTTGGACATCACCGCAATATCATCCACATATGCATGTACATTGCGTCCGATTTGATCATGGAGGCAACGTTGCATAGTGCGTTGGTACGTAGCTCCTGCGTTCTTCAGCCCAAAGGGCATCGTAACAAAACAGAAGGTTCCGAAGGGGGTTATGAATGAAGTTTTGATTTCATCTGATTCCTTCATCCGAATTTGGTGATAACCGGAATATGCGTCGAGAAAACAGAGGAGTTCCGAGCCTGCCATAGAGTCGATAACTTGATCAATTCTAGGCAGAGCGAACGGATCTTTGGGACAAGCCTTGTTCAAGGTAGTATAATCAACACACATCCTTAAATCGGTGGTGTCCTTTTTAGGGACCATTATAGGGTTGGTCAACCAATCAGTATGGATGATCTCTTCTATGAATTCGGCTAACTCGAGCCTGGCTAGTTCCTTAGCTATTGCCTTACTCTTTACATCGCCAAAACATCGTAAGGACTGTTTGACAGGTTTAGCATTCGGGTTTACATTTAGAGAGTGCTCGGCAAGTTCCCTAGGTACTCTGGTCATGTCAGATGGCTCTCATGCGAAGATGTCTTGATTTTCTTGGAGGAACTTGACGAGTGTGCTTTCCTATGCACTATCTAGGACAATGCCTATCTGGGTCACCTTAGAGGGGTCATCATCCTTCAACGGTGTCTTCTTCGTCTCTTCCGATGCCTTGAACTCCGGATTCGGCTTTGTCACCTCCTTCTTGTTGCGGGCATCTCGGACAGATCTATGGTCTTCTTGATCTCCTGGTACTCCTGGACGTGCAGCACGGCTTCAACAAAAGGCGACATTTCCGTCCTCGCACTCTCGCGCTTTCTTCGGGTCTCCCCTGATGGTGATTACGCCGTTGGGACCTGGAATTTTCATCATATTGTAAATGTAACACGGACGAGCCATAAAAGCCCAATAAGCCGGACGTCCGAATATAGCATGGTACGCGCTCTTGCACGGGACCACTTCGAAGGAAACTGCTTCCGTCTAATAGTTCTTTGGAGTTCCAAAGGTAACATCCAAAGTGATTTCTCCTAGGGAATTTGCCTGTCTTCCTGGGACAACTCCGTGAAAGATCATAGAGCTGTAGTTCAGCTGGGTCTCCGAGATCTTCATCCGGCGTAGCGTTTCGACATACAGAATATTAATGCTACTGCCACCGTCCATGAGAGTCCTGGAGAAACCATAGCCATCAATAAGTGGATTGACGACTAAGGTGTACTTTCCTCGCCTGTGCAACTTAGGTGGATGATCAGCGCGGTCAAAGGTGATTACCACTTCCGACCAGTCCAAGAATTGAGGGACAGCCAGAACTATTGCATTGAGCTCATGTAGAACTGCTTTCTTGACCTTTGCTGGTTGAGATCCGAGGAAGGTGACGTAAGTGTCTTTCTTGGTCGGAAATTTTTTCTTCCCTTCCGGCTTGGGATTTGAAGCATCAGCTTCCTCCATGTCGGAATCTTCCTTGGTCTCTTTATCCTTTTCGGGGTTCTTTTTAACCTTCTTCCGCTTAGCCCTGTAGCCAGCGGTATCATCTCTCTTAATGTCGTCATTAAAACGGCACTTGGCGTTTGTGTGAGACGAGCCTCCATTGGCGTCTAGGTGATGCACACATGGGTTATTGGCAATGTCAGCCCAAGAGTAGGTTTTGCCAGGTTGCTGGTCTCCTCTACCTTGAACTCTTGACGTCCCACGACCGCATCCGTGGCCACCGCCACGTCCTCCTCGTCCTCCAGACCCGAAAGTAGCAGTAACCACTGTTGTTTCCGCGTTGGGATTTTCTTTCGAGGTATTCTTGCGCTTTTGAGCTTGCTGCCTAGGTTGTTTTGCCGACTATGGCACATCCAGGGCGTTTAGTAATCCCTCTGTGTCGTCGTCAGCATCTGCATACTTGCTCGCTGTTTCTATCATCTCTCCCAAATCAGTGACCTTGTCACACTTTAAGCGATGACGTAGTAAACCAATTGGGAGGTCTGCAATGAAAGCTTCAATCACAGTTTGGTCATTTACTCCTTCACAAGAGTTCTTGGTGTCGATCCATTGTCCGAGATAATCTCAGCAAGTTTCTCCGGCTTTCTGGGTGCAACGCTGTAGGTGTCCTACCGTACAGGGCCTCCAGTATGTGCCTTCGAAATTCCGAAAGAACGAACTTTGCATGTCATACCAATTGTGGATGGTGTTCTCCAGAAGTTCATTAAGCCATGATCGTGCCGTCTTCCGCAACATGAGTGGGAGATATCGGGTTTCGACCAGGTTGTTTCCGCCTTTGGCGATACAGCAAGCCTGGAAAAAATCCTGGAGCCAAGTATCTGGCTGAGCTATGCCGTCGTAGGCTTGAATATGTCTTGAGATAGCAAATCCTTCCGGGAATTTTGTAGCTCTTATGCGTGGTCCGAAGCACTCTGGGCCCACGTATATATCATAATTTTCGTAGCGCCGCGCCTCTATATTGGAGTTAATCATGTGCCTTGCGTCATTTGGGGATAAAGATCGTCCCGAATGACGGCTAAGGCTGTGGTGCCTTGGAGCCGGACTTCGGCTTCTCCCACCACCTCCTCCACCACGACGCCCTCCTTGGCCTCCTTGGGAGCCGTTGTGATGGCTACTTGGTAGAGAGGGTGGAGCAGCTGGATTATTTCCGGCTGATCGCCGGCCTCCGTCCGGAGCGTCATTATTCCGCTTCCGAGGAGGATATTCATTACGACGAGCCCCCTGTCAGCTTGACTCGGCACGGTGTCCGTCGTTCCTTCGCCCGTCAGTCGGACGGCTTGCATGTCTAGGAGGTGGCATTCTTTGTCGGTCCTCCTCCCGACGTTTCTCTTTATCTTCTTCCCTACGATCCTTCGACTCTCGCCGGGGAGGATTCTTCGGGTTTAGTGCAGCAATTGCCTCTTGCTCCGCAACTAGGGGGCTTGTTCGTCTGCGGTACCAAAGTTGGTAGGCCAGCGCATGGCGGTACCTAAGTTGCCTGAAATCACCGCGTTTCGAAAAGTTGGGCCGCCAACTACCGAGAGGGGCCATTTCGATGCAAACTCGTCTCACCCCTACCAAATCCAAACATGCCATGAAACTGCCCCGTGAAGTAGACGGTCGGGACCCTCATGTGAGTAATGTTTCCGTGACGTGAGCACCAACGCGGCAACCACGTAGGCGAAACGAGATACTAAAGGAGCATCGTGCGTTGACCAAATTCACAAATCCACCCCCTCCCTCCTTTCGCATGAACCCTAGCACCGGCGGCGTCGAAATCCCCTCTCCAACCAGAAAGATCTTGTCGGGCATTTGACTTCTGGCGCCAAGTTGTTGTGCCTACTCGCTGCTACCGAGCTCTAATGCCGAATGCCGTGCCAGCCGTTGCGACGATCTAGCCCGCCTCTACCGCCGATGAGCTGAGCAACGCGGAGGATGGCAGATCCATTTGCCGAGGAAGAAGTATTTCTGGCTAATTTCGGGTGAGCTACTCTTCTCTTTGCTATTCGCACTACCTATAATTGCTAGCTGGCTATTGGCATTACAGAGATATATCGAACATAGAATTGTTTGCTAGCACGACGCTGACGAACAATTCTTATCTTTTGTCTCCAATTTTCTGTTAACTAGGATCTCCGCTGAACCCAGCTACATGGTTCTGGTGAGCATCTATGGTCACCTCATTAAATTAGCACATGGGAAGAGCACGTGGAAAGAGGCTCAGAGTCTGAAGATGGAAGTGGTGCCTGTGCAGTTATGCACTATCCCTGGTTTGGTTGCTGTTGTGCGTGAACTTGCTGAAATGAGGCCAGAGCAGACTGCATGGTTCAGCCTCGTTGATGACCGAGGCTTCAAGGTTCCTGTAGCGCGTGGCAGTCAGCTAATTGGGTTGATGAAACATCATTTTAGGCTTCGTGTGGTTATGCTGGTGTGTAACATAGTGGATGAGGAAGCTCCTGCTACTAGGAGTCACCTAGCTATTATTGGACAGGGAGGTTTAACTCGAACCCCTGCTGTTGTTGAGAAAAATGTGGTTCCTCATCCGCGACATGCTTCTGTCAGGCAACCTCCTCGTAGGAGTCCCCATATTGCCGTTGTGGAAAACTCTGCTCTGGAATCTGCTAGTACTGGTCGTCCCCGTCCCCGTCACGTGTTGCTGCGGCTGCTGCTCATCCAATCCATGCCGCTGTTGAGCAAACTAAGGCGTCCGAAGGCTGCCCCGCTGTTGTTGCCAAGACCGCCGCCTTGTGTGTTGCTCCTCCTCGAAACCGTCCTTAAGTTGTGCGAACCCGTGCTCTGGAATCTGCTGGTACTAGTCGTCCTCGTGTTGTTGTTGATCTGGAAGTTGTTGACCCAATCCCTGCCACTGTTGAGCAAACTAAGGCTTCCGGAGGCTGCCCCACTGTTGTTGCAAAGACTGAACCATTCTCTCCTCCTCGAACCCGAGCTCGGGTTCAGCGAGCTGCTGGTCTGAAGCCAGCTCATGGTCTAGACTCTGCTAGCACTCGAAACACTTCTGTTGTGGGAACTGCTCCTGATCGTCGAGGTGGCATGGCAGCAGCTGATCCTATTGTGGCTGCCGTTAGAAGGGGCCCTGCCTGTCCACCATGTAATGTAGCTCCCGCTGCTAAGGGCCCTCGCCTTGCTCCTGGTCATGGTACTTCCACCGAGGTTGATCCAGCTAACGATGACGCTGGTGATGGCGGCGGTGGCATTGGGGCTGGGTCTGATGGTGCCGCTCCATCTCTCGAACCTCTCGGAGGTTTCTATCCTGAAGAACCCGATGATGGCAAAGTAATCGTTTGTATCGGTGTCATGGATTATACTGCAAAATTAGATGATGGCTCAGAAAAATTCTATGACGAGTTTGATGTAATCCTTGGCAGATACGACCCTGAATTGGTAGAGTTATCTGACCTGATGGCATCGTTACGTGTGAAGGTGCTGTGGGGGTCCTCCCAGGAAGCACGTTTGTTATATTATGGTTACAGGAGCAAAAAGGCTATCGAAGTGAAAGATACCAGGGATTTAGTCGTACCGTTTACAAGGAAACATTATAGAGGTGAAGTTTACTTCCACTTGGTAGTGCTCACGGTTGGAGAGGAATTGTAACTCGACAATAGAGATGGACTTTTAGAAGGCATGCATTACCTGATCCATGGCATCACTGGGGCTGGTGCGACTGAGGGTGGCTTCGAACAGAGGAGAGTCTTACAGAGGAGCATCATAAAGAGGAGCAGGAAGAGCATCCCCAGAAAGGGCACCCCAAAGAAGAACGTCACCAAGGAGACCACACCAGAGAAGAGGGCGCCCAAGAGTCGCACGACAAAAGGCACCATGCCGCAGAGTACACCCCTGAGGTCCAGTCAAAATGCCACACCGAACGGTAGCAGAAAAAACGCTAAGAGGGCTAGCACGATGGAGAACACTCCCAGGAGTGGTAGCAAAGAGGCGAAGATGGCTAGCACGGATGCTACCACACCCAGTGGGAGCAGAAAAAACACTAATTTGGAGCGGAACACGCCGCTGTCAGGGAATTATGCAAGCACGAAGGAGAACACGCCCAATAGTAGCAGCAAAAGGGCTAATTTGGAGCAGAACACGTCGCTGAGGTCAGGCAATAATGCCAGCACGAAGAAGAAGACGCCCAATAGTAGCAGCAAAAGGGCTAATTTGGAGCGGAACATGCCGCTAGGGTTAGGCAATAATGCCAGCACGAAGGAGAACACGCCCAATAGTAGCAGCAAAAGGGCTAATTCGAAGAAGAACACGCCGCAGAGGTCAGGCAATAATGCCAGCACCCTGGAGCCAACACTCGTGAGGGGAGGCAGTAAGGAGATCACACCCAAGAGCGGCAGCAAAAGGCCTAGTTCGATGGGGAATGGAACGCGGATGTCAAGCCCTACTGATACCATCAGGAAAGATTACATCAGGAAGGAGGATGTACACAGGAAGAGCAAGAGGGTTCTGTACACTCAAGATGAAATTGATTCTGACTGCTATTTGTCCACTAAAGTACCTGGGATGCGTGCAAACGTAAGACCACCCCATGTGGTTGTAGTAGAACCAACCGAGTGTCTTGGAGAAAACAGAGTTGCCGGTGAGGTGGACCGGGGCAATGTTCCTGTCCATCCGGGTGGAGATGATGGTGCAGCCCCACCCATGGGAGTCAATATGATGTGTGCAGTACTAGGCATTAGAGACGATGGCGAAGATTCTGAATCAGATGAAGAAGTAGGCACTGTAGAGGATCAAGAATCTGGTGATGATGAAATAGACGGGGAACTTAACGATGAGGCTGGTATTCTAGTCGATGATTTGGGTGTTGAAGTAGAAGAAATGAAACATGACCACGAGTATCCTATAATTTTGGTCGGCACTGAGTTCAGGAGCATGCATGAGTTCAGGATGTCATTCCGGCATTTTTGTATCAAGGGGGAGTTCGACGTTTATCGACTGAAGAACTCTGTCGAGAGGTATGAGGCCGTTTGCAAGTTAACGTGGATGAATGGACGGGCCAAGGTACATTGTCCATGGAGGATCATAGCAAGATCCTTACCTGCGTCGACTGAAATTAGGGTATTGGGGCAATGAATGCAGCAAACCATTAGAACTCTCTCTCTTTTCACTCTATAACTACAATTGATGTGCGATATCTTTCTGGCAACTAGTCGACTCCGCTTATCTTTTAAATGAATCTGTGTTGCAGGTGAACATAATGGGCCCTACACACATGTGTCTGATAGGATGCAAACTGAAATCCTCAATGGATGATACGGAGTGGGTGGCTATGCAATCTATGTCCATACTAAAGGATAACCCTAAGGAGACCGCGAAGAATATTCAGACTAGCCTCGGTTCTAAATACAAAATTGTCCTTCCATATTACATGGTTTGGAAAGGTAAAGAGAAAGCTCTGGGGGTCTTGCACGGGTATTGGACCAATAGCTTCAGGATGCTGTACAACTTCAAGGCGGAGGTACAAGCTAGGTGTTCGGGGAGAGATTGACACTGAATCAAAAGGTGGTAAAATATATTTCAAAAGATTTTTCATGGCGCTTAAACCTTGCATCGATGGATTCAAGGGCGGCTGTAGGCCGTTTCTAGTGTAGACAGCACTGTCCTAACTGGCAAATGGAAAGGCTGCCTGCCATCTGCCACATCACTTGATGGTCACAACTGGATGTTCCCAGTGGCATTCGGGCTGTTTGAAACAGAAACGGAGGAAAACCGGGTCTGGTTTATGAGGTAGCTCAGGAGATCAATATGCCACATGGATCCATTGGCTATATCCATGGATGCATGCAAAGGGCTGACGAATGCAGTGAAGGAGGTGTTCCTGCGAGCCGAAGGTAGAGAATGCCATGCTCATATGATGCTCAACTTGTACTCACACTACGCAGGCAACGTATTTCGTTACATGTTTCCTGCTGCTAGAGTTTACAAACCTAGTAGCAGCGATTATTTCATGAGCAAGATTTTTGCCGAAGCCCCTGAACTTCCAGAGTACTTAGCCATCCATCATTCGCAGCTATGGAAGAGGAGTCAATTCAACCCTGACATCAAAGTTGATTACATAAACAACAACCTTGTAGAATGCCTGAATAACTGGGTGAAGGACATAAAAGTGCGTCCTGTTCATATCTTGATGGACAACATACGTGGTATGATCATGAAGCTGTTAAATATAAGGAGAGAGATCGGTAGGAGACTTAGAGGACATATGCTACCGCCAGTTGTACAGCAATTGCACAAGAGAAGCCGAGGACTTTCTCATCTTAAGGTTCTCCCGTCAACCAACAGAAGCTTTGAGGTGGTCGATATGTCCAAGAGTGGCAAAAGGGATGTTGTGAACATCCAGCTGCGAGAATGCACCTGCTTAGAGTGGCAGCATACCGGGAAACCTTGTGACCATGCCTTGGCCTTCTTGGTGAAGAAAAGAATTCTACCACATTTGGATCAGTATTTGTCAGATTACTACTCTATGGAAAAGTTCAGAGTTGCGTACGCTGGATCCGTCAAGCCATGTACAGACCCATCTCAGTGGCCTCAAGTCCAACTGTCTTTCGAGCTTTGCCAGCCAGTTACAAAAAGGGGCAGAGGAAGACCCCATGTAAATAGGTTTAAGAATTTTCTCGAGAAGAAGGGTTCGGCTTTCTGTGCTACAAAGAAGGGCAAAAAAAGATGCAAGACCTGCCATCTTATAGGCCATAGAGTAGCTGGATGTCCCCTTAATGCTCCCAAACCTAGGTATGAGATGGTACATTCACACACAAAAATTGTTTATAGTCTGTAGATATAAGGTAGTAATCCATGTACTGTTTTTTTATAGGAAGCGCAAGGTAAGAAACAAGACAGCCGACTCAGTGATTTTGCTACGGGAAGAAAACCAAAACGAGTGGAGTGATGATGCCGGACAAGATTCTGGTGCTGATTGGCCTGACTTCCCTCAGCCGGGAGATGCAGGGTACGTGAAGGTAAGAAAATTGGCACCCAGGAAGAGGAAGAAGGCAGGAGATGAAGAAGCCAGTGGACGTGAAGGAAAGAGGAAGAAAGTTGGCACCCAAGCAGAGAAAGAGGGCTAGCAGTGTAGCAGCCTAATGATGTATTGAACTTGAACCTATATATGTAGTTCGGTTAAACTCTAGAGCTGTGTGCGTGGAACTTGTCGGGCGAAACAATCCGCCTCTCGTACTAGATGTTGGGGGGATACCCCCGGGTAGGGTCACGTCGTGGTATAAAGGCCGAGTTAGCCGAGGTCCGGCAAGGCCAAAGCAGATGCCGGCCGGGTCACCTCAAGGCAGGCCGAATCACGGGGTAATCCGGACCTGGGGGCGTTTGCCTAACTAGCCCTCATCCGACTTAAGCGGTAAGTCGGAAGCGTATGTCTAACCAGTATGCAGGAAAAGGGTGTGGCCGGATGAACCATCGTCCGGGACGCAGTAACCTTCTAGGAGAAGGAAGGAATCTCGCTGGTCAAAAGGTGCCCCGGTACGCACTGCCTGAGCGAAGCGAGCAAGGACTGGACCACCGGGGCATGGCCGACAAGCGTGACGACGTCCGTGTCAGCTGTCGAGGGCGCCACAGTGGCTCACGTAGCTAAAGCATAGGTGACGCGGGGGAAAAAGCACCCCGGTCGGTTTACCACTTCGGGAGGAGGCATATTCTTAGGAATATGCCTCCACGTATGCCCTAGGCTGAAACCGAGCCTCCCCTATAAAAGGGGTGCTAGGGCTTCAGTAGAAGGGGTTAGCGGTTAGTTTTCTGGACATTTCTGTTAAGGTCTAGGGTTTCAGGTGAGGTCTGTAGGTGAGAGTAAAAGATCTTCTTCTTCCTCCTCTCGCCAATACAGTTCTAGGAGCACTTGTAACCTTGGAAGAAAATCAATACAACTTCTTGTGTGGAGAATCACTTTGCTATCCCTCCCTAGATTCCCCTAGCGTGTATTAGTCCCCACCTTTAGCCTATACATGGCATCTGCCGTGACACCACCACGAAAGTTGGCGCCCACCGTGGGGCTAGCGGCGCTAGCAGGGGTCAAGATCCGGACGGGAAACTTCATCGCCACAGGCGAGCGCATCGTCTCCGGGCTTGTCCAGCGCTTTGAACCGCGGGACTTCGTCAGCGACAACGCAGGCTGCTTCGGCACGCGCCCTCTCCCGCGCAACGGCATCTTCCTCAAGCTCGGCGAGCACAAGGTCTACGTCACGGTGGACGTGTCAGGCGTTCATCCGCGCCATGTCGTCGAAGCAGGCGAACCACCCCTCACTGTGACCCGCGGGGAGCGTATCGCTCGTTCCCCGGACCGTGCAGAGGTAATGATGACAGCGCCGGGTGCGGTAGCGAACAAGGATCCGATGCCAGATGCGGAGGTAACGCCCAAGGCACCAAGGAAAGGTAGGGGTCCTCCGCTAGAGAGGTCAGAAAACGTGCTGAGAGAGGCAATGGATAGCTTGGCAAACCCTGTAGTATCAGCGGTAGATCCGGCTCGTGCACAGGCCAAGCTGGAAGAAACTAGGCAGAAAATACTTGAGGGCGCAAAGAAAATAGCCGCGGCCCAGCAGTCGTTGAACAAGAAACTGTGTGAGTACGCTAAGGCGAACAAAGTTGATACTGTAAAAGTTAAAGGGAGAAATCTCATGAGCGAGAAGAACAAAGAAGGTGATGTCGAAATCGAGGAATCAGAAAACTGTTTTTCCGTGGGGCTGCCGAGGTATAGTACCCCGGCCAAGAACCTCAGAGCGGCGGATGCAGCTGCATCCGAGTTAGAGGGACTGACGGGTGAAGCCCGGCAAAGGTAGAAAAACCGGGTTAACGAGCTGGTTCGGATTGTGAACAGGCAAAACGAGGAACTGCTCAGGGCGAACCCGGAGAGAGCTAGGGCCTCCAAGATCATCCATTCAGCGATGGGTAACCCGGAGAAATCTGCTGGAGCCGCATCGTCCCCTCATGGCGATCCAAGGAGAGAGGAGGTCGTAACCTCGGCTAGACGGAATAAACAGATTGTCCCGTATGACCCGACACAGGCAGGGAAAGAAAAAGAAGCGCAGAAAATGATGATCGACAGAGTGTGAGCCGAGGCGAAGCTGGCCGAGGTAACCGTGACCAAGACAATGCCGGTCAAAGGAACGTTGTCAACGGTAGTGCCGGGCAACAAAATCCAGCTGGAGCAAGACAACCGTAGCAGCGGAACATGCCGAGGCAAGAGCATAGTGCCGGCCGAGGTATGCAACAAAAAGGTGCGCCGCAGGAACAAAACCGGTATAACGATGGTGATTCGGAGATGGCAAATGCGGGATACCCGAGACCAGACTATCATGTGATAGGGTTGAGACTGGAAAGCAGGGATTTGATGCCGGAAGATGCGAGGCTGAAACTAGATCGACTATATAGGTCGGAACAGATAGAATGTCAGGGCCCACCGGGTCCAGCATGTTTTGGACCCCGGATCATGAAAGAGCCACCAGTCCCAAACTTTCAGTTGCCCAGGGGCACTAAGACTTATGACGGTAGTACCAAGCCAGAGGATTGGCTGATAAACTACGCCACCGCTGTAAAAATTGCCACAGGCAACCTGAGATGGGTCGTACGATATGTATCCCAGATGTTGGAAGGCCCGGCAAGGGTGTGGTTAAACAATTTGCCACCAGGAAGCATCAACTACTGGATAGATTTCGAGGAGATGTTCATCAGCAATTTTTCGAGTACGTATCAAAGGCCGAATAGGCCACAGACCCTAGCTATGTGCAAACAGTGACCCAATGAGACGGACCGGGAGGTTTTGACCCGGTGGTGTACCGTGAGAAATTCATGCGAGGGCGTGATATAATCACAGGCCATAGCATGGTTTGCACAGGGGTGTAGGTATGGAAGCGAGTTATGGATGAAGCTGCAACGGAAAATGCCGGCAACATTGGCAGAGATGATCCGGATCGCAGATTCGTATGCGTTGGGTGACCCGACCCAACCAAGGCTCGCCTCAAACGAGTCAAGCGATGAGTACTATCAGAGGGATGGATCCGGATCATCCCGGAGAAATGATTACAGAGGAAAAAGGAGAGATGATCAAACGGACCATCGGTACGGTTCGCACCAAGTAGCAGCCGTGAGTCAAGATCAACCCGGAGCAGGGAGTAGTCAGCGCCAGAAAACTGGAGGTCAATGGACCCCAAGGAACGATGGGAAGAAAACTTGGACACCGGAGCAAAAGAAACAATGGAAAGAAAGGAAAGACCGTCCGAGGTATACTTACGAGTCGATGTTGGACCAGCCGTGTAAGTTTCACACGCCAAATCCGAACAACCCAGCGGGTCATACGACGAGGCAATGCGAGTGGATGCGCAAGATCGAGCAAGGTGGTTCGGGGAATGATCAAGCACCCCGGAATGATCAGCCTCGGCAGGAGTTACCCAGGCAGCAATTGCTCTCCGGAGCGAACACGCAACAGCTAATGTTGCCTCCCCCTCCGCCGAGGTATGATAACAAGGAAAGAAGGGATGCAGTGCATCAGGTAGAAAATCAGCATCAGCCGGATCAGAGGTACCCCGGAAATGAGGGGAGAAGCGAGTACAGGGAGCATCACCAGAGCTACTATGTATTTACCACAGAGGAAACTGATAGAAAAAGCTTGCAGCGTAGGCATATGGAGGTGAATGCGGTAATGCCGACAGTGACGAGGTACATGCCTTGGTCCGACCAGGAAATCACTTGGAGCATTAGGGATCACCCCAAGCTCATGCCGAGCCCTGGTTCGTATGCGTTGGTGCTAGATCCTACATTCATTGGGCCTACCATTAACGTAAGATTCTCAAAGGTACTAATCGATAATGGCAGTAGCATAAATATCATGTACGCGGACACAATGCGCAAGTTGGGTATCTCGGAGAACATGCTCTAGGCCACGAGGACAACTTTCCATGGCATTGTGCCCGACATTTCTTGCGAGCCCATAGGCAAGGTCCGGGTCGACGTCTTGTTCGGCACGAGGGACAATTGCCGAACTGAAAATCTGGAGTTCGAAGTGGTGAACTTGGAAAGCGCGTATCATGCATTGCTCGGAAGGCCAGCACTGAACAAGTTCATGGCAAGTTGTCATATCAGCTATTTGAAAATGAAATTGCCCGGACCAAATGGAGTAATTACAATTTCTGGGGATTTCCGACGTTCGATGGAGTGTGCGTCGACCGGATCAAACTTAGCCGAGTCACTTGTGATCGCACGGGAAAAAAGGAAAATTCAAGAGGTGGCTGCGTTGGCTTAGTCCGCGCAACAGTATATACCGGCGCTGAGTAACCCGCATGGAACCGTCTCCTTCCAGGCCACGAAAGATACCAAGAAGGTTCCCGTTGATGACATGTTCCCAGAGCGCACCGTAACGATTGGTGCCAGGCTAAGTGATAAATAGGAAAGCGAGCTCGTCAGCTTCCTCCATGAGAATCGGGACATTTTTGCTTGGTCCACACAGGACTTGCAAGGTGTTCCGAGGGAGTTGGCCGAGCACTCTTTAAATGTGAGACCCGGAGCTAAGCCGGTGAAGCAACCTCTCCGCCGCTTCGCCGAAGATAGGAGGAAAGTCATTGGAGATGAGATAGCTCGGTTGCTAGCTGCAGGATTTATCATGGAGGTCCTTTACCCCGACTGGCTATCTAATCCGGTGCTGGTGGAAAAGAAAAAGGATGATCCGAACGTAGCAGTGGTTTGGCACATGTGTATCGACTACACGAACCTGAACAAGGCGTGTCCAAAAGATCCATTCCCGCTGCCAAGAATAGATCAGGTCATAGACTCAACTGCTGGATGTGAACTGTTGTCATTCATCGATGCTTATTCTGGTTTCCACCAGATACCTCTGAATCCGGATGATCAAATAAAGACTGCATTTATTACCCCATATGGGGCTTATTGCTATCGCACCATGCCGTTTGGTTTACGTAATGCAGGGGCAACGTACTAGAGATGTATGCAAAAATGTTTGCATGACCAAATAGGTCAAAATGTACAGGTATACGTGGATGATGTGGTGATCAAGACCAAGGAAAGCAAAACGCTCCTTGACGATATTAGGCAAACGTTCGCAAACCTAAGGAGGTTCCGGATGAAACTTAACCCGGAAAATGCACTTTCGGTGTCCCGGCTGGAAAATTGCTCGGCTTTCTGGTTTCCAGCCGAGGTATCAAAGTTAATCCAACCAAGATCCGAGCCATCGAACGAATGGAACTGCCGAAGTGTCTTAACGATGTCCAGAAGTTTATAGGTTGCCTGGCCTCGTTAAGTCGTTTTGTATGTCGGTTGGGAGAAAAGGCATTGCCTCTCTATCAACTCATGAAAAAGTCGGATAAATTCATTTGGACGCCGCAGGCTGATGAGGCCTTTACCCACCTAAAGAAAATGTTAGCCACAGCGCCAGTGCTAGCCTCACCACTATCAAAAGAGCCAATGTTGATCTATATAGCCGCAACCAACCGAGTTGTAAGTGCAGTGATAGTGGTGGAGCGCGATGGGGAAGGTAAGTCAGTGCAAAGGCCGGTGTATTATTTGAGTGAAGTGTTGTCAACCTCAAAGCAGAACTATCCACACTATCAAAAAGTGGCGTATGGCGTGTACATGGCCACCAAGAAATTGAAGCATTACTTTGAAGAGCATCCCATCCGGGTCATATGTGAGGCCCCTATATCCGAGATAATGAGTAACAAGGATGCAAGCGGCAGAATTGCAAAATGGGCAATTGAGCTAGCTCCTTACGCTCCGCAATATGACCGGAGAGAAGCCATTAAGTCTCAGGATGTGGCGGACTTTTTCGTGGACTGGGCCGAGGTACAGTACGAACCACCACATCCGGATCCGAACTATTGGCGGATGCACTTTGAAGGATCAAAAACCAAAACCGGGCTAGGTGCAGGAGTTGTCCTCACGTCGCCAAAGAAGGATCAGTTGAAATACGTGCTGCAGATCCACTTCACTGCATCGAATAATGTCGCTGAGTATGAAGCACTTGTGCATGGGCTCAAGGTAGCAAAGGAAATTGGTATACGTCAGATTATATGCTTTGGCGACTCGGATTTAGTGGTGCAGCAAGTATCCAGAGTGTGGGACGCTCTTGATCCAAACATGGCACTATATAGATTTCACGTGTAGAAGATTTCTGGTTACTTTGAGGGATGTGAATTTCATCATGTACCCCGGGTGGAAAATGAGGCTGCCGACATGCTGTCGAAGCTCGGGTCAACCAGACAAGCAATTCCACCCGGTGTAGCATTAGAGCACCTCAAGAAACCATCCATCAGGCCATCCCCGGAGTCCGAGTCCATCTACGTCCCGGAGGACACAGAGTCTGGAGCTACGCCCATGGACGTTGACACGAGAAGTAGTGCGCAAAACCCGGGGACTGCTTCGGCGAACCCGGGGACTGCTTTGCAAGACCCGGGGACTGCTCAGCGTAGACCGGTTGAAGTTATGCCGGTGGATGAGATGGAGATAGACGAGGACGTGTTCCCCGTGCGGCCAATACCGGCTTGGGCACTGCCTATATTTCAATTCCTGAAAGATGGAACGTTACCCACTGAGGAGGTGTTGTCCAGGCAAACACAGAGGAGGGCAAAGGCTTACACGATCATCAATTCCGAGTTATACAAAAGAAGTGTGACCAATGTCCTCCAGCGGTGTGTTGACCCGGACGAAGGGCTTGAAATCATCCGAGATATACATCAGGGGGAATGCGGGCATCACGTCTCATCCCGAGCCTTGGTCGCGAAAGCTTTCTGACACGGATTCTACTGGCCAAACGCCTTAGAGCAAGCAGAAGATCTGGTGAGAAAATGTAATGGTTGTCAGAGGTACGCTACAAAGACGCATATGCCAATGTCGGAACTCAAGACCATCCCAATCACTTGGCCATTTGCCGTATGGTGCCTGGATATGGTGGGGCCGTTCAAACCAGCGAGAGGAAACATGACTCACATTCTGGTAATGGTGGACAAGTTTACGAAGTGGATCGAGGTAAAGCCTATAAGAAAATGTGATGGAGCTACGGCCGTAACTTTTCTCAAGGATATCATCTTGAGGTACGGTTATCCACACAGTATCATAACTGATAATGGCACAAATTTTGCGGAAGGAGAATTTGCTCGTTTCTGCCGGGATAAGAGGATCCGACTTGACGTAGCTTCGGTAGCCCACCCCGCGTCGAACGGGCAAGTGGAGAGATCCAACGGATTAGTATTATCCGGGATAAAACCCCGGCTCATTGAGCCGCTGCAAAGATCAGCGGGGTGCTGGATAGAAGAACTACCAGCGGTACTATGGAGTTTAAGAACAACTCTGAATCGATCAATAGGCTATACGCCATTTTTTCTGGTATATGGGGCAGAAGCTGTATTACCAGCCGACATAGAGCATGATTCGCCTAGGGTCACCCAATACACAGAAGCCGAAGTGCAAGAAGCCCGGCAAAATGATGTTGATCTGTTGGAAGAAGCGAGAGAACTGGCACTGTCCAGATCCGCCATATATCAGCAAAATCTCCGACGCTATCATAGCCGGAAAGTATGCCCCCGGGTCTTCCGGGAAGGCGATCTGGTGCTCCGGTTGGTACAACATACCACTGGAATGCATAAATTATCCCCCCCATGGGAAGGGCCATTCATCGTGAGCAAAGCATTGCACAATGATTCTTACTATCTTATAGATGCAAAACCACAGGAAAAGAACAAGGCAGACAGGTCCGGTGAGGAATCTAAACGTCCATGGAATGTAGCTCTCCTTCGTCCTTTCTACACTTAGCGAAGAAGTGTATGTATCCGGGTTATCTCATATGTCGGTGTGTGTCGGCAATGAGCTTATCAATAAAATGTGGGCACCTCGAGCAGTAACTCGGGGACTGCCTTAATAATGTTTGTTGTCTTTTGTTATTTGTGCTTCGGCTGGAATAGGTTATTCTACTTAGCTCGGATTAGTAGTGTGTGAGCACGAAAAACCCAACTCTTCGACTTGCTGCTGTCCAACAAGAATTGGCTTCATGGCAAGCAAGAGAACAAGTTTGGAATTGTGTAGCACATGAAAAACGACTAAGGAAAAGAATTTATTCGAGCTGACGTTTGTTTTCCGGACTAACCCTATATTTATTTTTGAGCTAAGTCTAAAAGTTTCCCAGTATTGTTAAGACAATTTTGCAGGCTCGGATCCGAAAGTTGTAAAACCGAATCAAGGTAGACACGATCCGAGCCAAAAGATTGAACGAACAAGAAAAAGAAACTCGGGGACTACGCCCAAGTTAATCCGGCATAAGTACTCAGTAGCAAAATATCACATGTATTTGGAATACAATTCCACCTGGCATACCGGGATCTCATGAATTTTCAGGTGTTTTTACTTAGGAACAGCAGGAGGAAGTTCGGCATCATCGTCGCCCTCTTCGATATCCGAGGCAGTGTCCTCCTCGTCTTCACCCGAGTCATCTTCAATGTTCTCAACTTCCTCCTCGCCTGCGGCTTCCAGGAAGCTCGGACCCTCAGTCCATTCATGAATGGGGGCATGTTCAATGAGGCTGTGGGCGCAAGCCTGGCGCCGAGCTACCCACTCCGGGTCATCTGTCCATTTGGACCCGGTGCGCAGCCGTGTGAGGAGGCTGAGATCTATCTTTTCGTACCACGTCAAAACATGGTGAAGGACAGTATTGGCAGCAGCGCGGCCAGCGGATTCTCGCCAGAGGTCGAGCTGGGTCTCAACTTCTGAAAGCCTTTCAGCGAGCTACGTGACTCTCTCCGGAGCGTCATCGGCAGGCCAGAAGGCGTTGAAGATCCATACTGAAACATCGAGGAGGTCCCTGCCGTAGTTCTTGATAACTTCCACGCGAGAAGACAGGCTGACCAACAGGTCCTCCATGTCAAAGGGAATGCTCTCACCCTCAGCAGTGACCGGGGTACCTCTTTCTCGGCAGAAATTGGCAACAGCAGCACTTGCAATGGCGGTACCCTCTGGAAAGTGGCCTGGGAAACAAGGCAAAGGACAAAGTTGAGAAAATAAGACATGAGAAATAACCCGGAGAAGTAAGGCGGATAAAGGAAAAGAAGTTACGAGAGATGTGACTGTGAATCCGGGTCAACTCCTTGATGCAAGCATCACGCCTTTTCCGAAGCTGCTCGAGCTCGGCATTTGCCGACCCAAGTTTGACCTCGGCTTCCTGAAGGAGCTCGCGATCCTTAGCACTTTGGAGTTTGAGGCACTCGCGTTCCTCGGTGAAGTCCTGGCCAACCCTTTTCAGCTCGATTTGGTGCTGCGCCTTCATCTTAGCCATTTCAGCTTTGAGCTCGGCTATGTCATCATCTTTGGTCCGGAGGAGGGCGAGCTCATCATCTTTCTTTTTCAGCTCGGCTTGATGCTGTCCTGCTTGTTCGAGAAAATGCAGCATCATGTCAGGCACATGCACACTTTCTTCAAGCAATGCTGAAACCGTGTGTTGGCCCGGCAGAGCCGAGGTATGAATGTTTGCCGAGCCAAGGAGGTAAAGTGATGAAAAGCACAGTAAGAACAGATAAGAAGGACGTACCCTTGATCTGCTGGAAGTTCTTTTGCATTATTTTGTTTTCAGCTTCCACCCTAGCTGCGGAAACCGAACAATCAAATTAGTTCGGCAAGCGAAGTAGAAGAAAAATGAGGAAAGGAATGAGAAAGAAATTTACCCCTTTTCTCGTACTCAGCGATGAGTGCAGCCTGTTTTGTGCGAAGATTTTTATGCGTATCTAACAAGCGCTGGAATTCGGCACTTCGGCGGTTGGTGGTCACCTAAAAAAGATACAGAAACTTAAGTCAGCCTAGTGCATGTTTGAAGTGTACTAAAATCCGGGCCAAGTGGAACTTAACCCGGCTCTAGGTATGTGCATGTTCGAAGTGTACTAAAACCCGGGCCAAGTGGAACTTAACCCGGCTCTAGGTGTGTGCATGTTCGAAGTGTACTAAAATCTGGGCCAAGTGGAACTTAACCCGGCTCTAGGTGTGTGCATGTTCGAAGTGTACTAAAATCCGGGCCAAGTGGAACTTAACCCGGCTCTAGGTGTGTGCATGTTCGAAGTGTACTAAAATCCGGGCCAAGTGGAACTTAACCCGGCTCTAAGTGTGTGCATGTTCGAAGTGTACTAAAATCCGGGCCAAGTGGAACTTAACCCGGCTCTAGGTATGTGCATGTTCGAAGTGTACTAAAATCCGGGCCAAGTGGAACTTAACCCGGCTCTAAGTGTGTGCATGTTCGAAGTATACTAAAATCCAGGCCAAGTGGAACTTAACCCGGCTCTAGGTGTGTGCATGTTCGAAGTGTACTAAAATCCGGGCCAAGTGGAATTTAACCCGGCTCTAGGTGTGTGCATGTTCGAAGTTATCATGGAGCTACGTTAGTTCTATAAAAGAGCATCCGGCCGAGTAACAAGTTACTCCCTCGGAGGCTCGGGGACTAATGGTTATTATCTACAATTTGCAAAGGAGAAACGGCGTACCTCCATCATCCGTCCAACGAGGTTAATGGCCTTGGCGGCGGTATTCACTTCATCAGATTCGTGGATTACCTCGGCCTTATTCCAGTTCATGACGAACTCCATCAGGCTTGGGGGGTATCGTTCACCTGAGGGCATATGTGGCGTCACCAAACCTTTAGCATGTGCTTCCTTCCTCTCCACCAAGGCAAGGGCGGGGCTGGTGTGCAGAACCAACTGCTGAGCGTCGGTTGGCTCCACAGGCATGTCCTTTGCCGCTGGTGCCTTCTTGGGGAGCATGGATTCAAGGGTACGTTGCCCAGGCTCGGCAGTGCCGGGCTTGGCAGCATCTTGAGTCTTCTTGCCCTTGACTTGCTGGGAAGAAGAAGCCGTAGCAGCGGCTTTCCCCTGCCGAGGTTGAGAGGACTCGGAAGATGCAGAGGAACTGGGCGCTGCTACTTTCGTTGCTAGACTTGGTGCCGGCACTGACGTTTTCGCTGTTGGGGTTGGTGCTGCTGCCGAGGCTGGAGTTGGTGCTGTTTTGGCTGCTGGTACTGGAACAGATGCTGGAGTCGAGGTAGCTTTAGTGGTTGCTGGTTGTGGCGTCGCCGGGGTAGTGGCTGCCATTGTTCTGGCTGGGCCAGTTTCCCCCGCCCTAGGATGATCCGGAGCGGCCGCAGAGCTTTCCGGAATGGGACTCAGCGGATGTGACTCGTCGTCACGACGGGGTGAAGGGCTGGCCCGGAGAGGCGATGAGATACTGGACCCACTCTGAGGGACCTCCACCGGAGCCCTGTGAAAGGTAACATCAAAAGGAAAATTACGACGAAATAAGGAAGAGCGAGTTACAGAAGAAAGAAGGACTTATGCATCCCAGGTTTCGGCTGCTCTGGGTTTCCGAGCCCTTCGTGCCGGGGCCTTCTTTCGCCTTTTAGCAGGCTCAGAAGGTCCGGAGGAAGAGCTTGCGGAGGCCGCACGCTTTTTCTTCGGCGCCACCGGAACTGGCTCGCCTGTGGCGAGGGGAGGATCCTCATGGATATGGCCACCGGCGTGAGCTGATGGCGGAAAAGCAAAAGAAAGGGGGACAGCCTCAAACGGTTCAATTATCTCGATATCCGAGTAATCTTCATCATCGGGCCAATCTCTAGCAGAAGAGAAGTTACCCGTGGGTCGTTTCATGGCATCGGTCATGGGGAGAAACATCTCTTGGTCCGGCTCCTCCACGTCCGAAGTCTCCTGGTCCGGTGCCCACTTAAGGGTCGGATCCGTGCCGTCCTTGAGCGTTTGCTGAAGGAATAGCCGATGAAAAGAGAAAACAGATGAATCAAAAATGCAACAATAACAGACAAGTAACTGGTCTGGGGTAAGGTTGCATAATGAAACTTACCATGGGAGGAAGCCGGTCACGGCAGAAGTGTTCAATCCCCCAAGTCCAGTCAGAGGAGAAGTCCTTATGAGTGGTGAAGAGAGCCTTAACCCGGCGAAAGATCTCCGTGTTGTTCAGTTCGAAAGATGAGGTCCGGTTGGGATCGCGGCCATAGCTCATGTGGCACACCTTGTGGGTGCGCTTCTGGAGAGGAGAGATTTGGTTGCGCACGAAAGTGATCATCGCATCCTCGTTGCGCAACCCGAGCTCCTTCAGCTCCGCGAACCTCTTACTCACTTGGTTGGCCAGGGCCGTAGGTTTCCTCGGAACGGCGTCCCATAGATCCGTGTTCGGCAGACCCGGAGTATAGGGAAGCAACCGGATCAAATCTTCGGTGCCTGAGTTCCGGACGTAAAAAAAGTCTGGGCCCAACCTTTGTAGGATTCTAGCCCTGTGACCCGGGGGGAAACAGAGAACCTCCGGGGTGAGATGGAGGCCGCTCCGAACTGAGTTAGCCGTTTGTCCTCCGGGTCAGTATGAATGTCGAGAATAACATTGCGGCGAAGGGCGAAAAACCGGATCCACAGCTCCTTTGTGGGCCATAATCCGACGTAGCCTTCAATCGTAGAAGCGAAGGCAGAGAGAGAAGTAAGGGCATTGGCTGGAAGATGGTGCGGCTGGAGATGGTAGGTGCTGAGCCAATCATGGAAGAAATCACTCACTGGGAGTCCGAAGCCCCGTTGAAAATGAGACAGGAACACAACGAACTCCCCGGGGTTGGGCGAAGGAGCTAGCTCGGCGGAGGCGAGGCGAGCGGCGACACCGGGGGGGATGCGTCTGGTCCGGTAGAGCCAGTCTAGATCGTCCTGGCAGACCCAGGAGCCGGCCCATGCGCCGCGGTCCGTAGCGGCGGTGTCCTCCTCCATCTCCTGCTCAGCAATGGCGAGCTCTTCTTCCGCCATCTGCTCCTCGAAGCCCTCGCTGGCGCTGGAGGCAGCGGGAGACAGTGGCTTGGATTGGCGAGGACCCGTAGCGGGGGATTGGCGTCGCAGTGACGGAGACGCGGAGGTGAAACAGCGAAGTGCGGCGGCGACGCTGTTTTTTGGCAGTGCTGGCGGCGGCGCAGTCGCGAGGAAGACGAAGGGGACTAGCAACGGGCAGAGGCGTGCAGAGGGGAAAAATCCTAAGGAACACACCCCTCCACTATTTAACCACCCCCATCAGAGGTGAGTGGGATCGCACCCTGTGGACCGGCCACACGTTGTGGCCGTGTATTACCCGTCCGGACCAATCAGTGAGGAGCCACACGGAAGGCCACAAGGCGGAAAGAATCCTGTGACATGATGCACTGATGCGGTAAATGAGGGGGCAGGCGTGACGTGACCCGCGCACAGTGATAACTGACAAATTACTGCGGTGGTTACTGTACCGTCCCTTAAAATAAGACAACATAATGATTACCCTTCACATGGGCTGGCGTACGAGAGAAGGAAGTAAGACCCGGATAGAGCTGTGGTAACCCGGCCGGCAAGTGAGAACTTGCAATGTGCGAAGGGAATGTAAATCCAAGCCGTCCGAGGTACAGAGGTAACTCGGCAAATAACGACCGGAGCGCAAGATGGAACTTGATGTGGCCTTAGCGGCCAAGGCGGCTAAGACCGCACCAGCTTCGGGGACTAATGTTGGGGGGATACCCCCGGGTAGTGTCACGTCCTGGTATAAAGGCTGAGTTAGCCGAGGTCCGACAAGGCCAAAGCAGATGCCGGCCGGGTCACCTCAAGGCAGGCCGAATCACGGGGTAATCCGGACCTGGGGGTGTTCGCCTAACTAGCCCTCATCTGACTTAAGCGGTAAGTCGGAAGCGTATGTCTAACCAGTATGCAGGAAAAGGGTGTGGCCGGATGAACCATCGTCCGGGACGCAATAACCTTCTAGGAGGAGGAAGGAATCTCGCTGGTCAAAAGGTGCCCCGGTACGCACTGCCTGAGCGAAGCGAGCAAGGACTGGACCACCGGGGCGTGGCCGACAAGCGTGACGACGCCCGTGTCAGCTGACGAGGGCGCCACAGTGGCTCACGTAGCTAAAGCATAGGTGACGCGGGGGAAAAAGCACCCCGGTCGGTTTACCACTTCGGGAGGAGGCATATTCTTCCACGTATGCCCTAGGCTGAAACCGAGCCTCCCCTATAAAAGGGGGGCTAGGGCTTCAGTAGAAGGGGTTGGCGGTTAGTTTTCTAGACATTTCTGTTAAGGTCTAGGGTTTCAGGTGAGGTCTGTAGGTGAGAGTAAAAGAGCTTCTTCTTCCTCCTCTCGCCAATACAGCTCTAGGAGCACTTGTAACCTTGGAAGAAAATCAATACAACTTCTTGTGTGGAGAATCACTTCGCTATCCCTCCCTAGATTCCCCTAGCGTGTATTAGTCCCCACCTTTAGCCTATACATGGCATCTGCCGTGACACCACCACGACACTAGCAGTAAAATGTATCGCGACTTTAGGATTTGATACGGCCGAGGCCACTAGTTGAATCCAAAACTGTGACTGTGCCACTACTATCTGAACAATCGCGATAGCTGAGCGGTTAAATCCTCTCCAAAATCGATGGGTGTTAGTGGCACAGACGTGATTTATTTATAGGCGCTTAATAAATCCCTGCTGTTGGCATTACACTTATGATAAGTTTTTGGCTGGAAAACAATTTCTTAAGCTGGCCGCTACACTCCACGAAGCAGCAACTTATTTCAGCTGCTGGACAACGACATGGCAACATAAACTACAAATGCAACAGATAATGCCCAGATAATGAGGAAATTGTGTCCACTATCTGGCCTAACCTTGAGCCCGTCTGTCTCACCACCTCCCTGCCCTGCCTCCCCTGCCCATGGAGAAGCTCCCGAATCTCTCGCTCCATCGCACGAATCTCCTCTTTCTTGTCCCACACAGCATCACGCAGATCCTGAACAAGCTCTTTGTGAAAACCTATCAGTGGATTTTCGATCCACACAAACTTGTCACAGCCAGTCCCCCTCCCTTCCTGCATAGTAGATCGAAGGAAACAAAAAAAGAATTACATTACGCTTTCCGGATCTGGTTTACCATTGTACCTACAATAGGAACTTACCGCTCTGATGCTGCAGTTGCTGAATTTTCCTGCAGTATTTTCGTCGGTCCACGAAATCCATCTCGGCATCTTCTCACCACACAAACACATCATATCGGGGTAGTAATCGTAGGGTGCCCTCCGGTACCTGATGGGGGCACCCGCCTGACGGCGTTGAGCCGACCCTGATTCCGCCCGAGACGAACTGCACGAGCTGCGAGCCATGAGCCAGGGGAGCGAGGGAAAAAGAAAGAGGAGCCTTTGGATGTCAGTGTAGTGGTGAAGCGTGATTTATCCCTACTTAATAACTCGGGCAGAATCCTACCGTCCACATTCGGCTGACGGGTGGGGGACCTAGCGTGTGGACTTGTCAAAAGAAACTCGCGCCTTCGTGGTTCAAAAGCCATGTCGCGCGCATTGGACGAAATTTTTTGGTACCTTGCCCGCGTACATATCACTGGGAGGTCTTGCTGAAGAACCAGACACGCCTGGCCCACAATCTTACTCCCTCCTAGGAACTTGACATGGCTCGCGCCAGCAGATCCATCCGCTCCACCGCTTCCGGTAGGGCTTGCCGTGATGGATCCACCCCAATATCCTACCGTCGCAATATAAAATGGCCATGGTTTCTTGAGAGGAGTGACGACGCTACGTATGCGAGCTCGGCCCCTCCTACATGTAGAAGGACTGATGCGGCATCGAGCTCGAGGAGGAGCCGCCAGGCGCGACGGCGCTCGGTCCATGCCAACCCCGTCACCTTCGTCATTGTCGATTCCGATGTGGAGGGCGACGAGGACGAAGCTGTGCAGAACGCCATTGTTGCCTCCTTGGCGAAGGGCAAACCACCGGCGGGAGTGGATGTCGCCGAGAAGGGCACGGCGGTGTCACCAATCGAGGTGGACTCCGATGACAGCTGTGTGATGTGGGTTTAGATGTTGTTTAGGATGGTTGCAATTTCGGTTGTGTTTAATGCGAGTACAATTATTGTAATGTGTTTGTTGAGCTATATTAAGAAATGTGTGCAATAGCAGCCAGTGAGTGCTTCCACTTTAGAAATTGTGTCTGTGCCATTTGCATGTTGCATTATCAACGTAGATTACTTGTAAACAATCCAACGAAAATCATTAGATTACAACCATCAGACGGGAGTGGCAGGATGGAAGAGAAGTTGGGACAGTGGCTTCGAGGGGAAGGACACTGGCAGGTGGGCCCTCGGAACACGTGACACTGACATGCGGGAGCGGGAGCACACGGTATTACCGGTCTGTCCAGAGCAAGCGGACTTTGTAACATGACAACATCAAGCTGATTGGACTAATATAATAACTCATCGAAGTATTAAGGAGTACTGAAAACTACAACTGGGGTACATTCACACAACGCGTATGCTCTAAGCACGTGAGAAGCATCGCTTAAGTCTAACAGTAATGACATCACAAGTACTACATTTGTCTGTCGGTCTTCTTGATACAAATGTAGAAATGCATCTGCCTGTTCGGTCCAGCACCGACAAGGTACTGAGATGGCACGCACAAGATCGACCTTAGGTCCACATAGTCCACCTCCCGCAGCGTCGGGCAGCTCGGCGCCTCGGCTAGCACAAGAATGCTATCCGACGACGGCGGTTGGGCGTTCGCCCACATGCGCATCGTGTATACGGGCCAGGCGCACGAGACCGACCTGACACATACGGCACCCACGACGGTAGGCCCGGATCTGGTTCCCGGAACACCGGCGGTGATGGTCAGGACGAAAACAAAGCCGCCCCCTGGAAAATTAGCAGGCGGCGTGCGAGTCAGTGAACGGCACCTGCTCTTGGAGAAGTTGGGCTTGCCCGTACGAGATCCTAATCACTTCGATCAAGTGCTCATCTGCAAGGTGGACGACGAGCTCTGCCGGCGAGCCGGTGTAGTTGCAGCCCGGCTCCGTGCAGGCGCACGCGCCATGCGGGCATGCGAGCTCGTGGAGCGGGAGCTCGCGGTAGGAGTAACGGCGAAAGCATCCTGGGTGGGAGCACACGAGCGGTAACGCCGCTGCGAAGTTGCGCGCGAGGATCTCCAGATTCTTGGGCTCCCACATCTGCCACAACTGAAGTTCGTCGAGAAATCGGAAAAAAGATCAGCAGTTAGATTGGTGAATAGCAGGAATGTGTAGGATAAGTTCAAAAGCTTGTAAAATGATTTCTTACCATGAAGGTAGTGACCGGAGAATTGGCAGATGTCGTCGGCTTGCGGCTACGGCAGGATGGAAGTGAAGTGGGGAAAGTGGCTTCGAGGGGAAGGAAGAGAAGTACGGGGAGGAAGAGAAGTAACGGGGACGTGACACTGGGATATGGCCCACTGAACTCGTGAGTCGTAACACTCGCAACATGCCAGTTTGTCTAGAGCAAGCGTGGCCAATCATGCCGTAGAACAGCCTACTCGAGGATTGCTCTCGCGAAGACCATCCCAATCGTCCAAGCGCCCCAATCGAACGGTATGTAACAACCGTCAAGCAGAACAACTATGTTATGGCATGCCTTCTAGAAGACTCGGTCTAACGGTGGATCCATTGGGGCAGTGCTAGTTTTAGTATAAGAACAAGCATGAAATGACTCAAATGGATCCATGTGTGGTTTGTGGAAATAACACACATGCAATGACTCTAGTGGTTGATCCATGTGTAGTTTGTGGAAAGAACACACATGCAATGACTAGTGGTTTATCCATATGTGGTTTGTGGAAAGAGCACACATGCAATTACCACTGGTTGATCCATGTGTGGTTTGTGGAAAAGAACACACATGCAATGACTCTAGTGTTGGCTTGTGGTTTTAGTATAAGAACAAACATGTAATGACTCTAGTGGTTGATCCATGTGTGGTTTGTGGAAAGAACACACATGCAATGACTCTAGTGGTTGATCCATGTGTGGTTTGTGGAAAGAACACACATGCAATGACCACTGGTGGATCCATGTGTGGTTTGTGGAAAAGAACACACATGCAATGACTCTAGTTGATCCATATGTGGTTTGTGGAAAGAACACACATGCAACGACTCTAGTGGTGGATCCATGTGTGGTTTGTGGAAAAGAACCACATGCAATGACTCTAGTGTTGGTTTTAGTATAAGAACACACATGCAATGACTCTAGTGGTTGATGCATGTGTGGTTTGTGGAAATAACACATATTCAATGACTCTAGTGGTTGATCCATGTGTGGTTTGTGGAAATAACACACATGCAATGACTCTAATGGGTCCACATGTGTGGTCTGTGGAAAGAACACCCATGCAATAACCAATGGTTGATCCAAAAGTTGTTTGTGGAAAATAACACACATGCAATGAGTCTAGTGGATCCATGTGTGGTTTGTGGAAAAGAACACACATGCAATGACTCTAGTGCCGGTTTGTGGTTTTAGTATAAGAACAAACATGCAATGACTCTAGTGGTTGATCCATGTGTGGTTTGTGGATAGAACACACATACAATGACTCTAGTGTCCGTTTTAGTATAAGAGCACACATGCAATGACTCTAGTGGTTGATCCATGTGTGGTTTGTGGAAAGAACACACATGCAATGACTTTGGTTGATCCATATGTGATCTGTGGAAAGAACACACATGCAATGACCACTGGTGGATCCATGTGTGGTTTGTGGAAAAGAACACACATGCAATGACTCTAGAGCTGGTTTGTGGTTTTAGTATAAGAACAAACATGCAATGATTCCAGTGGTTGATCCATGTGTGGTTTGTGGAAATAACACACATGCAATGACTCTAGTGGTTGATCCATGTGTGGTTTGTGGAAAGAACACACATGCAATGACTCTAGTGGTTGATCCATGTGTGGTTTGTGGAAAGAACACACATGCAATGACCACTGGTGGATCCATGTTGGTTTTAGTATAAGAACACACATGCAATAACTCTAGTGGTTGATCCATGTGTGGTTTGTGGAAAGAACACACATGCAATGACCACTGATGGATCCATGTTGGTTTTAGTATAATAACACACATGCAATGACTCTAGTGGTTGATCCAGGTTTGTTTATGGAAATAACACACATGCAATGACTCTAGTGGTTGATCCATGTGTGGTTTGTGAAAAGAACACACATACAATGACTCTAGTGTTGGTTTTAGTATAAGAACACACATGCAATGACTCTAGTGGTTGATGCATGTGTGGTTTGTGGAAAGAACACACATACAATGACTCTAGTGTTGGTTTTAGTATAAGAACACACATGCAATGACTCTAGTGGTTGATCCAGGTGTGGTTTGTGGAAAGAACACACATGCAATGAACACTGGTGGATCCATGTGTGGTTTGTGGAAAATAACACACATGCAATGACTCTAGTGGTTTATCCATGTGTGGTTTGTGAAAAGAACACACATGCAATGACTCTAGTGGTTGATCCATGTGTGGTTTGTGGAAAAGAACACACATGCAATGACTTTAGTGTTGGTTTGTTGTTTTATTATAAGAACAAACATGCAATGACTCTAGTGGTTGATCCATGTGTGGTTTGTGGAAAGAACACACATGCAATGACTCTAGTGGTTGATCCATGTGTGGTTTGTGATGAGAACACACATGCAATGACTCTAGTGTCCGTTTTAGTATAAGAGCATACATGCAATGACTCTAGTGGTTGATCCATGTGTGGTTTGTGGAAAGAACACACATGCAATGACTTTGGTGGATCCATATGTGATCTGTGGAAAGAACACACATGCAATGACCACTGGTGGATCCATGTGTGGTTTGTGGAAAAGAACACACATGCAATGACTCTAGAGCTGGTTTGTGGTTTTAGTATAAGAACAAACATGCAATGACTCTAGTGGTTGATCCATGTGTGGTTTGTGGAAATAACACACATGCAATGACTCTAGTGGTTGATCCATGTGTGGTTTGTGGAAAGAACACACATGCAATGACCACTGGTGGATCCATGTTGGTTTTAGTATAAGAACACACATGCAATGACTCTAGTGGTTGATCCATCTGTGGTTTGTGGAAAGAACACACATGCAATGACCACTGGTGGATCCATGTTGGTTTTAGTATAAGAACACACATGCAATGACTCTAGTGGTTGATCCAGGTTTGTTTATTGAAATAACACACATGCAATGACTCTAGTGGTTGATCCATGTGTGGTTTGTGAAAAGAACACACATACAATGACTCTAGTGTTGGTTTTAGTATAAGAACACACATGCAATGACTCTAGTGGTTGATCCGGGTGTGGTTTTTGGAAAGAACACACATGCAATGAACACTGGTGGATCCATGTGTGGTTTGTGGAAAATAACACACATGCAATGACTCTAGTGGTTTATCCATGTGTGGTTTGTGAAAAGAACACACATGCAATGACTCTAGTGGTTGATCCATGTGTGGTTTGTGGAAAAGAACACACATGCAATGACTTTAGTGTTGGTTTGTTGTTTTATTATAAGAACAAACATGCAATGACTCTAGTGGTTGATCCATGTGTGGTTTGTGGAAAGAACACACATGTAATGACTCTAGTGGTTGATCCATGTGTAGTTTGTGGAAAGAATACACATGCAATGACCACTGGTGGATCCTTGTGTGGTTTGTGGAAAAGATCACACATGCAATGACTCTAGTGGTTGATCCATGTGTGGTTTGTGGAAAGAACACACATGCAATGACTCTAGTGGTTGATCTATGTGTGGTTTGTGGAAAGAACACACATTCAATGACCACTGGTGAATCAATGTGTGGTTTGTGGAAAAGAACACACATGCAATGACTCTAGTGGTTGATCCATGTGTGGTTTGTGGAAATAACACACATGCAATGACTCTAGTGGTTGATCCATGTGTGGTTTGTGAAAAGAACACACATGCAATGACTCTAGTGTCCGTTTTAGTATAAGAGCACACATGCAATGACTCTAGTGGTCGATCCATGTGTGGTTTGTGGAAAGAACACACATGCAATGACTTTGGTTGATCCATATGTGATCTGTGGAAAGAACACACATGCAATGACCACTGGTGGATCCATGTGTGGTTTGTGGAAAAGAACACACATGCAATGACTCTAGATGTTGTTTGTGGTTTTAGTATAAGAACAAACATGCAATGACTCTAGTGGTTGATCCATGTGTGGTTTGTGGAAAGAACAAGTGGTTGATCCATATGTGGTTTGTGGAAAGAACACACATGCAATGACCACTGGTGGATCCATGTGTGGTTTGTTGGAAAGAACACATATGCAATGACTCTAGTGGTTGATCCATTTTTGTTTGTGGAAATAACACACATCCAATGACTCTAGTGGTTGATCCATGTGCGGTTTGTGGAAAGAACACACATGCAATGACCACTGGTGGATCCATGTGTGGTTTGTGGAAAAGAACACACATGCAATGACTCTAGTGGTTGATCCATGTTTGTTTGTGGAAATAACACACATGCAATGACTGTAGTGGTTGATCCATGTGTGGTTTGTGGAAAAGAACACACATGCAATGACTTTAGTGCTGGTTTGTGGTTTTAGTATAAGAACAAACATGCAATGACTCTAGTGGTTGATCCATGTGTGGTTTGTGGAAAGAACACACATGTAATGACTCTAGTGGTTGATCCATGTGTGGTTTGTGGAAAGAACACACATGCAATGACCACTTGTGGATCCATGTGTGGTTTGTGGAAAAGAACACACATGCAATGACTCTAGTGGTTGATCCATGTGTGGTTTGTGGAGAGAACGCATATGCAATGACTCTAGTGGTTGATCTATGTGTGGTTTGTGGAAAGAACACACATGCAATGACCACTGGTGAATAAATGTGTGGTTTTTGGAAAAGAACACACATGCAATGACTCTAGTGGTTGATCCGTGTGTGGTTTGTGGAAATAACACACATGCAATGACTCTAGTGGTTGATCCATGTGTGGTTTGTGAAAAGAACACACATGCAATGACTCTAGTGTTCGTTTTAGTATAAGAACACACATGCAATGAATCTAGTGGTTGATCCATGTGTGGTTTGTGGAAAGAACACACATGCAATGACTTTGGTTGATCCATATGTGCTCTGTGGAAAGAACACACATGCAATGACCACTGGTGGATCCATGTGTGGTTTGTGGAAAAGAACACACATGCAATGACTCTAGAGCTGGTTTGTGGTTTTAGTATAAGAACAAACATGCAATGACTCTAGTGGTTGATCCATGTGTGATTTGTGGAAAGAACACACATGCAATGACTCTAGTGGTTGATCCATGTGTAGTTTGTGGAAAGAACACACATGCAATGACCACTGGTGGATCGTTGTGTGGTTTGTGGAAAAGAACACACATGCAATGACTCTAGTGGTTGATCCATGTGTGGTTTGTGGAAAGAACACACATGCAATGACTCTAGTGGTTGATCTATGTGTGGTTTGTGGAAAGAACACACATTCAATGACCACTAGTGAATCAATGTGTGGTTTGTGGAAAAGAACACACATGCAATGACTCTAGTGGTTGATCCATGTGTGGTTTGTGGAAATAACACACATGCAATGACTCTAGTGGTTGATCCATGTGTGGTTTGTGAAAAGAACACACATGCAATGACTCTAGTGTCCGTTTTAGTATAAGAGCACACATGCAATGACTCTAGTGGTTGATCCATGTGTGGTTTGTGGAAAAGAACACACATGCAATGACTTTAGTGTTGGTTTGTTGTTTTATTATAAGAACAAACATGCAATGACTCTAGTGGTTGATCCATGTGTGGTTTGTGGAAAGAACACACATGTAATGACTCTAGTGGTTGATCCATGTGTAGTTTGTGGAAAGAATACACATGCAATGACCACTGGTGGATCCTTGTGTGGTTTGTGGAAAAGATCACACATGCAATGACTCTAGTGGTTGATCCATGTGTGGTTTGTGGAAAGAACACACATGCAATGACTCTAGTGGTTGATCTATGTGTGGTTTGTGGAAAGAACACACATTCAATGACCACTGGTGAATCAATGTGTGGTTTGTGGAAAAGAACACACATGCAATGACTCTAGTGATTGATCCATGTGTGGTTTGTGGAAATAACACACATGAAATGACTCTAGTGGTTGATCCATGTGTGGTTTGTGGAAAAGAACACACATGCAATGACTTTAGTGCTGGTTTGTGGTTTTAGTATAAGAACAAACATGCAATGACTCTAGTGGTTGATCCATGTGTGGTTTGTGGAAAGAACACACATGTAATGACTCTAGTGGTTGATCCATGTGTGGTTTGTGGAAAGAACACACATGCAATGACCACTTGTGGATCCATGTGTGGTTTGTGGAAAAGAACACACATGCAATGACTCTAGTGGTTGATCCATGTGTGGTTTGTGGAGAGAACGCATATGCAATGACTCTAGTGGTTGATCTATGTGTGGTTTGTGGAAAGAACACACATGCAATGACCACTGGTGAATAAATGTGTGGTTTTTGGAAAAGAACACACATGCAATGACTCTAGTGGTTGATCCGTGTGTGGTTTGTGGAAATAACACACATGCAATGACTCTAGTGGTTGATCCATGTGTGGTTTGTGAAAAGAACACACATGCAATGACTCTAGTGTTCGTTTTAGTATAAGAACACACATGCAATGAATCTAGTGGTTGATCCATGTGTGGTTTGTGGAAAGAACACACATGCAATGACTTTGGTTGATCCATATGTGCTCTGTGGAAAGAACACACATGCAATGACCACTGGTGGATCCATGTGTGGTTTGTGGAAAAGAACACACATGCAATGACTCTAGAGCTGGTTTGTGGTTTTAGTATAAGAACAAACATGCAATGACTCTAGTGGTTGATCCATGTGTGATTTGTGGAAAGAACACACATGCAATGACTCTAGTGGTTGATCCATGTGTAGTTTGTGGAAAGAACACACATGCAATGACCACTGGTGGATCCTTGTGTGGTTTGTGGAAAAGAACACACATGCAATGACTCTAGTGGTTGATCCATGTGTGGTTTGTGGAAAGAACACACATGCAATGACTCTAGTGGTTGATCTATGTGTGGTTTGTGGAAAGAACACACATTCAATGACCACTAGTGAATCAATGTGTGGTTTGTGGAAAAGAACACACATGCAATGACTCTAGTGGTTGATCCATGTGTGGTTTGTGGAAATAACACACATGCAATGACTCTAGTGGTTGATCCATGTGTGGTTTGTGAAAAGAACACACATGCAATGACTCTAGTGTCCGTTTTAGTATAAGAGCACACATGCAATGACTCTAGTGGTTGATCCATGTGTGGTTTGTGGAAAGAACACACATGCAACGACTTTGGTTGATCCATATGTGATCTGTGGAAAGAACACACATGCAATGACCACTGGTGGATCCATGTGTGGTTTTTGGAAAATAACACACATGCAATGACTCTAGAGCTGGTTTGTGGTTTTAGTATAAGAACAAACATGCAATGACTCTAGTGGTTGATCCATGTGTGGTTTGTGGAAATAACACACATGCAATGACTCTAGTGGTTGATCCATGTGTGGTTTGTGGAAAGAACACACATGCAATGACAACTGGTGGATCCATGTTGGTTTTAGTATAAGAACACACATGCAATGACTCTAGTGGTTGATCCATCTGTGGTTTGTGGAAAGAACACACATGCAATGACCACTGGTGGATCCATGTTTGTTTTAGTATAAGAACACACATGCAATGACTCTAGTGGTTGATCCAGGTTTGTTTATGGAAATAACACACATGCAATGACTCTAGTGGTTGATCCATGTGTGGTTTGTGAAAAGAACACACATACAATGACTCTAGTGTTGGTTTTAGTATAAGAACACACATGCAATGACTCTAGTGGTTGATCCATGTGCGGTTTGTGGAAAGAACACACATGCAATGACCACTGGTGGATCCATGTGTGGTTTGTGGAAAAGAACACACATGCAATGACTCTAGTGGTTGATCCATGTGTGGTTTGTGGAAAAGAACACACATGCAATGACTCTAGTGGTTGATCCATGTGTGGTTTGTGGAAAAGAACACACATGCAATGACTTTAGTGTTGGTTTGTTGTTTTATTATAAGAACAAACATGCAATGACTCTAGTGGTTGATCCATGTGTGGTTTGTGGAAAGAACACACATGTAATGACTCTAGTGGTTGATCCATGTGTAGTTTGTGGAAAGAAAACACATGCAATGACCACTGGTGGATCCTTGTGTGGTTTGTGGAAAAGAACACACATGCAATGACTCTAGTGGTTGATCCATGTGTGGTTTGTGGAAAGAACACACATGCAATGACTCTAGTGGTTGATCTATGTGTGGTTTGTGGAAAGAACACACATTCAATGACCACTGGTGAATCAATGTGTGGTTTGTGGAAAAGAACACACATGCAATGACTCTAGTGGTTGATCCATGTGTGGTTTGTGGAAATAACACACATGCAATGACTCTAGTGGTTGATCCATGTGTGGTTTGTGAAAAGAACACACATGCAATGACTCTAGTGTCCGTTTTAGTATAAGAGCACACATGCAATGACTCTAGTGGTTGATCCATGTGTGGTTTGTGGAAAGAACACACATGCAATGACTTTGGTTGATCCATATGTGATCTGTGGAAAGAACACACATGCAATGACCACTGGTGGATCCATGTGTGGTTTGTGGAAAAGAACACACATGCAATGACTCTAGAGCTGGTTTGTGGTTTTAGTATAAGAACAAACATGCAATGATTCCAGTGGATGATCCATGTGTGGTTTGTGGAAATAACACACATGCAATGACTCTAGTGGTTTGATCCATGTGTGGTTTGTGGAAAGAACACACATGCAATGACTCTAGTGGTTGATCCATGTGTGGTTTGTGGAAAGAACACACATGCAATGACCACTGGTGGATCCATGTTGGTTTTAGTATAAGAACACACATGCAATAACTCTAGTGGTTGATCCATGTGTGGTTTGTGGAAAGAACACACATGCAATGACCACTGATGGATCCATGTTGGTTTTAGTATAATAACACACATGCAATGATCTAGTGGTTGATCCAGGTTTGTTTTATTATGGAAATAGCACACATGCAATGACTCTAGTGGTTGATCCATGTGTGGTTTGTGAAAAGAACACACGTACAATGACTCTAGT